>VXAD01003546.1:23351-293228 GCA_013399195.1 Dicrurus megarhynchus
AAAAAAAAAAAAAAGTAGCTTAGCTTTAAAATATTGCTCAATATAAATTATTTTGATCAGATGAAGTTCTCATTCTGGAAAATGTCTGCTCCTGAGGTAGATATGACTCTTTACATGTTAAGTGGCTTCATGTGTATGAATTTTAGCTGTCATGTGGTGGATATGTGTATTTGATAGCAGGGAAGGTGAAGAAAGGAGAAGGCTAACCTCCAAGTGTTTCCAAGAAGCAAGATAGTTAAAGGAAAGTGAAACTCAGGAATGAGCAGCTGAAGTGTGAATCCAGGTCAATTCTTTGAATGGTTCCTTGAGAGTGTGCCAGAGGCTAGAAACTAGCTAGTGTTGTCCAGAAGGATGAAACACATGTTACAGTCTCACCTGATGGCTTGCTCAAGCTCTTCTGGCTCCTTGCTGTAAATATATTGTATTGGCTGAGTTAAAGATCTAGAAATTTTGAGCCCATATTACACAAATCATGAGGTAATTTAGAAAAACAAAGTTGGTCTGTCTCTTGACTCCTTAATTGCTCTTGCCAGCAGCTTTTGAATGATGCCAACAAAGTTATTAAAAAGGCTTTGGCAGTTGTTGCAGGACCTTTTGCAAGACAAAGTCCCCGTTATTAGAGCCCTACTGTGATAGGCACTTAGTTGCAAACACAAATGAGATTTAGTACTGCCTGAAGAATGTCTAGTGATGGTGACTGCAATGCACCCAAGTGAGATGGTGTCTGATCCATCCAAAAGCTGTTGGTAGTCTCCAGCTCTCATCTGAGGTGTCTGGCCTCAAAATAGCATATTAAAGATGAGGACCATTTTGGACCCTGAAAAGATTCTGGGTGGCAGAAGACTTAACTAATAATATTTTGTTTGTGAACACAAAGGTGGCTTTCTAGAAGGACGCTGTAAAATTTGCCTTTCATGAGTTTCCAGAGAAAGGGGACTCAGCTCACTGGACATCATCTCAAGACTGCTAGTAAAGTACCCTGTTTGTCTGTTAAGTAAAAAACTGCATTTAAACTTCTAATTACAGTATTTTTCTGATGCTCTTTCATGTGCTCTGGGGCCTGAAAGACACATTTAAGCTTTTAACCTCTTCTCATGGGGATTTTCAGAGATTTGGGCTCAAAACTTTTTAATCCTAAGCAAATTTTAGCTCCTGTAGCTAGGCATAGTGCTAAAGCAGAAGATATGTGTTGTTTTTAGCCATTATCTGGGACAGGGAGCAGTACACATAGGCATAACCTGGGTGCCTTGTGGCCCTGTGAGCAAAGCATAATGGCATTTTGTAAAAATGTTAAAACACTTAGCTCTGGAGATGCCTCAGAACAAGGCCCCTACATAATGAGTAGGCAAAGAGGCTACTGTAGTATGAAGAGGTGGATTTTAGCAGAACAAAACATGATGTAGCTGTACATGCTACCAGTAACCACATCCTCTATTGTGGCAAAGCTTGTGCTCTTTGCTGAACCAGACTTCAACTCTGCTTGGTTATTTGTTTGGAGCGTCTGTCTTTGTTGTGAGGATCAAAGTACTAGCTGGAGGTACATGTGAGGTAAAGTGTCTGAGATTGTTTCAGAGTTTATATGACAACAACATTTTTAGTGAAGAGAAGAATGTATTTTGAAATTTGACTTGTTAAGCACTCCTTTTAGTAAGTCTTTTAATAAGACTTATGCTGTGTTGGTTTTCCTGTTTGGAATTCAAAGGCTGAGGAATTAATATTCAATTTCAATCCCAGCTCTTCTGATTTACTTGCTACACATTTTTTAATTTTTCGTTTTCTTTCAAAATGCAAACCACAAGTTAGTGGTTTCTTGGTGTAGTGCAGATGATACTGGCTGTTTTCACATTTTTGCAGCTTTTAATGAATTTGAGCATCTCTTAGCATGGTGCCTGGCATGCTCTGAATTTCAGGATTGGAGCCTTGGGAAAGTTACTAGTTTAACCTTGACTCTTTTGATACTAGCTTTTCTATGAGGAGAAACTGAGCTGAGGTTGCTGAGATTTAGCTTAAAAATTTTGGAACTAGCAGAGAGCTGTTTTGTGTCTCTTCATAATAGCTGGCCCTGACAGTTTAACAGAGCTTATTGACCATCTGCTTTGTCTAGTTTGCCACATGGCACAGTAACATCTAAGCCAAAATACTGGCTGCACAGTGTATTAATTAAACAACTTGCTTGTGAACACTATCAAGATACTCATTTGATTGATGTTGTACATTTAACTTGAAGAGTTTTGTCCTTTCTCTTGCTGCAGTTGCTGGGTATTGAGCTGAAGACTGTAGGATAGGTGGTGAGGAAGGAGCTGTTTGACCGTATGTTGGAGTCCCTGTTTGTTTCCTTGCCCTCTGTCTTCTGTTAACCCACTCTCAACAGATGGGATCCGGAGTATATTACAGTCTTGTTCCCCTGCTGCTACTTCTGACTGCTGTTCTTTGCCTCTCACAAAGCTGGCAAAGCAACAGCTGTTTCATAATTTTTCTGTTTGAAGGGAGAAACATAGCAATGGGGAGTGGGGGGAGAGACTGAAAGACTAGTCATCTTGCTTGCATAAGACTAGAGAGAAATATCATTTTTGTCTCTTTTTTGAGAGCCAATAACTCCTCTGAGAACAGATTTCATGTTCTTCAGTGTTTGTGTTCCTGGAAATACAATGCGTCTTTCTCCAAGGTGAGAGGAGAAGTTGAGAGCTTTAAGCAAATAGCACTGGTTCTGTCTGCGTGTGTCTAGCTGGAGGAACCTGACTGTGGGCTGCTTGTTAGTGTGACTAATTCTGCTCAAAGACACAGCCCCCTGGGAAAGCAGATTTTAAATCCAGACTGTGCTGGTGGCAGAGATGTGTAACATGCTCTCTGAAAGGGATGTGGCAAGACTTTGGCAATATCCAACAACAGTCTGCTTGATCAAGGGACATGCTGTAGGTAGCATCTCTGCATCTAGAAGCTGAATCCTGTTGAGCTTGTTATAATGAACAGATGGCTTGTTAATATGTTCTGCTGTGCTATGGCAAGTCATGCTTCTTCAAGGCATTGCTAGCTACACTTTCATTGCAGAAATTTGTCTACATTCTCTTTCTTCTGGTAATTTTCTGTACCAAAGGGTAACTGTTCATGCATATGTGGATGTAGGTGTATATTTGTGGTCTGTTAACATGATCCTGAAGGGTTAGTGTATATGTATGTGTGCACTGTGTATATAGTATGCTCTTGGATGGTGTAACATGAAATAGTATTGCAATTCAGTGTAACATCAGTCTCAATGAAACTACTGTTTGGCTCTATTTTTAATATACCCAAGCTGCTGGAAAGGCTTTGCACAGTATGGAAAGAACTTCGGGAGAAAACTGAAAGACTGCTGTACTCATTTGGGTTCTGTCTGAAAAGCTGTGTCTAGTTGGCTGCAGACAAAGCCTGTGATAACACACCCGTGTTTTGGCCTCTGGAAACTCAGTGCTAACCAGAAGCATTGCTCTGATTGTGTTTGGGACTTCCAGGAGTTGCAGAGGATCCCAGGTAGTCTTGGTGTGTGCGTTGCCCTACAGAACACGGAAACTATTTAAGAAATGAGATCTTGAGTTTATATGTGAGGTCTCTCCTTTCTGGGAATCTTTGGTATTCCTGATAATTGAAGGTGGCGCCTTCTGGCATTTAAGGGATACTTGAGAAAATTACATTCCTCTTAAAATCTTTTTCTCCTCCTCACATAGTTTTCTTTCTTTTTTTTTTTTACTTTTCTCCCCTATGTGTTAATTAAGATACTTAAGAGTAATCTTTTGTTCTTCTGTTAACTTGATAAGGAGAGGGTTATAGCCCCTCTGCCAGGGCTCCAACCCTGGATATGAAGGGCTAGGCTTGATACAGCTTTAAAAAAGTAGTCTTTTCCTGGAGCTGCAGTTCAGTCACAGGAAACAGTTTAAGCAGTTGTTTTCTTTAGCACATGAACGGAGCGGTACTGCTAAGAAGGGGTGGGGGGAATAAGTGCTCCTCCTTCAGCAGCCTGGTGGAGTTCTCTCTCTTCAGTTCAGTCCAAATGCAATTCCTCTGTTTTTGCTATTGCCAGGCTGCAAGTTCATCTATTTTAAGGGCCCTCGTCAGTCCTGGAGTTGCTTTGTTTGCCTGCATCATCTTTCTGCTACAGTGATTTGTGAGGACTAGCAGCTGTTGCATGAGCATCTGGAACTTTTATGGTTGTGCTGGAAAATATTGCCTGTTTGTGTATCTGAGGAGCAAAAGGACACCTCAGTGCTTTGGCCTCATTCTGTTTTGGGCTTGCTAACCCTCTCATGATCATGTACCTCACCACAATTTTTCTTTATCCAATGTGAAAAGGTCTGTCCTATGTTTGCTGCTGGCAAGAGAGTATGTTGTGGAAGATGATAGGCTCTTTAGCATTTAAAAAGTAAAGCTGTAAGTAAATTAGAAGCTTCAGGAATTACTTCGGTTTTCTACTTTTATACAAAGCCAAAACAACAAATATCTTGCCTTACATTGTA
Organism: Dicrurus megarhynchus; assembly: GCA_013399195.1. NCBI lineage: Eukaryota > Metazoa > Chordata > Aves > Passeriformes > Dicruridae > Dicrurus > Dicrurus megarhynchus. Next base: position 27,839 of record VXAD01003546.1, read on the forward strand.
GTTTTCTCCTTCTGTATGCCTTAAATTACTTCTCAGGCTATGGTTATGGAACTACAAAGCTTTTATTTCTTAAAAAATAAATTTAAAATATATGCATATCATCATAACTTATTTCTTTTGGAATGCCACTGGGAAGAGAAACACACTTTTTTCTTCAGCCTGTGACAATTTCCAAGAATGCATATGATTAGAGATTGCTGACAAGTCCTGACTTTGCATGTTTGTGTCTCTCTGAAAAATGGAGGCAAATATTTTCACATATATTTGACGTCTGCTTAAGAAAGATAAATCTTGAAGTGAAGTTGAAGCAGGAGAAGAGAACAAATTTTAGGCTGACTACAGCAAAGTGAGAGTTCAGTTGAAAAAGTGTACTGTTTAGGGTTCAAGGGAGCTGAAACGGGAGTTCCTGGAGCTACAGGTTTTCTTGGAAGGCAGTTAGGCTGATATCTTGTCTTAAAACAGTTGCTGCTGGCTCTGCCAAGGGACACTTGCTCAGTCTGCATTTTCCAAGATGGCAACACAATTCATAAGGTGTGCTGGCTGTTCAGAGTGCAATTTTTTGGCAGTGAGCAAAGGTTAGCTTTTCTTGGGGTAGGTAAATGTGCCCATAGGGGGCTTCATAGTGAAATGGGTACAAGAAGGTGGGAGGAGTTGGGAGTCAAAAGGGTTTGCTGGAAGCTTTTGTTTTACTTGGGCTTTGGACTTCTTCACAATGAATTCTTCTCTTGCATTTGTGTTTTGGTGGCCAGGATGTGCTCTTGATGTGCAAATAGAGTGTCTCCTTACAACCCATTTTTCAGAGACTCTCAGGAAAGTGTTAACGTGTATACTTGAAACCAACTAAGTGGCAAGGCATTTTGACAGAGTCCTGGGAGCTTTTAAATTGAGGTATCCTAAAATGGAAACTAAAACTTAAATTCCTTTCAAACACGCTACATTTGGATATAATAAAAGGATTTTGGAAAAAAAAAGAGTGGTTCAAATCTTGCTGGCAATTAGATATTGACCAAAATGAGATAAAAATGACATGACACAGAACTCATGAGCACAGGTGTCAGGTAGTAAAATGTGTGAAGGAAGGTTGATGCTGCATGATGGAAATCCCAGTTAACAAACTAGCTAGGAAGATAACACTTCAATGCAAGAAAAAGATCTGAATGATTCCATTGAAAAACCCTATTTTGAAAGGAATTAATACAACATTACAGTGACAGAGAATATAGTCTGAACTTAACATGTTCAGCTTCACCTGCCCAGCACTTACTTGTTTGCTCTGTCTTCCAGTGATACAAAATTTTCAGATGAGACATTTATTAAATTGTGAAGTGGTAATGAAATGGAGCTTTCTTTGTATGTTTCTTACTGGCTTGGCCTATTTTGTCTGCAGAGAAATTCTGGGCAAAGCTGGCTTTTTCTAACTTAATAGAAGCATCTGCATTGGCATGATGACTCTTCCTTGGAGACTAGGCAAGAATTTCCTAGCCAGGAGAGGAAAGCACAAAGAGTATTCTGCATGTTAAAGGGAAGTGGCCATGTTTCTGTTGTACTGGGCAGTTGCATCAGTGTCACAATCAAAACCATTTGATTTTTAAGGGCTGCCACAATTTTTGCTGAAGTTGTCAAATACATGGTAAAAAGAAGAGTAAATAACAAGTTGTATCTGACTGTCAGCTTCCATTTCCCAAATAAACTGGTGGAAGTATTTAAATGAATGATGGGGCCATGAACCAAGCAAGGCTTGCCAAACTGTGTTTTTTGGCCAGCTAGGGATCCCTAGAAGCTGTTCTGTTCCAAGTCAGAGCCAATTTTGGTTGCTCACTGTTGGATGCTTTGTGGCAGGGGTTCTGAACAAGTGCTTCCTAAACAGCTGCTCATATAAGAACTACTGTGTATGGACAGACCAGAGTCGGCACTGCAAGTGTGTGACCCCTGACTAGTGTTTCAGTCACCCATTCAAGCAACAGATAAATACCAAACTAAAAATAGCAAGTCCAGGGCCCAGGATAAGTATTTTCAGTCACCTACATAATAGGCTCTTTTGAAAACTTGTTAAAACACAGGATACCAAGAAACTGATTTGATTTAAAAAAACCCGTAAGCAGTGTGTGCTTGCATTTGTTTTACCTTTACAAAATTCCATTTAGCAGCTAATTAGAGGAAAAATTACTCCTGTTGATTCTTTGCAAATTGTTTCTTTAGCTTCCATATAATAATGAATAAATAAATAAAAAGAACCCTGAGAGGGAAAAAGTCTTGAACAGAAGGGGGGAAAAGAAAAGTAGAAGGATCTGTTATTTATCTTTCTTGGCCAAGGCACCTGCACAAGCCTCCAGTGCTGTTCATGGAGTTACAGGCTGCATCCAACTCTGTATGAGTTACCTCCCTGCTGCTGATGGGAGAATGCAGCCAGTGAAATGTGGCAGCCAGCCCAGGCATCTAAATAAAGAGGCATGGTCTTCTGAAAGAGCACGGAAAGCCTTCCTTCCCGCAAGAAAACTTGATGGGTGTGCTGGTGACCAACAGTAGGCAGTGTGTCTGCTAGGCAAGCCTGGCCTCAACTGAGTTGGCAGAGTTCAAAATGCAATAAAACTTAGTTTTTCTCCTAACACATCATTCTTTCAATAGCAGCTTTGTGGCCCTACTAGCAAGCAGGATGGAGAATTGTGGAAAGAGAGGAACCAAGGTTTCTTCTTCTGCAGAGGCACTTCTAGAGTATTCGACTGAGGTCACCATGTCAACATTTTCATACGGTCTATATAAACACAAAGGCCACTCTGACAGTAGTGGTCACATTGATGCAGAAATGTAAAGTGGATTTTAATGGCTAGTTTGCCCTTACTGATTAAAGAGAGCCCTGATCTCCATTTGAAAATCCCATTGCCACCACTCCTGGGTGTAGGTAGGCCCGAATCTTCATTGAAACAGCTTGCAGAAATTATGATGCTTCTTCTCTTGCAAGTTGCTAATATTATAAGGCTCTACCTTCAAGTTGATGTATCAATGTTTTTTCAACTACTTGTTCTTTTGTTGTTTGTGAAGTGGTACCATGTTTTATTTGAAGTTTTGTTTTGGCATAACTGTGTGGCATTGAGGCAGTTCAGGTGTGATGGGTAGCATCAGTCTGTGATGCAGTGGAATACAGAAGCAGGGAAGTGGTCCAGATTTTCCATTGCTATAATTTGGAAAACCCATAGTTTCATAGCCTCTATATATTGAGTTGTTCTCGGAAACTGGCCCTGCCTCCCTTTCTCTGAGTAACTTCAGTAAGGGTTTTGGCAGTGCTCATACCTGTCTCATTGTGCTTTAGCTTAACTTCCCCTTTCCCCTCTTTCAGCTGACTTTTTGACACAGTTGGCTGTCTTATTTTTCCCTCACTCCTTATACAGGGTAGAATGTTATGCTAACCATGTTGTGATGTAGGACCTAGCAGCTGGCTTATATTTAGCCCTGTAGCTGTAAGGAGTTTGTCCAGAGGAAATCATGGTGTGTTGCCATCGTCTTTCTGCCCTCTAACCTTCTAATTGAAGGAAAGGCAAAACTGCAGTGGCATCTGCAAAGACAACAGCTGCCTCTGAGTTGAATGTCAGTGCAGGCAGGCTTGTGTTCTGGGGGAGGGTGAAGATATTCAGGGAAGCTGGGTGGGGAGGCCTGTGCTCTGGATGTGGATGTCCTTTCCCTATCCTCTTTCACAAAGGCTTGCCCATTAAGAGAGCTTTCACAGGAATTGCATTGAGGGATTGATGTTCTTAGCTCTGCCCCAAACCCTAATCCTTCCTTGCTGATAGAGGGACCCCACCTGGAATAAGGGCACAAGAGTGCTGTGTCTTTTTGTATCACCTAGGTGCTAGGATTGTGCTGTTGTCATTTTTGTGTACTTGTGCTGTTTTACAATAAAAACTTTAGGGTGCATTTGCTGGTTTAGAGGGACTGACTCTTTGAATGGAACTTGTAATTGGAATAGCATTTGTCTGTTTCATCTGCTCTACTGTCACTTGAGAGCCAAGAGGAGAGGCTGATCTATGACGGTGCCAGCTTGAGACAAACAACAATGGTTTACAGTGACTGAGGCAAGAGAAAGAGCCAGCTTGAGTAATGAGATGGAAGAACTTGGCTTGAGAGGGTGATCCTCCCCTGATTATTAAAAATATCAGTTGTTAATTGCTTTAATGAGGTTCACAACTAGAATTTAAGTGTTTTGTGTGTACTGTATATCCATTGCCATGTTGGTATATTTTCCACTTCCACTTGAAGTCTGAAGCTGCAGCTGTACCTAACTGCTGGCACATACATGGACATTAAGATGCCTTTATACTTAAGGGATTCCAGAAATTTTCAAATGTTTTACACCATGTTTTTTATTTGTAATTGTTTCTAAGTAAGGAAGTTTGAGCTGTTCTTGACTATTGTTAAGTAACATTAACATACAGGATTAGTGTTCCAGTTTGCCTAGGGTGATATCCTTATATAGGGATTGTCCTGCTTGACATCATTCTGTTCTGAATTCCTTCCTCCTTCCCACCACCCCAAACCGAACCCCACAAATCTCTGACCCTCATGACTTACTCTTTTTAGGCAACTTGCAAAAGTAGTGATTGACAAGTCATGTTGTCAGGTAACATAGCTCACAGAGGGAGCATGTCCCTGTTGTTTGACTCTAAATCTCTAAATTTGTCATTATGCAGACAGATTAAATCAAAACTTTGTGTCCCTCTTTTTTTCTGTAAGGAACGTACTGCTCAAACTGATCTGCTACCTGAATGACAGGAAAAGATAATGGAGATGGTGATGGTCATGGAGGAGGCCAAGAATTTTTAACAGTGCTGTTTCAGGGAAGGCTGACTAGGCTGTGGAATAGGCATGCTTTTTCAATTATCCAAGGAGTTACCACATGGTGGTATCCTTTTAATATGTAATCCCATTCTTTTTCTTCTAGTGTGTCTCTGGCTGGGAGCAACACACACCTAACTTCCATACTGGCCTGGATCTGGGATGTTGTTAGGTTATCCTTTAGATCTTGGAGCTTGAGAGTGCTCCCTGTTCCCTAGGTTCAGACATGAATCTCCAACAGATTTTCTAGTTGAGGTTTCCTTGTAATGTTATGTGTACTTCCTAATACAAGCTCAGGGCTATTTGCCCACTTACCCCACTTATCTACTAACCAACATAGGGTGAAATGGCAGATTCAGACAGGCTTTTTAGCTGTTTCTTTCTTCTCTGAGCCAGGTGGATGTGGGTAAGCTTTGGTCTGGAAATCTAATTGCTGTGTTAATAAACTATGGCACTTGAATATAAATGTTCTGCCAGCAGCATTTGTTCTCCTGGTCTGAAAGCTGCCCAAATGCAGCTATGTTTTCTGGACCATGCAGTTTGTGCACACTGGCTGAGCAAGCTGTGGTCTGGCTGTGCCTGCCTGTGTAAATATCATCATGTGTATTTAAGTGTCTGTCCATCTTTCTCACCTTTTCTGCAGCTTTGTTTCATCCTCTATGTTACTAGACTTTGCAAATTCCTAGGTAAGCTCCCCCTCTGCTTCACACCAAGATTTGTAGTCCTCCATGCAGAGCTCCGTAAGCATTGTTCTTGGCATTACTCTTGATGTAACAACTGGCAAGCACACTTAAAATGTTGAACTTGTCCAAACTGAAATAATCTGAGCTGAGGAGGTTCACAGTATGTGCCTGCCTCAGCTGGAATATCTTGGAAAGCTTTTTAGGTGAGACTTCAGTTACTTCTGATGTTGAGACTAAAATCAGGAAGAAAAAAAAAAGCTGGTTTTCCACATTGTTTGAGGACTTTCAACAGCCGAGTTGAAACTCTGGTGTGTGTGATCTTCGAAATTTAGGAGGGACCAGATTTGCTGTGCATTGGAGATGCCTGTGGCCAGTTTATGAAAGTGTTCTCAGTTTAATCAAGCAACTCCCCTCCTCTTTCACTTGTGCTTGTCATGTGCCTGAACTTGTTAAAGTTTGGCAATAAGCTCAAAGATTGTCATATGTGAACAAGCTTGCTCTGTGGGGAACTAGAAGGGGCTGGGCTCTTGCAGTTTCGTCTTGGCAGGGAGCCCTCATCACAGTGCCTGGGAGCTGAGTTGCTCCTTTTTCTGCTTCCAGCAGTCCTTTCTCTGGCCCTCAGTTGCAGAGAAAGGATACAAAGGATGGATGTTAGAAGCAAGTACCCGAAAAGATAGGAGCAGAGGTGGTAGGATTTTGCAGGAAACAAGATGTTGAAGTAAAAGCTGAGGACTACATTTTTAAGAAGAGGAGCAGAGGGCAGTGCGTACTTGAGAATAAAAGCTAGACTGTTGTTCTCCAGACTGAGAACTGTACACAGGGCTCAGAAGACCTTTCCATGCTTTACCAGCAACTTCAGGGGCCCTCGTTGTGATTGCTAAGTGTTACCTCCCTCTAGTGGTGTATGCACAAGGCTATGGACTGCTAGCTCCGAGGTGAGGGTATGTCAGATCTGGACCATTTAGATAAAACACCGCATCCTTGACGTTTATCCAGCCCTTCATACCATGTTATGTAGATGTAGATGCGTTTGGTGCACCAGTGAGATACTGGGCAGCTTGCATAAGCCATTCTGTTGAAACAGGTGTGCACTTAGTGTCCCTCCTTTGTCCACATATTTAGCTGGATCCATGTGATGTCAGACTTGAAGACAGGCTCAGCACAGGAGAAGGTTTCTGTTAAATAGCCACACTGGCACAAATAAATTATGATTATTCATAATCAGTAGGATCATTGACTCAAAATGGGTGGACAAATCTGGTAACTTTGCCTTGAATGTCTCTGCACTTTTATTCAATAAACAGGAGTGATAGAGGAAGATAGACTTGCTGTTGGTGGAAGAGGCTGCTGCTCTGGTTAGAACAGATTGGGTACAACACAAGTTCTTCTGCCTCTTAGCTGGAGCCAAGACTGGATGGCATGTGCTCAGGAGCGTGGGGCCTTGTTGTCTGTTATTGCCTTTGAGATTTCACATTCAATAACTGGTTGCTAATGAGATAAGTGCCTGATGGGGGAGGAAATAATATGTAACTGCATGCTAAAGGTTGTATCATACTGGGAGCAGCATCCTAAATGTGTTCACTGATTATCAGCTGTACAAACTAATATTCACTGTTGCATGAACTGCTTCACCTGGACCAAAAGAAATGAGAGTTGGTTTTTTTTTTCATGTCTAGCATTAGATCATTATGTCTGCTATGGCATTACTGCTCTTAGTATTTTAGGATTGGAGAAAACATGCTGTCATTTAGTAATTAGGTTTTACCACTGAGGATTCTTGTTCTTACTGCAAGTTTCATGAACCCTGGCACTTCTGAGTACCTTCTTGCTGTCTTCAGCATCTTTTCCTAATCTTCTCTTCCTCATACCAATCAATAGACAGAGCAGTCTTTTTGTCTTGCAAATGGCTTTATTTTAGCTGTGTATTTTGACTCTGCACTAGAATTGGCTTTAAGTAAAAAAGATCTTTCTTTGATTCTGGATTAATAATTTTTTATCACTTAAACTATTCTCTTCTTTTATTTTCACTTTTATCCACATTTGCCCTCATGCATAAGTCCCCCAAAACAACTGAATGCTTTGAAACAAGAAACACATAAGTTTTTCTTTTGTGTTTCATACAAATTACTAGTTGGTCATATTCATTTACTTGGACTAAGTGCAATCCATTCATAATCCCACCAGGTTACACAAGCAACCAATGACTTCTAGTCCTGGTAATTTATGGATTTTTTATTTATCATCCTGAGACTTGCATCACTGTCTTGCAGTGCCATCCACATCTGCAGATGGACTTGTTTAGAGCTGCCTGTATTAGTTGCCCAGCAGATGCCTGTTCTAAAATAAATAAATATTTTCATATATTAAATGGATATTTCCAGAAAAACTGGTCCTTTTTTCTAGTTTGGTTTTGATCATTTACTGGCGATCTTCCAGGACTCCCAAGACAAATCCCTGATTCATACAATCTGAAACCTTCATACCATCTGAATTGTATGGTCATCTTTCCTTCCTTTTCCTTCATTTTTCTTTTGCTATCCTTTCCTGCTGTTTCCAAGCTCACTATAAAAATGATGGCTTTAACTTTTCTAGCTGGATTTAACTTCTCCTTTCTTTCCCATATTTAAAATCTAAAGTAAAAATCAAACAAGCCTATTTAATTATTTCCCAGCACTGCAAATGAGATGATGCACAGTGAATGGCAGTGAGGATGTGGGATAATAGGCTAATTTGCCAGTTGGATTTATATGGGAAGTTATCCATAGGGCAACTATTGCCCTTTAAATTTTAAAGCCTCCAGTAAATGTTTAATTAGTAGATACTTGGAATGATGTCAGACCTGCTTTTGCTGTACTGGAGGTGCTGTCCTCAGGGTCAGCAAATTGGAGTGTGCAAGTGTTCTTCAAGATGCCCCTGCAAAATCCAGCCCTTTGGCTTAAGCTGCTGTGGGAGCTGGTTTTGAAGGCCTTCTCTGGTCTCACTAATGGATGTTCACCCGTTTCTGTTCCATTCACCTCTGCCAGCTGCAGAGGTTGTAATGACTTAAACTGCTACAGCTGTTTACTGCTTAATGCATGTCTGTGCCCAAGGTCTTTTGCCCGTAGCCTGCAAAGAATTCATGCAACCTAAAGAGTAGTGGGGCTGTCTTTCAATGCAAGGTTGAATTTAAGTTATATTAAATATCATGGAAGTTGTCTTTGATATTTTCTGGCTTTTGAATAATTAAGCAGAGATCAGCTCATGTTCTGCCTACATTGTTAATGCAGACTGCAGAGGGTGCTTAAAAGGAGAGTGTCCATCCCCTCCCCCAAGAGCTTCACTTGATAGATGTTTGCACCCAGAACCCCCACACCCCTTCTATTTTAGCTTTTCTGGGGGCTGCTCCCTGTCAGCTGCTAGTGGTTTCTTGCCCCCTGCCATCACCTGCTATTTGCATCACTTTGTTTCCCTCTTACTGGAGGAGAACTGGTGGCAGTGCTTTGGTTTTTTTGCACAGCCTCATGACAGTAACAAGACCCTCAAAATACCATCCTTTGGCTATGCACAGACCCTTTCAGGCTTGGCCCAGCCCAATCTGTATCTAGCTGCTTAATTGTAATTGGAGCAACCAAACTAATCTCACCAATAAAATCCGTCAAACGGAAGGCATGACTTTGTCTTTCCTCTCTATGTCATTACAGCTGTTGTGGAGTGGTCAGGCTCCCGACCTAAGGGCATGTTTTTCATGCCTAACATAAAACTCTTGAGATCATGCAGGCACAGTAGTTCAGATGGAGAAAAGATGTTTTGACTGTTTGTTCATTCAGCCAAAAGAAAGAGCAGCAGTTACCTTTTTGATCTTCCCCCTCCATTTGTGTTGTGTATCAGAGTTCAAATCTGCTATGAAGAAGATACACATGATCTTTTACTGAAAATGTAACTTAGTTGAAAGCCATTGTGTCAGATACAATTATAGTTCCTTGTTTCAGAAAAATTCCTAATTTATTTTTTGTTATCACTTTCTGTGATGTGCAGGAGCTGTGTTACCTCTTATACCAAAGTTTCAGTGAACTGCTGGTGCAGTTGCCCTTTGAATTGATGGCACTGTGAACCTTGAAGTAGGAGGAAAAAGTTGATTTGAAGAAGATAAGAAGGAAGAGGGATAGAAGCAAGGATTTCTCCCACTGAACTGGTACCATTCAGAGTAAAAGTAACCTTTCAGGAGCACTCAACTTCAATGAAGTGTGATCACAAAAAAAGCATTATATATCTTCTAGGTAATTTCCCCTCACTGCTGCTTTTCAGCATTGTTTCCATTTGCTAGAATGCTGCTCCAAAAGGTAAGAGTTCAAAATGTGTATCTGACAAAATACTCAGTGTGCTGAACAGCACTCCTGAATGCAGACATGCACAATTTCTATTTACACAGTTCAATGGATGTGTCTTTTGAGAAGTTTATGGTATTAGCAGTAACTAATAACTCCAGGCACCCTGTCTTAACTGTACTTAGGCTGAGCTGCTTAGATAGAATGTGAAGGAGGTTTTTTACCTATGTGGGGAATTTCTGGTTCTTGGTGTGATATGCGAATTAGCATAGAGTTGGGATAGTAAGCTACTAAGTAATTGTACCACTGTTATGGATTATTCTTTATCCTTTCCAATTCTGATGGCTTTTACTGAATGTATAGCCTATGGAAGAGTTCTCTTCCTCTTGTTTAAATTGCTAAATTGCATAAGGTTATAAACTCCTGTATTGCCAGATTGCGTTACAATAATTGGTATCCTTACTTCATTTCAGCAAATGTCCATGCTTCGTTTCTGACCAGGCTAATTGGGCAAAGGGTGTGCTTTGTGTATTTTTGTTCTTTGGGTCTAACTGCCTGTGTGACTGCGCTATTGTGTCCCTGCACACTTTCCTGCAGAGATGGGGAATGGGGAACTTAATCATCCAGCTTCTGTCCTTTCTCTGCACACTCAAAAAAAACAGTTGGCATTTTAGCTGGAGTTTGATACAGCTAGTTATTTGCCACTTTGGTGCTTAACTTCTGTTAGATTAACTTGAACTAACTTATCTTCATTGCTAATGTTTGGACTGTCTTTTACCCAGTAGAATGATTTTGGTGTTACCTGAGGCAGTTGCTATTGGAGCTGTTAAATTATTTCACAGTTGTTGAATTATTTCACAATTGTTGAAACCTTTGCAACTTGCTAGAACCACCACATTTTTGTTAAAATGCTTCTTTAAAAGATCTTGAAAAGTGTTGCTGGGGTACAAGAAGGCTGCTGCTGCTGTGGTCTTGTTGCTTCATCCCGACTCAAATCCACCCTCCCCTTTGGAGACTTTCAGGTTCCTGTTTTCATTAGGTAGGTGCCAAAGTGATGCTATGTCAGTGAGTTGATTGATGGCAGTGTACTTGTGGGAGAGGACAGTCTTGCAGTGCCCATGTATTGGCTTAGACGGAGGAGGGGCAACAGAGGAGCTGCGTGCCATGGCACTGAGGCTTCTGTCAAGGCTGGACTTGGTGTGGGAGAGAGGCTGAGACCAGAGTTTTCTATGTGCAGCAGGGAGCTGCATAACAATTTTGATGAGAAAATGTATAAAAAGGCCAGCAGAATATCTTTTGCATAATTGAAAATGCAATAAATGGTGATATCTGTGGATGGTGAATTCTCATTGGGATTCTAGAGCTCAGGGGTCCTTCAAAATGTGTGGACTGCTGCTCTGACTCAGGGAGCAAGGCATCTGATGTGTTGCTGATGCAAAGGGAGAAGTGTGTGGGTGGAGGAGGTTTAAGAAAAATTCTCTAAAATACTGTATGCCTTAGACTTTGGGCTTCACTGCAGGTACTGAAAATCTGAGTTCTTCTGATGGAGCTTGTATTGTAAACCAACTTTAAGCACGGGAGATCTTCCACAGTATTACCAAAATAAGCACTCCAATCAAAAATGCTTTCAAAACAATTTTGTGGCTTGCTGCAGTTGTTATCTACTTCCTCTTCCTTCTACTTCTTTATCCTCTTGCCCAGTACTGTGAGAATAGCATGACTTGTGCTGCTGGCCGTGAGTTAGTAACACATCCTAGCCGTGAGCAAAGGATTGCTTAAGAGCTGTCACTTCCTGCGAGGCTGGGGCTTGGCCTTCTGCTGGCCTGAGAGCAAGGAAACAAGCCACCATGCCCTATTGATTTCCTTGTCTGGCTCCAGGAAGATGGGTTTGTGTGCTATCACTAGACTGCTTTTGGGGTTAGTTAAAAGGTAATTCTATGGACTAAGTGGGTATTTTTCCATTTCAGGAAGAAGAAATGCCAGATGTAGAAATTGACATTGATGACCTTCTTGATGCAGCCAATGAAGAGGAGAGAGCTCTCAAATTACAGGTAATATTATTTTATAATTTAAAATCAGAAGGTGGCTGAATTAATGCATCTGGATCAATATCTTGTGTTTGATTGAATCCACTGTAAAAGTAGAATTAGGATGGAGAGGTTCGTAGGTCTAGTTTAGCATAGTCTTCCAGACTGTTCAAAGGCAATCAAAATCCTTTTAGATAAGAAATTTCTGGAAGGTAGTTGATAACACTAGTAAATAAAAGTTCAAAGAATCCAGTAATAGAGGGAAATATGCTAAGTGAAATTATCCTTATTCTAATTTGTACAAGTATATAAAATAAAGAACAGAAAACATAGAAAAATGAAGAACAGCCACATGGAAAAACTGTATGACTCAGAGTCAGTTGTGATGACCAGATAGTTTCTGTGATTCACTTCAGCAGCAGAAATGTGAATGCATGTGTATACAGACCAGAAATCTTCCCTTGTGCTTAGACTACTGGTAATTATTTCTGTCTATACTAGATAGAAATTGGAACCCATCAAAAAGTTCAAAGAAAGGATAAGATGGCTAGGAACAGGAATTAGTAGGGAATTTCAAAAGCTGTCTGCTAAAATTACACAGTTCAAGCCAGCTCTCTAATTCTTTGAATCCTGAGTGAGGTAGAAGTTAATGAATGGAAGAATGAGGGGGAGAAGAAAAGAAACATCATTGTCTTAATATATATCTCTAAATCAATATATAAAACCAATTGGAAATGTCTCCATTTATAATCTTTTCGGATGCACTAAGAAAAGGAAAACTGTTCTAGAGTTGTGGCTTGCCCTCAGCTTGCTTCTGGGAGGTGGCTAATGTGGTGCTTAGATGCAGCACATCTGCTTTTAGTGCCTGTTAGCACCCTTTTCCCAGTGCTCCCTGGCCAGCCACAGAGATGTGGGGCATGGCCCCAGGCTGTTTGCTCAGCATTCATAAATAGCTTTGCTCCTTCTGCCTAAACTAGCTGCAGCAGCCCCCTGCTAGGAATGCCCTGCTAGAAATAACTAACGTCTCTATTTCTGCATTGCAAAGACTCTGGTGTCCTCACAGAAAGCTGCCTTTCACATGTCTGTTGCTGGGAGAAATGTTCTTAGATTCTCCTCCTCCTTCCAGGTTTTCTTGGAGATAAGGATTTTGTAACTTCCTACCTGGAGAAAGAAGGCATTATTTCTCTCCTGGTACTAAGCATTCTGATCCACCTAGGGAGCAAAGGTGACTTGTATAACTCTGGGTTTTCAGTAACATCTTCGTTCAGTGATTCAAAGATTCTTGCTCCTTTTCTTTCTCCCCTCCCTTGCCAGGTTTCATACCATGACTTGTTTATGTTCACTATTACTCTGTATGGATACTGACGCTTTCATATTTTGCTTCTAGGAAACTCTTGTAGATTGCTACAAACCAACAGAGGTAAAAGACTTTTTAAAAATGCTATTATCCTGTGGAAACTGTAGTTATGTTCAAGCTAAAGTAACTTTATTTTTATTCTTATGATAAAGTCACTAGATGAATATGAATGGCTAGCTGATAAACTTGGAGTTTATGTCCTGAAAATGTTTGTGCCTGTCACTTAGCTACAGTAGGAATGTGATTGTACCCTGTGGAGGAACTGCTGGTCATTCCAGCTGAACTACCAATGTTGTTTTCTGTAATGCTCTGACTGACTATACTGACTTATACAGCTGCCATGTTATAAGAAAACTAAACACAATTCTCATCAGATGGATATAATAATTGCATGTTGGACTGTGCTCTTCACTGTGAAATCATTTATTTTTATCTAGGACAGTAAAATTTATTCTGAGAACTGTTATGGAGATACACAGCTCACCTAATTGTTTGTGTGAATGGACTTGAATAAAATTGTAATAAATGGACTTGAATAAAATGTAATAAATAAATAAAATAACCTGTACTAGCAGGATTTAGTTACCCAGCTTTCAACTTGCATATCCATTGATGTGTCCAGTGCCAATACATCCTGCTTTTTGTACAGTAATGTGTGCTTACCAGGAAGAGTATATATTGTAAAAAAAACCCCTTGGACTCATTCTAAAAAAAAGAGGAAAAAAAATTTAAAAAATCAAAAGTCTAGATCATGGGTCAGTTTTTTAGTTCCATTTATAGAGTCAGTTCTTTCCCAGAAGTGGCTGCTGCACAGTATTTAATAGAGGGGCTGGTTTACACGATTCCTCTTGTCAGAGGCCTTTCAGCTGTGCAGGACTAGAAGCCAGGTGTTTGGTTTTGAAACAAGGCTGCAAATACGTTGGTTCTTCTGTAATGTCTGCAGCTGTAGCCACATAAACTGCTGGGGCTTAAGGATAGTCAGACTATCAGGAAGAACTGCTGGTGGAATTGAATAGGCACTTGCCAGTCCATGAGATATTTTCTTCAAGATTTTTCCATTTTTACTGATTCCTATGGTAGATTGTCGAGAATTCCTATAGCAGTTGCTGGTACAAACATTTTGACAGTGCAGGGAATTACCCAGAAAGGCTCACTTGGTAATACTTTTAGAGTTTGTTGTATGTTGTATCTTGGTTTCTTTACAGCAGATACTGTCTCTGCTATTCAGAACATAAAGAATAATAGTACAGGCAGAAAGCTTAATAATTCAAAGCTCTTACCCAATTGTTAAAATAAACCTCTAAACCTGCAAATAGGTATCTGAAGTCAGTTGTGCTTAGTATCTTCCATTTAGACAGAAGGTTAAGGAAAGACTGAGGAATTTTTGTATATATCCTGGATTGACTTTTCATCAGAGGAAGCAGAGTTATCCAGGTCACTTAAAAGATGGGAAGAGTTCCCAGCCGCTTTAATAATTTGGCCAAAGATAACAGCTGACAGTAACTTATGAGGAACTGTTACAAAACCTTTCTTCTAAGGGAAATATAGCTGGACTGTTGAATGTGCTCTTAAAATATTAAAAGCTTTTCTTATGTAGCAGTTATGGCTGTTTTAATTTGTATGGAAATACGCTGAAGGTGGGACCTTTATGTAAAGACTTACTGTGTACACAAAGTTAAAGGATATGATATCTACTAAATCAGTGCCATAATCAAATTCTGGATTTGAACTGTTGTAATTGAAGAGGAGCAGGGAGCAGCATCCTCTTCCTGCATCATCTGTGTGCCACCGCAGTCAGTTCTTCATACAGTCCCACACATCACTTGTGGAAAATCCCACTCTGACCTTTGTCAAGTTGCTATCTCAGTTCTGCCTGATGTTCTCTGTCATCATCTGGTGATGGAGATTCTTAATGTTGGCAGTGAATATAACAAAGAAATTTAAATATAATCTGCAATCTTGATGATGAGGTTTAGATACTTCACAATAGACCCTTATTTAGGATAAGAAGACAGTTGTGATTGTGAAATCAATGAGGTTTTTTCAAGACATGTATTTTGAAGAAGGCTGAGTAAATCTCTATTGCTGTTATTATCTCTGCTATTGGTAACAGCAATGCCACTCATTTAGACTGGGCATTGGAGAAAATCTGAAATATTTGTGGCTGATGTGAATTAAAGCTTCCACTAGTGGGACTGCCAAGGTGATGACAGGAGAAATGACAAGGAAACTCTTCAACTGCTATAGGAGAGAAATTCAATGAGTGGGCAATTTTTACGTTTAGTGACTCCAAAAGATGCAGCTGAGCAACACAAGGTCTGCAGATAACAAGTGTTTGAAGAGAACTGGATAAATTAGATTTGAAGTTTATTTACTTCTTTCTTTTCTTATAGAAATATACAAAGCTTCAGATGAATGGGCTGGAGATCTCCCCCATTCAGGCAGGATTAAATCTATTTTGTTAGTACAATTCTTCACTTAAAATGCAAAAGTGCAAAATGGGAGAAAAAGGAGATGAAGTTGCATCATTAAACAAAATTGCACTGCTGGAAACTTCTAATAATAATTTTCAATGTGGTTTGCAAACAAACTATGTTGAATTGTACATATTTTCTGGAGAACTTGGGTAGAGATTTAAGTTATGACTACTCAATTACTTCAGTGGTTGGACTATTTCAGCAGCTTTTAACACTTTTGAAAAAGGTAGAGGTGCATTTTCTTAACTGTATGTTTCTCCAAGTTTAATTTCTAGTGGGAGCAAATAACAGGCTTGTGATGCAACTTTTTAGAGTGGTCTAGGCATTGTGGTTTTTAAGATAAAAGCTGTTTTGTGTATCTGTTGACATAATGTATGTTTTTAGTATGCAGGCATGAATAGAAAGCTCAATGCTTCTGAAACAGAACCCCATAACTTTTGAAGGATTGTATGTTTATTTCGGTCCTAATATGTTATGAACTATTTCAAGTTAATTGTTGTTTTTTCCATGTACTTGCAAGGCAGCAATATGTAGGATACCCACAAGAAGCAATAGTCACTATAGATGCATCCTAAACCCTCAGGGCAGTGTGCTGCCTTACATATGGGCAAGCCAGGGCAGCTGATGGGTGGTAAATTATTAAGTCACAGCAAATGTATTTTGTGTCCATATTACTTGAAATCAGATAGGACAATTTGTAGAGAAAAAAGGTTAGAAAGCATGCTTATTTAAAAGCAATGCAGGCAGATGCATTTCGAGTAAAGCATGATTTCTTGTTCATCCATTTGACCACTGGATTCAGTGAACTTAAACTTTTTATGTGCCTGCTGAGATCTGCCCTATATTGTACTACAGTGTTGGAGGGAATTAAGCTTGCATGTTTTCATTTCTGCAAGTACTCATGAATACAACTTATAAATACCCATAGCAATATCACAATGGAAGAGCAAGTGGTGATTTGACAAGAATAAGCTGTGCTTGCTTATGTGCTGCTGACTTGGAGAATAATTGGGCTGCAAGTCTTTACCGTAGCTAAGCTCTGTGGTATGTAGTTAGTGCCTTGTACAGAACTCACCAAGAAGCTAAATGGCTGCAAAAATTTCATCTTCTGGACACTAATGGTGCTGTGGCCTCACTGGAGAGGGCATGTTGATGGCATCATTCAGTGAGGCTACAGAGGCGCTGCACTGGTTCTTGCTAATAGAGGGCACCTTCTGGCCCTGTTCTCCCAAAGCAGTTCCCTTCTTTCTGTACAATTGGCTTCAGGTTTGAGCCTGTGTGGAAGAGAAGGTGTTTGGCAGTGAGATGGGTAGGGTGCCCTCTTTTTCTTTTGTTTGGTTTGGTTTGGGTTTTTGTTTGGTTGGTTGGTGTTTTTTTTAGTTATTATTTCATTTCTTTCATGAGTAGCTGTGGGATTGCTCTCCAGGCTGACTTTAGGTTTTACATCCAACCGATGAGGCTGTGTCCAAGAAATAGCCTTGGGCAAACAGTTAAGGAAATCTTGGTTTTTGACCTGGCTGCAGGGAAGTAAAGCTCTGAAGGAAAGCTGGCTTAGGATTCATTTCATGCTCTAGTGAAGCAGGAGGACTAGAAACTCTAAATTTTAGTTTAAAAACTAGTCCTACTACACGTGTACTCTTTGAGGAAGAGAATTCTGGAGAGACAGAGTCTAATTAGTCTCCAGAATTAATTGGAAGACTTGAGTAGGAAGCCTGGAATTCATTGTCTGTCAAATGACCTCATTAAAACAATGAGTCACACCAGCAAAGCAGAGAGGTGAAGTGGTTTACTCCCCTTTCCTGAATTATCATTTCACCTTTGTTTTTTGCCTTTATTATTTTTTTGCCTAAGGCTGAATATAGATGAGTTCAAATGAACGATAGATTTAGTCTGTCTCTCATTAAAATTTGCCTTTAGAATTAGAAAGATGTCTTCTAGAAACAATACTTTAGTATGATAAATTAACAAGATTCTCAATACTTGTAACAATTTCCTTGCAGAAAATATGTAAAAAAGAATTTTAACTAAGTTTGCATACATTTTTGCACATTTAAAAAAATTTATTTTTTATTTTATTTACCAAGGCAAAAAGTGCTGGTATGAGATTTTTCTTGTATTAGAAGTGCATGTAGCCTGTGTATTCCTGTCTATAACCCTTCAAGGAATAATTAATAAGTTCTTGAATCCTTAGCTGAATTATTCTTATGTTTTTTAACTCTGTGAATTAAATCAGTATATATAGGTAGATAATTCAACCTGTGTTACAGAAGTATTTTTAACATAGATTAGTACATAATCAGCTTTCAAACGTGATGCTAAATTGCAGCATCTCTTGTTAGAGGGGCTTTCAATAAAATGCTCTGTGTAAAATGATTTTTGTGTACTCAGTGGAGATAGATGTGGATATTAAGTCTTGACTCAAATGGCCACAAGGAACAACACTGCAATTTTTGAGCGGCGGCTTAAGAAAACAAAATGGGCATTACTGTCATAAGCTGAGTTGGTTAGTTACTGAAATGCTGTGAAGTCTTCTTTCCTGCCTCCATGAGGGAAAATGTGTATCTTTTCTAGAAAACTGCTTTTCCTTGATGGGAAGCTGCAAAGCAAGAAAGGCACAAGCACCGGAGCACAATCGTGTTAATGACAGCCAGCTCCATGCAAGTGTCAGATGCAAAGTGATGCTTAAATCAGAAATGTGCTGAACCAGTGTTGTGGTTTGGGTGTTCACGGGATGTGCACAACAGCACTACTGCATTATGCAAAATGTCTGCCACATGCAAAATGCTCTTGTTGGGTTTTGCTCTTTCGTACTGCAGACCCTTATTTCAAGAAAAAATAGTTCCTGAGGGATAAAGTATTTTAAGTTATTAAATTCAAATGAATGCTTCCTCTGCCTTAAGAATAGTTGCAGTTAAGGGGGTTGACCCAAGAGTTTGGTTTATTTTAGCATCATTAAGAAGTTTCCAGGTGGTGTTAAGCTTGCCTGAAAACTTCAAGCAAATGCTTTGTTTTGCAAAAGAAGGTGCTTATGATAACTCTTCAAAGTATAAGGGGAGGAATTCCTCTCTCTTGGAATAATATCATATTAAAAAGCAACTGACCCCTGGCTATGTGTCATATCTAAGGGAAACTTGCTCCAAACTCTACTGAGTTGTGGCAGAAGGGGTAGAGAAATGGCAGGGTGGGATATCCCAAATGACTACAGAGTACCATAGATGTCCCTGTCCACTCTGCAGGTGCCCCTTCCTGTAAGGCTTTTACTTGTGTGAAGCTGCTGCAGAGTTTCCAGATGCGGTGTCTTCTTGTAGAGTATTTGTGGCTTGAACAGGCAATCAGTAAAGTTTTTCTAAGGCAAGAACTGCACTTCAGGCAATTCCTCTCCAAAGCTGTCTTAATCTGATGTTTTGGCATGGGACTACAGGTTGGTTTTTTTTTATGGAAACACTTGTTGGAAGGCAATACTAAAGAAATTAATCCCAAGTAAAAGTCTTCGAAGATCATTTTAGGGAGTTTATTTCTCTAATGATTTTACTGCAGGGCTTTATATAAGTTTGATAGTAAAAAATCCTAAAGTGTGTTTATATGTTTCAAGCAGCACCATGCCGTATAGTTTTGCATCATCTAACAAGTCCTTACAGTGATGATAGGATGACACAGAACTGTTTGCAAAGTTTGTTGAAAACTGTGAAATTTTAGAGTAAGCATGTCTTCCTCATTTTCTGTTTTTTTTAGTGGAGAAGTACTGTACTGTGACAAGTATAGAATTGATATTGTTGCAGGGGCTTGTGCCTGTGTTGAAGAAAACAGCTTCAAGAAGATGGAGGGAGAGGATTTGGGGGTCTTAAGAAACCTGTTTTTCTGATTATTTCATTAGGCTGTGTGTCTGTCCAGATGGAAAGCGTGACATTGTTATGCATAAATGCATTCCTGAAGGGGCCTTAATTTAGTTCAGGGTGGACACCCCACTGTCGTGTAGCTGCTCTGCCTTTGCTGCTGTTCATTGCAGCCACAGGCAGTGTGGATGCAGTAATAACCACAGTGCAACACTACATGCACTTCACTATAGATGTGCATAATCTGTCAGAAAAGAAAATTGGTTTGTTGGGACCGTGATCCCACCAGAACAACCTGACATATTTCTCAAGTTAAAATACACATTTACAGAGACTTTCCTTAAGGGAAGTGTAGCCCCTTGTAATGCATGTTGCAGTGTGACCTGTTTTGAAAGGTACTGCTTTGTCATTTGGGTGGTGACTTTGTTCACTGGAATTTTTAAGCATTCATCCAGGAAATCATGCTTTTAGTTGTTTCACAGAATGGTTTGGGTTGGAAGGGACCTTAAAGATCATCTAGTTTGACTCCCCTGCCAAGGGCAGGGACACCATCCACTAGGTTCTCAAAGCTCTGTCTCTGGCTTTTCATATCAACCTGACTAACTAAATCCATAATTAAGTTCCATGTTTATAGCTAGCTGATTTCATAAGAACCTTTTTATAGGTGTATACATAGTACTGTGGATAACCATTATTTTCCCAATGTGACAGCAAGGAAGTAATTTAGCTTTAAATGCACCTGCAAGAAATTGTATACCAAAAGAATTTCAGAGAATGATGCAAATCTGTAAGCTTCTGTTCTCACGCAGTTTAAAAAGAGAAAATCTCCTGAAACTGGGGAAAATATCACTGTGAATAAAGGCCTGGTCCATTAATTGGTTTGTTGTGTTCCGGGGTTTGGGTTTTTTTGTTTGTTTTGTGTTTTGTTTGTTTTTTTTTTAACTAGTGTCATTCACTTGGCTCTGCAACCAGTTTCACCCATCATAAACCAGTGGTGCTACCTCTGGTTCCTTCTTCCTGCCTTGCCTCAGACTGACACAAGTGTTAGTATGGGCTGAGTGGTGGGCCTGGTCAGAGGGCTGAGCCAGCTTGGTAAAGTAGCAGGGCAGGAGGAAAAACACCTGAGATTTTAGCCAGATCAGCTTTCTTGTACAGCTGAGTATGCAGCCAACCAAAATACTGATTCCAGCATGGAGAGTGGCAAGAGAAACACCTCTTCTGGCAAGAGTGCTGATTTCTGTGCAGGATTAAGCTGTGGAAGTCTGCTTTGACTGTTTGCATTGTATCCAGCCATAGGTGTTGCTTCATTCAACAGTTGGTAGAAGGCCCTGTGTAGTAAAAGCCTGAAAGATGGCTAACAACTGAGCTGGCACAATCACAAGGAGAAGCTCATTGTTCACACCTCTGCTGGATGGGAGGGGTGTGTATAAGGTTCCTGGTGATCAGGCCAGAGAAATTCCACCTTAGCAGTAAACGTTTAAATAAAAATGTATAGTTCGCTTTTTTAAAAAAACCCCAAAACTTGATTATGGTATTATGGGATCATTAAAATTACTCATATTTTCTTTTTTTTTTTTCCCTAGGAATTTATCAAAGAGCTGCTAACTCGGATAAGAGGAATGAGGAAACTCAGTCCCCCTCAAAAGAAGAGTATATAAATAACTCAAAGTAATAGCACTCTGTAAAAGACATGGCAAGGGAAATGGGACTTTGAATACAAGACCTTATTAAAATAATTGTCTTTCTCCACAACTTTTTTGATTTTATTCAGTTTTGACTCAAGGAAATTTTTTTGGTGTGTTTTAAGGGTTCTTTTTTAAGTGTCAAATTTTTTTTATCAAAAATATCAACAATTTGGATGCTGCTCAACTTTCACCTGAGGATTACTGAAGCAAGTGAAGAAGCCAAGAGTTAGTGATGAGGGGCAGCAAGCCTATGTGGTAAACCAGAAGATCTTGTAAATTTACAGAGCTAGGAGACTTCTCCTTGCAACTAGTTGGATAACGTTTCTTAAGTTGGTTGTACATTTAACTCATGGATGTCAAGTTTCTTGTGCTTGTCTGTACATAAATTTTAAAGTGGGTTGTGAATACTGTTTCACATGGATGGAAGGAGAAGTTTGTTATAGTAAATTATTTAAATGGTGGTTATTGCAAATTTGCTACCAGAAGGTACCAATTTAGATTACTAAAATGAATGCTGCCATTTTTCTAAATACCCTTAAAGCAGCCCGGTGAAGAATTTCATCATATCTCCTTGTTTCGACTGCAGCATATGAAAATTGGGAATTTTAAGGGCTTAATTTGTAGACTTAAAAGTTATTTGATTGACTTCGATGCTTTGCCAGGATCACTTCCTCTCCACCTCATGTCTTGGAGCTGTGCTAACCTATACTGAATATGGGCCTGGAGTGATACCTAGAGAAATGTCCATCACCATTTAAAAGCTGGTTCATGCTGGAGGAAAGGCAGCGATACCAAAATGAATTGCAAGTACTGTATTGCATTTAATGATGCGGTCTTAATCAAATGCAGATTCCTCTCCTATAAAGGTAGGCAAAGAGTAATACAGCCTTTGTTTATGGCTCTGCCCTGAGAAGTGGGGAGACTTCTTAACTTGGGCTCTCTTACTTGTAAGAGCAAGAACAGAGATCCCCGCTCCCTTCTGGAAAATGTCCTAACTAGAATGTTTGATAAGCTACCATTTACTGGTAGGTGACACTAGTCAGGCATTTTATATCAAGGGTGCTCTGAACATATTTTATTTTTCAAAAGAAGTACATGTTTGTGAATTTTATGTATACTGGCAAGCTTTTTTAATGTATTTAATTTTGTAATGTTTACTGATGATTTTATTTACTAGATATTTACTCAAATAAATGGAACAACTTGTGACTTGTTACATGTACATTTTACAAGACTACTGTTGCTGAGTAGATTTGTAAATGGAATTGCTTGTCAAAAAGAGGAGCCTGTGAGGTGGTAAGTACATGGGAACCCGGCTGTATTGACCCTAACTGGCTTTTAATGTACCCAGTGTCACCCAGCCTCCTGTAACCTGGTGCACAGCTTCACTTTTGAAAGTCTTCTCCAGATGAGGCCTTCCTTCTGTGCCCCAGGGAATTTAAAAAGGGGTGGGGAAAAATACTTTGGAAATTCTTTCAGGTAAATGCTGATAAATTCAGGTAATTTGTCCACCGGAGAGGGACTGTAGGGGAGGGCTTACACTGGGTGGCTCTCAGTTTCCTAGTGAAGGCGTGGCAGGAGGGAATCTTTCAGAAGGAGACACACGCTACCTTTCTTCCTTTATGCACCTTTCTGGATCCTCAAGAAATGCCAGCAGCCCTCAGAAAAGACTTGCCTGCAGCATTTTAAATTAAATCTTTTATCTTGCTGTAGCTACAATTTAGCTCTGGTTTCCTAAGGAGTCCCCCAGCAGATTTTTTTAAAATTGTGAAATGAAACTTGTACTTCAGAGAAATTGGGAGGAGCTTGTGAATTCTTCTGTTTTTGTGTTGAAATCTCCCACTACTGTTGTCAATGTTATCAGTGGGATGTCTTTGGTTTTGAAAGAGGCCCATGTGTCCAATGTGTCTTGCCACAAGAATCTGTGGTCTGTGCTCCTTGCAGAGGATCTCATGTGGCTAGATCTAAATGACCAAGTTTGTATCAACATCACCCTTTGAAGGAGAGAATGTTACAGGAAAAGCTCCCTTACCTGCTGAGGTAAGGGGGCTTTTGTTAGATTTTTCACTCAACTCTGGAGGCAGAAATTAGTGGTGACGTAAAGAAGTCTCACTAGCAAGCCTGATGCTTGAGTGGGCAGGTACTTTTTCTGAAAAGCTTTTTGTTTTGTAAACCACTGAGAAGCTTTTTTCAAACTGAAAACAGTTTAGTATGTCCAAAATGGGGAAAAATCTTTTGATTTGAGACTTGCTGGCAATTCTCATGTTCAGAGTTTTGAGCTGGAGTCTGAAACAACCCAAAGTTTGAACAATAAGGTTTCTAGTCATTTTCACATCCAGAGATGCATTTTGTGACTTCACTGATGATTTCAAGTATCACTTTTTTTTCCTTTATAATAATGGTGTGCCAAATCAGATGTCAATTAATGGCAACTGTACGAGTTCTCTTATTACCTACAACAATATATCCACAAATATTTTTATTTCATGTTGTTTGACTAAAAGCTGCCCACCCTACTGTATGCATGACATATTTGTGTCTTTTATCCTATCCATCTTGCACTGAAGTAGCTATGGAAAATAGCAGTGTACCCCTTCTAAAACCAGTAGGTTTGGTGGTACACTTAGAAATGGTGAAGACTGGGATAGTCCTTACTGTTTTCTTGTCTCATGGAGATGGGATAAATCACTTCTGAGAAGGGTTTCCTCTCCTCCAGTGCCACAGGTTTTGCTGCCTTACAAGTGTCAGTGAGCAAAACCAAGCTCTAAATAGCTTTTTTTTTGCAGTTGGCCTGATTTTCCTGGGGACTTACAGCATCTCATTCTTGCTAATTTTTACTTAATGGAGCTACTCTTGGCCTTTGTGTAAGTGGGAGGGAAGTAAGAGGGGAGAATTGACCCATTCACTAAAGGTTTAATTGTGCTTTATGTCTTTATACTGTGTGGGTGTTCTTGGCTCTGGGGCAATATTCAAGGGGCATATAAATAGCACACTGTTACTGAAACAACTTGAAATTAAATCTTACAGCCCAGTCTCTTTGCTGTCTTGGCTGGACAGCTTTCATGAGAAGGGCCAAGTTGCTGCAATGAGAGCTTCCTCTGGGCTTTTTAAGTGGCTAATGAAAGAAACTGAAGTTCCTTCTTGCAAATATGTAGTGAAACTGAGGTTTTTGGTTTGGAATTGAAGTGCCTCTCCAGTGTAAAAAAATTGCCTGCAAGCACATGTGTTTCTGGAGTCTGCTTCATAACATAATTAGATTTTGCATGTTTTACAGCAGGACCTGGCAGTTGGCTTAGAAAGAAAAGGAAAGTGCTTGTGTAGTCATACTTAGTGTGCCTCATGAAGCTGCAGTGACAGGGTAGTGTATTCCTGCACCACAGAAGAAAGGACATGAGCCATTTGTCTGCCAGCCTCATTTTTGCTCCTTCCCCCCAACGATGGGGTTTACTCCTGAAGTTGCCATTCATGCAGGGAACATAAGGTGGAATGTGGAAGGGAGAGTTTCTCTATTCTCAGATAATATGGCCAAGAAAAGCAGGAGCAAAATATCTGCTCCATTTGTGCACTTGAAACTCTTTGACACAGAGTCTTAATAAGAGTTCTTAGTACTTTATGCGGGGAGGTATAATAGTGTATGTGAAATTGAAATTACTCAGCAATTTATTTCTAAGTGGTTTTTTTTTCAGATTCAAGACAGTCTTAATGTAAACATGCAGCTCCAGGTTTAAAAAAAATTATTGCCAGCCACATCAACAGAAGATCTGTTTGAGTGGAAACTAGAAGAAAATGCAGGTCTTATTCTGAACAAACAGCTGAACTTAAAACTCTGGTGAAGTGCTGTAACAAAAGGAAAAATTGCTTCTTGGCTGCATAAGATTTGTCACTGCCAGCATCATGCACAGATTGTATACAGGTACTGAGTAACTGCATGCAATACTTTTAAAAAGGTGTTGAGATTTAGGGAGGAAGCCAGAAAAGAAATCAGCTGTTGGGAAGTCCAGGAAAAAACATCACTAACAAAATTACTTGTTAGGAAAACAGAAGAGTCTTGTGTTACTGCATATATTTCTGTATGGAAAGAAAATGAGAGATGTCAGTGCTTTCATGTATTGGAGAAAAGCATGAAGAGGAGGAATACTCAGAAGATAAAGGAAGGAAACTTGAAGTGTGGAAGAAAATAGAGCATCCTGATAGTGATGAGCCCTTTGAGCTTGCTACTGTGGGAATAGGTGAGATTGACATCTGTAAGTCTCTCCAAATTGAAATTGGCTGCTTTTCTAGGTAAGTTGTCATTGGATCAGTTATTCAGTTTCAGTTGAGGTAATCAAAGGCCTTAAAACTCTAGAGTTCTACTTCACGGAGTTTTCTTTGTTTGGTGTTATTTTATTTCTGTGATTGCTTTCATTTTGGGTTTTGGTTTTTTTTTTTTTTTTGATTGGTTGGTTTGGTTTTTGGTTGGTTTGTTCTAGATTTTTGTTAAAGCAGAGGAAACTAATAGGAAACCGATTTCTATGTATTATGGCAATGTAACTACATGCTTATGTAGTGGTCAAATCAGATTACTAATACTAGCTACACATTTTATATATAACTCTACTACTTTTTACTTGACTTTCATGTTACTACTTTTATTTTTTCTGGAAGCAAGCAAATAGTAAGTGTGAATGTAATTAAAGTTGTTATTGAAAGCTAGAGAGAAAATGAAGATGAAAAAATGTGACTAGAAAGTGCTTAGTGCAGTAAATTTTATTTTTGCCACTGAAGGATTCTGTCATCAGTGTATAAATAGAATGTTTCTAAAGTTTTGAAATTGCTGTTTATAATAATCTAAGCTAGTGCTGATGCGGTTTTATTTGTTTTGTGGTTTTTTTGGTAGAACTAATAACCAAATTCTATGAACTTACACTGTTTACAGACTTCTGTTTTCCAACAAAAACTGACATAAGTTGTTTAAAGAAACAGAACTATTTTAAAAATTATTTTTTAAAATGTATACAAGACTGAAAATTCTTTTGGAGGTGCAGCTAACAGGTTTTGTTCGGTAGTAAACTCAGATGTCTTACTGAATTGCTATTTTAGTTGAACTTTTTACCTTCTAAGATCAAAATCAAAAATATCCTGTGGTAGCCCTTAGCAGAGGTTTCAGTCTGCCTAACTGTATGGTACTGGGTTGGACTTGAAGCCCATAATTACTTGGCAAGAAATGTAGGAGCTGATCCTCTTCAAGGATAGAGACTTGTTTTACTACCCCTTCTAGGCAGCAAAGGGGATGAGAGCACAAGAGGCTTTCCTGCCTCCTTAAAGGAAGAGCCGACATCAGTGTCAGCAAGGCTTTGGCTTTTGCCCAGGCTTTGTGGATAAGTTCACGTCCCCTCATGCAGCCCACAGTCATCCCGGGGCTGGTGGGAGTTGGAGCAGTGTGTACTGTCAGATAATGGAGAACTAGGTCATGCAGGTCTGTGACAGGACTGTGCTTATCCAGGATCTGTGTTTCCCTCCATGTTGCTTGACCGGAGGCAAAACCAGCTGGGAGTAGCCTTTATTTAACATACTGATCTACAGTAAAGAAGGAATCCCAGTAGGGATAGTATGTTGAAACTCCCATCAATTCTTGCTGTCTCCTCGTAAGAGAAGCCGATTTGTAACAGTGGTGGCTGTGCAGACCCTGCAGGTCTTCTTACAGCTCTGCCTGAACCTGGCTTTGTGTCAGAGCCTGCCTGCCTATTTGTTTGGTCTGACTCTACTACTGCAGTATCAGGAAGCGTCATGAAGCAAATGAAAAGGCTTCAGTGGGTGCTTCAGGCTTGTCCAGCAACCGGTAGTGAGCCAACGCCGTGTCAAAACTACAAAGAGTGTGCCCTGTTGGTGCTTGAGACAAAGGCACTAAAACTGACTTGGAAGTGTTCAAGACCAGGTTGGATGGTGGTTTGAGCAACAGTTTTGTACCTAGTTTCTGCCACTAACCATCCCCAATGAACTTCACGTTTTCTGTTGTGTCTTTCCAGACTTAATTTCAAGCCTACCGAAGCAACAGTTACTAAATCAGTTTTGGTGCCCATTGTCTCATGTACCCCGTGGTGTGTTTGCCTACAGTCTGCATTATTTTCCCCCATTCCTTCAAATTTATCAGCTTGATTATTTCTCTTAGGGATCTTTTACTACTAAATGGAAATGTGTTATGGTGCTATTTCTGCCACAATGTTTTTGCTGTCAGTAGCAAGTCAGTCCAAAAGACTAGAAAGGATGCTGTAAATTTTAGTGTCTTCTGATTTATGGCCTCATACTGCTAGAGTTTACTCACTTTTTACATTATTTCTTTACTTCCTTGGATAAGTTTTCATCAGTTGTGAATGCAAATCAGCCACATACTGTAAGGAGAGAACAAAGCTCCTAGAAGTAATCAAACATTTTCCCTTACATTCTGAGAAAGAAAAATAAATGTTTTTATTTTTTCCCCCCAAATATCTGGAAGATGCATTTGCAGTGCCACAGAAATGTTCTTGTTTAGAAACCTGAGGATGTCGTCTAAGGAATGAAACAAAGGCTAAATGGTGGCAGACACACAAACTCGCCAAATGGACACATTCTTTGTGTCCTTTGGGAAAAGAAAAAAACCCACATCCATGTTTCCTGAGCTCAGTGCTTGTCAGAGACTAACCTACTTCCATTAGGCTTTACTGGGCTTTGTGCTGGGTCTGGGAGGTGGCCCTGTGGAGAGCCAAGGACTGGTTCTTGAGGAATAATGCAGATATGAGCACATTTGTGTAAATGCATACCAGCCAAATTGCTTAATCCTGAGTCCACCGTTGGGGCTGTTAAGAAGCCAGTGTTTGAGGCAGAGCATTGGTAGGATGTGTCATCATCCTTTTCAATTTTGCAGTGGCTGTGATGTGTACAGTCTCTGCTGCCACTGCCACTAAGGAATACTGCAGCTTTTTAGGCATTAAATTAGGAAGGAGCATGTTTTTCATTTGGGAGGTACAGTAGTTTGTTACCAACCCACACATACCAATAACTTTGTTCCTCTGATATATGTCCCTAAAAAAGTAGGCCTTTCAAATAGATATAGCTGTACATATGCTGTTACCAACTGACAGTGTCTGGTTTTGTGAGAAAATGAAGCTGTTCAATGTTCTTTTGTCTGAACTCATTTAATTCATGCTTCCTAAATTCCAGTTAACCTTTTAATATAGGTTTCACAGTCATCAGAAAAGCATTAGCACCTTTGGGGAATTTTTCTGGTGCTGGTTTAGACTTAGAACCAGGCACAAAATGATCTGATGTTGGAAAAAGGCTATAACTTGTTTGTAAGATTCTCCTCTTTAGAGTTGTGTCAAAGGTATTTGTTTCCATATCAACAGTGAACCGCAGTAGTGCTTGTTTTATAATGGTAAATCCTTAGAATTTCAATAATTTACCTCTAGTGCCTGCTCTTTCTTTTGTCCTCTGATGTGCCTTGGCCAAGACCTGACACTTTTAACATACTGTATTGATTATTTCTTCATCTATGAAGCTGTACATTCAGCTCAGTACTTAATCACTCTGAGGCTGGATTTTTTGTGCTTGGCACAAGGACAGTGTGTTTAAAAATATATGTCAACTCTTCAAAATTAAAAGTTTTAATGCCAGGGTTGAGTGAAGAGATAATTGTTTAACATTTTCCTCTCTTGGTTACCTTTGAAATCTGAAAAACCTGAGTGCTTCCTGAAATTAGTATGATTTTTTCAGTTCTAATCTTGCTAGCTGCTTCCTAATTAATTTAGTACTTGTGGTTTTTACAGTTTTTATTTATAGTAGCATTTGGTATCTGCTCTAACAATTGTTCACTCTCCCTCAGAATTCCTCTCTTGTGCTCTCATCCCTTTTGCAACAGAAATCCAGGTATGGAAAAATTATGCCACATCTGCAGCACCAGCAAAGATAACTAGGCAGGGATTCAAGAGAGATCAAATAAATCAGATTAACCCACAGTACTGCTGTGTTGTCTTTGCTGCAGAAAGTTAGGCTATCATGTTCAGCCCACTCCTGAGTTTCACATCATCTCCTCAAAGAAGCAGTCTCTCTTCCCTAGGAGAGTGTGTTTATTTTGGGTGTTTAGGCACCCAAAATAAAGCACTTAAAACTCTGGGATTTGGTTCAGATATCTCAGATGGAACTAATTTATTAGGTTGGCTTTTTAAAAAAAAAAAAAGTTTGGGGCTGTCCTTTGTATCCAACCACTGAGTCTTGTTAGTTAGAAATCGTGGAGCTACTGTCAAATATGCAGGGGGGCAGGGCCCCCAGATCAAACAGCAGGCGTGGGATATGCCGAACTTTCACTTCTTTCAAAGTTTCCTCACAGTCTGAACCTTGCTCATCTCAAACGCTCGAGAATTATAAGACAAATAATGTAGGCACTCTGAGGCTGTGTAGTCCTGAATCTTTTATAATGCTTTGATTGTTTCTTGAGTTGCTTTCTCAGGGACCACTTGTAATTTGTTCATACTGTTGATGGGGGACTGAAACTTCCTTTCCTGTCTCCAGAAATTTCAGGAACAGAAATCCTAGGAAGGATGCTGGGCTTGTTGTAAAAGCATTAAAGTCAGAGACAATCGGGGAAATAACATCCGTAGATGCTGGAGCTGACCTTACTCTTGATCTGCTACAGTGCCCTTCTTGGTGCATCTCATGTAGCCCATGGAGCTCTCCCTGTGCTGGTAGAAGCTCAGGCCTGCTTGTGCACAAAACCCTACGAGGCAGGGAAGCTAGGTAAAATTAAAATATGCTGGTGTCACTTGGCATTAGATGTAGTTTACTCTTTATCCATTTCAATGCAGGCCACTCATTTCATTAGCTGGGAGGCAACCTTCCTTTAAAGTAGGTTGATGATGGGGGCTTTTATATACCACTTCATCCATGCTTTACTGCAGTACAGAGGGACCCCAGTGGAAAAAAGCAGTTCTTTGGTGAGTACTAGAAACAACCAGCTCTCTCTTTTTGGTATAAATAGTTGAGGACACAGAGAAGCAAGCTCATTTTTAATATGTGTTTAGATTGAAAGTGAGTTGCAGTGGAGCCTAGCTAACACCCTAAGCAATTATACTTCCAAATTTTGCCCTTTGGGGACAGAAAAAGGCTGTCAAATGCTGGGCTCCCTGCAAATCAAAAAAGTCTTTTGAGTTATTTTCATTTTTAAAAGGGTCGTTTACTGAGAGCAAACAACTCTAATAAATGAATAGTAGTTGATGCTCAAAACTTGGCAGAAGGTTTCAGAGCTGTGTAATGGCATTTGGGAGATGGCTACACAGCTTTCTATGCCACGTTTGTGGGGAGCTCCATAGGGGGAGAAAACTGAAATGACAACTTTTTTTATTATATCCTTTTTCTGTAAAGGACAGATTAGGTGTGGGGTTTAGTTAGCCACTGATCTTTCCCTTACAATCTGGGACTGCAATGCTGCTGAAGGGAAACAGATAACCACTGTTATTTTCTATACAGAGCTTTGGACATGGATAATCTTACAAGAATCGTGTGAGTGCTTTGGGAGTTATTCAAATTAAACAGTTCATAGCAACCCTCCCTCTGTTAGGGTAGTGCAAGAAATCGAAAGGCTTCCCAGAGAAAGACCAGGGCTGCATGACACCGGTTTGTCACGTGTCAGACAACTCAGGGCTGAGCCAGAGACAAGTGCCACAACAGCACATGGAAGACTTGAAGTTATTTACTTAGACATAACAAAATGACTGAGCTCTTGTATTTAAAGACCACAAAATACTTTCCCCCCTATTTGTTGGCATTAATTAAACAGAATTTGCTCTCTACTTCATCTATTATTCTGGTGCCCACTCAGCTGGTCAAGTCTGAGATTTCTGTCCCATCCATCCTGTTCCAACCTAAAAATCTCTTACTGTCTGACATTTTGTTGTCTGTCTTGTGCGCTGCAGGTCTTGGAGAAGTGTTTTCCACAAGAGGGTATAAGACAGCATTTTGCATTAACCCACTGCCATGAAACTGGATGTTAATTCCTACTACTTGCATTATCCCTACATGGATCATGACAGTGTGCTGTCCATCACTGCTTAGGGAAAGAGACTCCAGTGAGCACAACCTGCCTACTGGCTCCAGCTGGGACTCAGGTAAAACACACAGATTCTCACACGCTCGCACCTAAAGTGGTGTCAGCAAGTCCCATGGCTAAGAGCCCAGGCACGGGTGATACTCCCTCCTACAGATGGGCCTGTCACCGGCGCTTAGTCAGCAGCAGTGTTGGGAGCAAGGGGCAAGGAGCAGCGCTTCCGCTCCTCTTCGCGGAGCTCTGGGCAGTCGGTGTGCCAAAAGCTTTGTGTAAGACACTCTGTTGCCTTTAGGAAAACAAACGTGAATTCTCCTGCATCTAATATTAGATCACATTGTCAAAACAGGTTGTGATCAATCTCTTTGAAAAAGGAAAAGAAATCCCGGTGCCCCTCGTAAACTTTAACAGTAGTGCTTCTCAGGACAGACGTTTCCTAAGCAAGGTGCTGCTGGTATATCAGTATTTTTCCTGCCTTATTCCCTGATTTCTAATTTCCTAAAGGAGTGGAGCTGGTCCTTTCAGCAGCTGATATGTCAAAAGCATTCAGGAGGAAACTACAGGAAGATGGCAGTGACTTGGAAAAATGAAGCAAATCTGCAGGGAATCTCTTGGCTGATGCAGGGGCTTTCTAACATCTTTCCCTTCCAGCTGGACCTGCCTCCTGGTAGCAAAGGCCCTGTCTAGGCTGAACACATCAAAGACAGCACACTGACCTCTAATTTCTGAGGATTAATGAGGTTTTTCTGCTTAAGGTAAACACCTAAATGAATGCTGAGGAGCTTTGCTGACATTTCTCTATCTTTTTCTGTCCTCCATCTTCTCTCAGTTATGACTCATTGGCAGGAGTCATAAGTAATGTAGTATTTTTAAAATTCCTCTGAAAAAATTGAACTATGTAGTATAAGATCACTTGTGAAGGGAGAGCTGTGGCAGATGTAACAAGTGGGAATCATGCTGAGGCACTGTTGTTGTTTGGGTATATTTCAAAGGTTTAAATAGGATTAAGGTATTTATTATTATGAATGGGAAAAGAATCTTTATCCTTCCAGAACATTAGAGATACACTGGGTTTTTATGCCATAGAGGAATACTCTATGGGCAAATACAAGGTTCTTGTAGTCTAAATAGTCAAGCTTGAAGCTTATGCAGACTGAGGATTTCCTCTTACTAACAACACACACTGCTCATTCTGCTGCAACCTTGTTAAGGCCAAAGGCTGAGGCATTCATAATTAACTACTGATTTGAAGTGCCTTGATTTATCGGTGTTCCAGCATAGGGCCCTTTAAATGGACCTTTATTTTTAAGTTATACTCTTCACAATATCTCACACCTGGAGCACTATGAATTTGAGGCTCCCAGCTCGCTGGCCATTCTTGAAAACCTTCAGGATATTGATGGATGAATGAATAGCGTATACCTAGGCAAGAAGGTCTGGAACTGCTTGGTGCTATAGCATTAAAAGAGAAAAAATAAATAAGAAGACAGGCTTTATGGTTAAATAAACTGCCGTATTCTGACAGGATAATGCTAGCATCTGATTTGTAGGGCAGGCGAAAGGCTTTTTCCCCCATAAAAATCTTGGGTTAAATTAAAAAAAACACCCTCTCAAACCACCGCTACCCCAAGAACTCTTAAAAATTCAGTGGGTAGCATTATGTAAAATACACATTTTACAGTGACCACTGCTTCCTCCTTTGTCCCTGGTGTGTGTGCAGCACTTTCTGCTATTTGAAGTGGGCAGAGGCATTTTGGTGTGGTTGTCTGCCTCAGTTCAGGACATACGAATATTTTTTGCTGCAGAGCATGGTTTTCCTGGTGTGTGGAGCAAAGCAAGGTCATCTGGAGCAGCCTAAGGAAGGGAATAAATCAATGAACCAAGCAAAGGCAGTCACTGGTAACTAGCTAAGAATGAAGAGTCAGGCTCGGGTATGCAATGTTCACTGACAGCAAACAGAGCTTGAAATCCTCAAGCCAAATGTTGCATTTCTGAGCTCAGGATAGGCTTGTAGGAAGCCGAGTTGTTACTGGATCTCAGGATGCTGTGGTCTGAGTGAAGGTCAGCTTCAAGCAGTGTTTGCTGACAAGTGCAATAGTTGAGTTGCTGTGTGAGCTGGCTTTAATGGACTTGAATGAAATAAGAAACGTTGGACCCTGAGTGTTGTTAAAGGGTTTTATGTATGAAGCCATTATCTCTTGGTTTTGTAGCCTCGCTGTATTTGCCTGGCTGGGACATGGCAGAAAACCTTGTGGAGCTCTTTCTGACCTAGCTGGGGGGTAAGAAGAGACCTGAGTGACTGCAAGGTTTCCAGCCCAGTGAGTAGCCTGAAAAGAACTGGGTTATTCAAATGCACTATTAAAACACTATAGATGCTCTGGGAAGGAAGTAGCACATGCGAGGTTTCTTGATTTAGTCTGGTTTCAGATTCATGTGTTGCTCTTTTTTTTAAACTGTCTGCTCTGGTTAGGTAATGCTGCCTTGACATACTTGCTTTCAGATGTTGGTAGCCTGCACTGGACCAGGGCTTGATCCATCTCAGTAGAAAAGTAAAATAAAATATTCTTGACCTGTTCTAGAGAAAGCCCCACATTGCTCCTTGGTGTGCTTGCTCCCATGGGGCACTCCACTGTTTGTCCCTTTAGCCTTCAGGCTCTGGTGGCTGTCCTTGCCATCCCTCACCCATACCCTGACCCCTCCTGCTTTGGCAGCTCTTCTTTGCCCACAGGGGAGGGTGATTGAACTGCCTCCTGCCTTGCCCCGCTCCTGTCCCCAGGGCTCTGTTCAGCTGTAGCATCTCAGTGCTGTTCAACACTCCGAGGAAGATGCGCAGGTCTCTGGCTGAGCTGAGGGCTGGTGCTTACAGCCAAGCAGCTGCACAGCATCCTCCTGTGAGAAATTACAGGGATCTCCCAAGCTATTGCTGCTCTGATGCACCTGGGTGGTGTTCTAGGAATTTCCCCTATTTGGCAGGGGAAATACAAATGAGCTTGCTTGTTGCAATACAAATGAGCTTTGGCTGCAATAAAGATAAAAAATGTGGTTGATAAAGGATATTATCTCCTCAAACTTTGATTTAGGCTTGCTGTTCTGCCAGCACTCTTCTGTGTGGCCTTGTGAAAGTTGCTTCTGTGCATCAACCCCCCCTAGCACTAATGGTCCAGGGCTGGTTTCGTCACAGGGGTATTGTCAGGATAAATGCAGCTGAGGCCACAAAGCATTGTGGTGACATGAACCACTTCACTGTCTTGATTGATTGAATGCAATAAACAGGATGTCTAAGTCACCTAACTCACATCACAGGACGTCTCACTTTCACCTTGATGAAGCAAATTTTCTTAGCTTGCCTGAAAATTGTGTTGATATTCTAAAGCAGAAAGCAAAACCAACCCCAAAGTCCGGCGTATAGAGACAAGAAAGGTTATTTTTAACAGTGTGGGAAGTGCTGTACTTACAAGGCTAATGCTACCCATGGGACGTGCCTTGCATTTTGCTTAACAGAAGCAGAGCCCTCTCGAGTTACAGAGCTGAGGGGAATAGCAAGCTGGTGTGCTAATAATTCCCATGTTACTATTTTTAAAGTTCTGCCTGCGTTGTTTGTAGCATTGTTACCCAGCAGTGCTTCCTGATGCCAGGTTACTTCAGGCAAAGTTGGTGTTTGCACTTAAATGTGTATTAATTTTCTTGCTTTTTGTTTGCTTCCCTTCCCCCGATAATAGTCTTATGCACTTGTACATAAGAAAAACCAAACAAACTTGTAGCCAGAAACTTGACTTTGACAAAATTAAATTTTCTTGTCTTGTTCAAATACTCAGAGCTAATTTTACAGAATCCCAGCACCCTTCACCTGCCTTTGTGGCCTTAGTTGTGGGTACACAAAATGACTTTTGTGAATTTTTTTTGCCTTGATGGCTCAGTTCTTTCCTAGTTAGCTTGTATGTGAAAACACCATTGAACATGTTCAGGCAAGCTGATGGGACAAATAATTAGAGGTACAGTACTCCTTTTTGCATGCCTGCCCGGGTCCCCAGTGGAAGCTCCCAGGGAGGCTTGGTCTGCTGCTGTGGGGCTTGGTGGAGCCTCTGCTGGCTAAGCTGTCTGGGAAATCTGGTTCCCTTGCAAAAGCTCTGGTGATATGTACTGACAACTGTGAGGATGCCCCTAGGAGACCTGCTGGAGGAGCAAGCAAGGCTGTTATTAGCAATAAAAGCTGAAACATTTGTGAGAGTCCCTCTGAAAGAAAGCACATTTTCTACAGGAGTGGGGAAAGCCAAAGTACAGCTTGTCCTCTGCAGTAACACTGTTTCTTATCCCTTCTGTGCACGGGGAGATTCCCATGCATCCCTTGCCTGTCAGCCTGTTGGCTCTGCGATAAAGCATCACTTACCTGGAGGCGGCAGGACTGCTGACTGCTGCTGTGTTCCTATAGTGACAAGCAGCCTTCCCAGGTGCACGGAGCAAATAGGGAAGGGGGAGAGCTGAAGGGGAAAGGAGGCAGCTCATTTTTAGGGTCTCAGGTGCAGGAGGTGTGAGAGGGAGAGCAGGGAGGTGGGAGCAGAGAGATCCTTATGGGTCGAGCAGTCTCACCTCAGCCTCAGAAGCCCCTTGCTGTATTCTCCAATCTGCCAGCACACAGAGGTGTAATATAAAGGTTATACCAATGCACTATTCCAGGCTTCATTTTTATTCCATGGGGGGTTAAATTATTTATGTACAGCACAGCAACAGCTGAACCTAGAAGGTACCTTGTAAGACCTTTTTAAATATTTAGTATTTACTAACAGAACGAAGCAAGCAAACAGGAGTAGCTAAAGTGTTGAGGATGTACTCAATTTTCAAACAGTTAAAACAAATTAAGCAACACTTCAGAAGAGAAGTGTACAAAGGCCATTTGCTTCATACCAAGCGGTCTGCACGGTGACAAGAGACCATCTGGCTGATCTGGATTTTTATGTGGGGCTGACTGCTCCGTTCAATGGACGGTGCTCTTAGAATGATGATCCTGTAGATTCAGCTGCTTGGCAGCTCCTGGATCTATCTTTTGGTCAGCCACAATGGGAAGCAGGCACTTGCCTTTATAAAGATGCATCTGCTGTGGGCAAATCTCACTGTGGTATGTCCTTGTAGACCTACGCTGGAGCTCTTGCTCTGCCAGCTTCCCTCTATTTTCCCTTCTGCGTGGGTGGATGTTGCCAAAGCGAATGGATAGCGATCATGCTTCCCCCAGGCAAAGAAAATAGAAAACATTCCCTGGCAGCTTTCTTGATTTCTTATTCCAAATTTGTGTTTATCTTATCAATATTCATGGTGCTCTGTATATTCTCGGGGTATCTCATAGGCCAGTGTGAGACTAAATAGATTCAGGAAAGATCTGTTCTCAGTAGGGATTGTGAAGCAAGTGGACTTGCCCAAGATAATGCAGGAAGTACAGGGCAGGTGGCTTTGCCTCCAAGTTTTCTGGGTATATTATTCTTCCTGGCTGCTGCTGCAGGAGCTCGGCATGGTGTCCCTCCCACTGTTGCTGGTGGGATCCAGAAACAGCAAGGGGCAGCCGTCTGCGTGGCTTTACAGCACCTGGGTGGGAGGAGTGGGTATGACTTACTGACCTCAATCCTCCAGTAAAGGCCAATGACTTTTGTAGAATATAAAACAGCGATCTTGGGTCCCTGCTGAGAAGTAGAGAAAAACCAAACAATAAACTCAACACCCGGCTCAGGCCTGGATGCAGGAACAGCCCTGTTTAGAGCATCTCCTCTCTGTCCACTGAAACCAAGAGGCAGGAATAGCTCTACCAGAGTCAGAAAAGGTTTCTGGCTCTGTGGGTGGACTGAGGACATATCTGCACCTGGATCTGGACTGCCAAACACAGGCTGCCCAGGACAGCTGCCAGCCATAAGGGTCAGGGATGAGCTTAGCACAGAGGACAAGGGAGAGACTGAATGTCTCCTAGGGAAACACTGCACTTCAGCTTGGTCTCTCCCCACAGCAGGAGGGAAGATAATATGTGACACTGGATTGCTCTGGAATAAAATTATATGGACAAGAGCTTGTGTCAAGCCAGAAGAGCTGTGTCTGAGAAGAAGATAGGAACTGATTGTGTGAGAGAGGTGCAGGGGAGAAGCATGTGAGCGGTGGGGAACAGCTTGAGATGAAATGAAAAAAAGTGGAACACAGTATGAGCAAGTGACATCAGATGTAATAAAAATCCAAATAAAAATCTTGGCAAGGGCTAGAGAGCTGAGGTGTGGCTGAGGGAAAAGAAGAGATAAATATTCGAAATAAATTAAAAATGTCCAGGGCTGCAGAAACAGTGGAAGATAATACAATAACATTAAATAGAGCAAGCACTAGGACTCATTTACTAGGATAGATCAGTGCTATATTTATTTAAGTAACATAAATACACTTCAGGTTTGCTTAAAAGGATTATATGGCCAGAGCATAGTGAGTGCTGGCTGCAATAGCTGACAATCAATAATTACAAGTGGAAGGGCTAGAGTTACTAATTATTGAAATTTCCTGACCCTGCTCATTATAAGATGCTCATTTTGGTTACTTATAACTCTAAGAAGGTAGGACTGGGCTGTAATTTTTCATACCAGCTGTCTGCCCCAGGCTGAATGTGTCTGAAAAACAGCATTTCAAGACAACGGGGACATTTCAAGACAAGTGGGACAAGACTTGGGATCATGAAGAAGATGGAAGTGGGAACAGACAATAGGAGTATAAAAGCATCCCTTGTGTGCCTAAGGATGAAATCAGGAAGACAAAAGCCCAGCTGGAGCAAAGACTTGAGGCAGGCTTTTAAGGGTAACAAAGAAGGAATCCTGCAGGTATGGTAGCTCCTGAAAGAAATTCAGGGTAAATACGGGTCTGCTAACAGAAAGAGGAGGCAGCCATGTTTGCCACAGAAAAGGGTGAAGTGCTCAAGTACTTGAAAAATAGTTACAAAGAATGCAGGACCCAAATCCCTCCCCAGTATATCAAGGGGCAATGCCCACAGACTGCACCATGGGGTACTTGGTTTGGACCCAAGGTAAAAGGAGATGCGTACTGCATAGGAAAAGCTACCCAAGAGGGGTTTTGAAGGTTTTTGGGGCTGAGATAGATAAAGCTGTGACTGGCTTGATGTGGCTTTGTTGATAGCCCTGTTGTGAATGGGGACTGGACTGCCTCCCAGCCAGCATCTCCTTGGTGCTCTGAAGCTGTGGTGGAAAGTGTTGCTGTGACTATGCTGGAAAAAGGTAATGTGACTTTTTATTTGAGAAGCTTCAGTGTCTCTGTATTTTAGCTTTGAAAGGCAAAAGAGGTCAGGTTTTGGGTCAGGGGTAGAAGACCCAAAACTCTGTCCACCAAAGCAGCCTTTACTTCTGTGATGACAACCTGAGGTTTTCCTCTTTGACTCTTACTCTGCTGTCAGGAAGCATGTGCCTTGGGCAAAATATCCCATCTTCCCTGGTGCTGCAGATGGTAAAAGAAGCAAACCAGGTTTGGCTCTCAGTTGTGCTCTTCTTCCGAGTGGCAGCAGTCAGCTGCATGTCTAAACTCTGGCAGGGTTTGCACGTATTTTTCCCCATTTGACATCTGAATGCTTCTGACATGCTTGGAGATCTGATAGGATGACAGTCTTGAAAAATGCTGGTGGAAGCAACTAATTCTTTCTCTGGAGCAGGGATTAAGTTGTGCCTCATGCAGAAAAATAAAGGGGTAAACCAAAATAACTGCGAAGTAAAACCCAACAACTCTGTGTAGTAAATAAATGGAAGAGTCCTGTGGAAAAAAATGATATCACATGATAAACCTGTGCAGTAAACAAAAACAACTGACAGAAGTAAGTCTTTTTTTCTCAGATTTCAGTTAGCCATGTAGTAGCTGGTGCCCAGCAGTCAGGCTTAAGCAGGAAAGATCTCTGAAGCAATCTTGCACACCAGGCTCTAATTTGCCCTGAAACCAGAACAGCATCTTGGTAAAAACAGCACTGTTTTTTAGCACTGGGGATTTGTAGACCCCCTTTTAACCTAGCAGGCCCTTTGCATGTGAGGAATGGCAAACAGGAAATGTACCTGTATATCTTCTGTCTGTGGGGCAGAAATGTTACCGATGTAGTTACAGGAATTCAGAGATGTGATTTCAATGTGTTGTGTCAGAGACAGAGCCCAGCAAAACAAGTTGAAGATCTGAATCTTACCACAGAAGAGAGGATATTCACTTGCTGCCTTCCAGAATATCACTCTTGGCCAACCCACAGAAGGGAAAATCCATATGCAAGTTTAAAGTCAGAAACCAGGGCAGAAGAAAATGTGCAGTTCTTGGAGTGGAGAAAAATCGCCAGAGGAGCTTGTGGGGTCTGTGCCATTCAGCAGATTTCTACGTGACCTGGAAAAGGGGTTAGCTGTGAGCTGCCAAAATTTGCTGATGGCATTAAATTGTTCAAATTAGTAAGAAGCAGGACCAGCTGTGAAGACATGTAGAAAGAAGAACCTTGTAATAGTGGGTGACTGAGCAAAAAAAAAATAAATTGCATATGACATTCAGCATAAATGAATGTTCAGGGATGCATGTAAGAGCAAAACAGTTATGACTCTACATATAAAATGATAGCCCTGAGAAGAGCTGAGGGAGCAGGGAGATATAATTCAGGAACTTGATCTGGGATCACATCAAACACCTGAAAACACTGGTAGTGGTCACTACGCAGTGATGGTTAAATAAAACTGACATATGAAATGTTAGGAGTTATTAACATGTTAGGGAACAAAACAGAACATACTAGTTTTGGCAAAACAGCACTTTCTGCTCTGACTTCACTAGATTGGTTTCCTGGAGACCAGGTGATGAGTGTTCACAGCCTTTGCGTCATTCCCTTGTCTGATAGAGAGAATAAGGAGGGCTAATAAGGAAGGCGTTTCTTTTCCTAGTATGTCATGTCAATTTTCCTTTGATATCAAGGACTTGTTCCTCTGTCAGAAAAAGCCAATTTTGCAATGTGCAGAGGAACAACATGAGCCCTCCAATAACTGCTGCGGGGGGAGCTCAACAGCCCCTACCCTATTTCATCTCACCCCAAAGGTTGCATGAAGGATCCCTGTTAAATGCAGAAAGGGCAATATAGGTGGGAACTGACATTGGGGTGAGATTATAGCTCAACACTATCTTAAAAAGTGGGAATCTTCAATAAGATGCAATAACTAGTTCTTGGAAGAATAGCATTAGTGGAAGGAATACTTGGAGGTCATTTAATCTAACCACTTTCTAAGACCAGCATTAACGTCAGCATCAAAATAGGTTGGTCAGGGCCTCTTTGTGATGCAGTGACTCTGTTGAGTAGTTTCAGTGCTCAGCCATGGGCTAGTCCCAGTGCAATGAGTCCTATGTGGATCACTGTGTCTTGGCCAGGCTTGTGAAGAAGTAATGAATGTTACAAGGTTGGGGTTTTTTCCTTGTATCCATTCACATTATCTGTTTTTCGCTGGGGCTGTGATGTTGGCAGTTTATGCAGGATGTTGAGATAAAAGGACAATTAAGTTTCCAGCCTGGGCTGGGAGGGTTAATGGCAAATGTGTGCTACAAACAGAGCACTTCAGGCACTTGAGCCTGTCCCCCAACAGACATAATCTCTGGGCCTTGCTCTCTCCCAGAGAAGCTGAGCAGTACATGGGCTTTAGGTGAAATGTCTTACTGGGTTGGAAAAGCCAGCTCTTGCTCCCTATGGGTCTCCATTACTGTTGTGTTGACCACTGCTTCCAAGGTAGGTTTGTATTGGGAGTGAGGGTCAGCGTGTGTGGGGACTGGGGGTGGTGGTCAAAGACAGTAGACACGTGATTGTATCTTAAATACTTCTTTTGACTGCTTTCTGCATGGTTTGTTGAACAGGATGAAGAAGCACAAATGAAATCAAGTACCCAGGTTGTACATGTCCCTTCTCAGTCCCCTAGCTCAGCTTCCCAGGTGTGTTCCTGCAGCTTCTTGCTGGTGAGTGAGCTTGTGTGGCAAGGTTAAGGCTGTGGATGACCCGAGGCCAAGGGCTGTGGCAGGACAGTGTCCCAGGAGCTGGGCACAGGGGGCTGCCAGCTGCCTGCTGTCCCCAGCTGTGTTCTCTGCTGTGGCCCAAACAAGGGCTCATGGGCTGGCTTTAATATGTGCAAGCTTTCTGCCACCTGCTCACAGAATGAAAAATTAATATGCTTATGCACTGACTAAATTATGCTGTACACTAATTCCTGAAGAAAATGTTGATAAGAGTGCTTTGAGAAAGGCTTTTTAATATCCTTTCCAAGTGACTAAAGGAATTCCAATTAGACCTTACATGTCATTTTCATTTCCCTTGTCATTGCTGTCTAATTCTGAAAAATGCTTCCATCTCTCCTGCTTTCATGTATCATCTGCTTTTCTTACTTGTCCACCCATAATCCTGGTGGGTGACATGACAGCTATTTCCATGGCAAGAGCATTACAAATTCTAATAATATCTTTCACTGAAGTAGCACTTTTATCCCTGGTGGAGCTGTGCAAAATGAAGTTTTATATACATCATTTCATCACTTCATATGGTTTTCTAATCTCACATTGTGCAGCTCCTGGTTACCACATTTCATGTAACTTGCTGGAAAAAAAAAAATCCCACAACACTCCTTTTTTCCTTTGCGGTTTTGATCTAAAAAAAAAAATCTCTTTGGCTTGGAAGTACAATTTATTTAGGTTTTGGATTGGAAACAAAGCTATTCAGCATTTAAAAATGTTAAGAAAATGTCCCTATGTGCTAAAATAGGCTTACTTTGGTTTGTGTAACCAAAAGTAAACCCCCATCCAACCCCTCTGAATTTCAGCTAGACAGCTCTGCATTTGATTACTTCTATCCCATGCATCTTTACTCTGAAAAGATTGAAAATCCATTTTTGTGCAGAAGATTTTATATTAAATAATTGTTTCATCTGCCATTGAAACACAGCTACTTTTGCAAGGGGTGTGGCCCCTTGTGCTGAGCACTGAGCTGCAGCAGTAGCTGCCGGGATGCTGCAAAGGGAGCACAATGCCCAGGCATTAGGACAGAGAGGATTTGTGTAGGCTGAATGTTAATGGCTCAAACTGCAGTTTTTCCAAGGCACTAGGCTCAACTTCTCTCAGGATGGAGGACAATGAACAAGAGATATTCCTGGCCAAGTGTCGTGGTTTTAGTTCAGCAGATGTGGAGGGAAGGTTGCTGCTGAACACTAGCAGTAGTTTGTTGGGTTTTTTTTGCAGTATCTGAGATTTCTTTGTCCTTGCTAATTAAAAATATGTCTGTGAAATGAAGGAATAATGAAAAAATATACAATTACTTCTTTGGGTGTTGGCTTAGGGCAAAAATGATATTTCCTAGAATTCTCTAATACTTCATTTCAGTGACTGAATATGTGTTGTTTAAATTGGATAACTACTGCTACAGCCTCCTCTCAAGAGGAGAGAGGAACTAGAGTTCATTTGTTGAAACTCTTCTGTGCTACATTTATTTTCACACAGTACTGGGCTCACCCTTGGCTGGTTTCGTATTTAATTGCTGTTGACCAGGAATAATTTCACCGAAGGCAAAAGACTGACACTGCAAAGCAGTGCCAAAGAGAACTAAGTAATGCACAAGGACTAAAAGTCTCCTTGTGCATTATTTTATTAATACACTTGAGAACTAAGAATATAATTTGAGTCAGTAAAATGTTCAGTGAGTCACTGCTTCATAGCCCCATCAACTTTCCAGGGGTGGCTGTGCAATTTGTATTTTGCCCCTGCAGAACGTGTGAGCTCAGTCATGTCCAAATCAGAGACACTTATGTATTTAGTCCATATTTGAGTTCATTTTTATTAATCCAAGGTTAAGTATGGATTGCCCTTTTACTCCGTGGCATTACATCATTTAGAGGAAAACTTTTACTTCTAGTTGTCCTATATTTTGCAATGTCTAGCCCCGAGTATCCCATAAAGGGGCTATTTCACAAGCAGTAGGTACATGCTTTTTGTTAAGACATGCACAAAAGACATCAATGAGTGATGTTTTAAACCACTGAAATCTAAAGTGAATACTCCATGAAATTCTGGGGGAAATCACAGCATGACCTGTGCACTGCTCTTGCTGGCCTTGGATCCAGGCTCCAA
This sequence comes from Dicrurus megarhynchus, assembly GCA_013399195.1. Classification (NCBI taxonomy): domain Eukaryota; kingdom Metazoa; phylum Chordata; class Aves; order Passeriformes; family Dicruridae; genus Dicrurus; species Dicrurus megarhynchus. The sequence continues at coordinate 71,209 of VXAD01003546.1, forward strand.
AGAAAAACACATGTGCAGTGGTTTAAAGGAAAAGGAATTACACAATGTAGAGGGCATGGCACAATCTACTGTGGCACTAGACAGTGTCCTTGGCCATGCAGAAGAACATTGTTGTACAGGGGAAAAATGTTGCATTTTCAAATTTATATTGTATTTGAAAGGGAGCTGCAGACATTGTAGCTGTGTGAAAAAGCAAAGCAAATTTGATTACATGTTCAACAGCAAGATTGCCTTCTTTTGATGCTTTTGTGTAGATGTTGAATGCCCCCAAAAGCAGAAAAGTTATCCTACAAAGCCCTTAATCAGTGTACTGAAAGTTACAGGTTTGGAGAACACCTAATTACGATGTTAGAGATTGTTATTTCTGATATTTTGACATCCCTTATTTTATGCTTTAAATGACATGTAATGCAAAAGTGCTACAAATCTAACTTCAGAGAACTTGTGGCTAATAACTAAACATGTAGTAGATAACATCCTTGATCTCAGGGATAAAAAACTTCTGGAAAGTGATCATCAGAACTGTGGTGTAAAATCCCAGAGCATTCTAGGATTCACCAAGATTTTTTGGGAACTTCTTCCCAGCCCTTCAATGCTGCCCTGCTTAGAAAAGCTGATTCTGCCATGAGATGTGTACTAGGGACAACCCAAAAGAAAGCATCAGACCCTGCTTTTGCAGTGCTACCTCCATTTTCACTGCTATTGTAGAACTCTTATTTTGAACTTTTTTTTTTTTTTATAGCAGATGTGTCTAGAATCAGCTTGATTGAGTATCTCTGCTCTGGAAAAAGTGCCTTCAATTCTTCCTTTTTCCTCCTTACTTTCCTCAGAGGAAGTACCATCTATTGTCTACTGTAACTAGCTGTGCCAAAGCATCTCTCTGTTTCCAGTCTGGCATCCCTTCCCTGCTGTTCCAGGGCAAATCTCACATTCTTAAGCAGCTCAGTTCAGTTGCCTAAACAACAGCCATCCAGTGCTGTTTAAGTGCCTTGCAGTATCAGCAGATGTGACACAGAGTCTGTGCACAGCCCATTCTCCACAGAGGAGCAGGGTGTTGTGAACTCGGGTATCTTAGGGGGGCTGAGGAGAAGTTGTGGATGCCCCATCCCTAAGAGTGTTCAAAGCCAGGTTGGATGGGCCTCTGAGCAACCTGGTCTAGTGGAAGGTGTCCCCGCCCATGGTGGGGGGCTTGGAAATACATGATTTTTAGGGTCCCTTCCAACTCAAACCATTCTATGATCCTATGATATTTAGACAGGAGAACTGGTCACACCCTCTCCTGGTGGTATCCACCTGTGCCAGTGTCGAAATGCGGACATGTGGATGGATGAACCTTGGCCTTCCTGCAGGATGCTTGCCTTGCAATTCCTATCGGCAAAGAGCCTTCACAGAGGAGGTGATGGGGCAGAAAGGTAGGATTAAAGTGTTTTAGGAAATAAGGACACTTCTGGGACAAGAGGGACCTGTGCAGGCTATGCCATGGTTAAAATGAGGTCAGGCTGTGCCTCTGAAAAGGCTGGGAGGGAACTAAACAGATTGGAATGAACAAGGAAATGAGGCTGCCTGTGGTCCCTCTTGGCCAGCAATGCTCAGTGACAGAGCTAGGGAAAAACAAACCCATGCTTTTACAGCAGCGCTTGGTGTTTAAAAATAAGGATAGGAGAATGAGCATTCCTGGGCTCAAATGGCAACCCTGACGGAGCAGTCATCCCAGGGACATGGTGGGAGGAATCAGATCAGTGGGTTATGGTGTTGCCAGGCTACCAATCTTGCAGGAAAAGAAAGCAGGACGTATTGGTGGGGGAGTGACATTGTATTTGAAGGATAATATGAAGTGTAATGACATAAAAATGTTCCAAGGAAAAGAGGCATGCAGTGGAACCCCTAGTTAATGGTGGCACGGTGGGATTGTACTGACAAGCCCCTGCTTAAGGACAGGGACTGATCATCATAACAGGACTGGGCAACGTGAGGTGAGAGGAGCTGCGGCTGCACAACAGACAGCAAAGGGGGTACTCGTGTGGTCCCTCTATAGACTGCATTGATGCCTTGTCAGGGCAAGGTGTGGAGGTAAAAAAAATTGACATGCAGCATTTCCTGCTGTGTAGAATAACTTGCCGGAGAAGATGCTGATCTCTGTTTGGACCCAAGTGGTGCATGAGACCTACTTCAGGAGGCAGCTGTCTCCACATGATTAGATTTCAGCAAAAGCAAGCCAAGTGAATTCAGAACATGAATATTCAATTTCAAGACAGGGTGCTCTGTGGAAATGAGGCTATTTGTCAAAAAAGAAAATAAAACAACCTTGAAAACACTAGTCTAGGAAGTGAGAAAATTCAGGCTTCTAAAAATTACAGTATTAGAAGTTGAGGTACGCACACCATTACAATTAGAAAGAAAACATAAATCCAGTAAAGTCCCTTCAAGGCTTAATAAAGAAGATGAGGCTATCACAAAGAGTGGATTGATATTAAAAAAAATGGGAAAACTGCCCAAATGAAGAGAGTCCATATATTATGACAAGTAAATAGGCAATTAGGAGGACATTAAAAAAACCCCTAAAACTTGAAGAGAGCCTTGCTAATGATGCTTGATGTGTTAGTGATGAGTTCTTCAAATGCATAAGAACTGGGAAGCCAGACAAGGGATTAGTGGGACTATTTGCTGGCCAAAGGTGAAAGATGCTCTCAGTGCATCATATCCAAGAACCTCACTGTATTTGCACGTGTCTTTGCTGCTGGGGAGATTCCTACACCCAATGATTTTTTTCACAGCAGGAAGGTCACGGGACCCAGATCAGGTTTGACTAAGCAGGTAAGTTAAGAAGTTCCTAGGACTAGATGGCATCTAGCCTGGACTTCTGAAGGATCTCCAAGGTGAGGTTACTGCTCTTCTGCCTGCGTGACACATGTTGTTACAAGTACTTGCTGCGACAGCAGACTGGTGGATCTCCCTTGTAATTCCTACCTGTGACCCCTACCTGTGGGGCTGGAGAGGATCAAGGGATGTACAGTGTACATGATTTCCACCCTTGGCCAGTTAGTGTTGGAAAAAAGAAGGTCACTGAAAATGTGGACGAACAGAGCTGGCTTGGAAGGTGTCTGTCACTGCAGTGAGATCCTGCCTTGCTGCTCTGCTCAAGTTTTGTACACGCACCAAAGAACATGGATAAAGAAGTTCTAGTTGGCACACTGTAGCTTGGATCTTTCATGTTCAGAATGCCAACCTAGATGGACCATTGCTCTAACCCAACAGGGTGCTCCTTGTGCTCTCAGACACAAGATTTAAACCCTTGTAAATCTTTGCAAACAGAATGAATTCTATGATGCAGGGCACTGTGCAAAGTGAAGAGCCGCTGTGGGCTGCTGCTATGGCATGGCAGTCTTTCTCCTCTTGGAGTCTACCTGCTCATTATGCAGATAAAAATTTATTCTTCCCTTCTCCAATTTTGTCTGGACACTGGACAGAGGAAAAACTGGATCTGATCCCTGAGAACTTACATCTAGTTTCCCCAGACTGACAAATCACCACATGTAATTTGCTTGCTGTTGAGGATTGGCAGAGATGTCCCAGCAAAAATGAACTTACAGACTCCTTCAGAGCAGCATGTGTTGTTAATGGGGGTTTAATCATCCAGGCATTTGTTGAAGACAAACGTGACAGATCACAGATGGTTCATCCAATTTTTAGTGTAGTAGTGGAGAGTTGTGAGACCAGGTGGTAAAAGCAACTGGGAAGAAAAGTACATATAGATTTATTTCTTACTAAAAGGAAGAGTTGAAAAGTTTATGCTAGAGAGCAATTAACATGATGGTGATCATGAAATGACACAGTCTCTGATCCTCTGGATGAGAAGAAGAGGTGACAGAACAGTCAGGGTCCTGGGCAACGAGAAAATTAAAAGTGTGATACTGATAATTAAAAAAGGGGAAGCAGGTGAGTTATTTTTAACCTGTCACCTCAGTTCTCTGATAAATTCTGAAACATGATATTTTGTAGGCACCCTTGAGATAACAAACAGTATCTATTATGAATTTGTCAAGAACAAAGTGTTAACCAGTCACCAGTCTTTTTTTTTTTCTAAAATAGCAACCCATTGGCAGGTAAGAAAGAATCAGTAGGAGCTGGCATTAGACACTCTTTCACATGTCCCTATAAGTAAACTACAGAAAAGTGGTCAGAATGAAATCATTGAGGTGTAGAATCAAAATTTATACAGTACCCATTTTCTTGGGTGGTGTCAAAGGTATGTAGTCAATGTGATAGGATGGATCAAGTGGGGATTTGGGTAGTATATATTGGGTTTTTTCTCCTTTTTGGATCCCAAAGCATTTTGATAACTTGAAGGAATTGCTGGGAAATAAAGGGGGACAATTCAAGGTAGTATCTATAGGTAGTTAATAAATGGGAGCAGTCAATATTTGCCCTGAGGCAGTCTGCCAGCATGTGCACCAGTCGACAGGGCCGTGTGAAGGGAGGTGAGTGCCAAGGCAGCAGCCTGCCAGAAGAGGATCTGGGGCTCACAGAGAAGCACAAGATGAACTGGATCAACAGCTCCATGTGCAGAAGGCCAATGTTGCAGCTGGTGGGGGAAGAAAGGTGAAAAACCAGGAATCAACCAGATACCTTCTGTTGCTATTTCTGAATAGGCCAGGGCAGGAGATTTGCACCTCATTTTGGGTGGTAAGAATGAAGAAAAATGAGAACTGCCTGGAAGGATGAATGTGTAGAAACTGTGAGAATGATTAGAGGAATAGCAGACCACCCACTGGGTGAAATAATGAGATTGGTTAATCTGAAGCAAGGGGTTGGAGGGGAGCAAGAAAGCAGTCTTTGAATACGTGAAAGGCTCTTGAGAGGAGAAGGAGGAAAATGAAATATTTCCATAGTTATGGTAGCTGGGGCAAGAGGTAGTGGTTTTGACTCTACAGGATGTGAAGCAGAGATAATTCAAATAAGACATAGGAAAATCTTTCCAAAAACAAAGCACTGGAATAGATTCTGGAGTGGCAGTGTTGGTGATGCCTCATCACTACATGTGGTTAGGGCAGGTTAGCCAAATCTGTCCTGGAAAAGATAGAAGTACAGGGTGATTCTGCTGTGGGACAAAATTATTCTGAGACTTTCTTTTCTTCTTATCCTATGTTGTTCTGACTTCATATTTTTAAATTAAAAACCTTTTCTGAACTGCATTCCCTTCCTCTGTGCTCTATTTTGCGTTCTCTTTGATGTGATACGTTCTTTGAATAGTGCCGCTGATACTTTCCTGCTCATCTGTTTTACCCAATTCAAAATCTTAGAAATTGTTTGCATGAAATTGTTTTTATTCCTTGTCTGCAATGACAACCTGATACTTGACACAATAATCACGAGGACAATAACATGAGGAGCACGATTGCTTCAATGAAAATCTCAGCAAATAGTTAAGGAATTAGAAATTTTCAGTGTTTGTTTTGTGAGTACCCCTTGTCTTTTTTGGGGATTCTACCCTTTAATTATTTTATTCGTAATCTCTTCTACCTACACCTGTTGGATTCTGTTCTCCAAAGCCAGTAAGTTTATTAGGAAGGCATTTCTTGTTCCCTGTACTTGCACAGTCCTGTTCCCTCTTTAAGCACACTGCTTCCCTCTGTGTTGCCTGGGCTAAGTAAAGGAGGAACCCCATGTAACTACTTAGTGAATTTGGAGAGAGCTTTACATTGTTGGTAACGGGCACTAATTTAGGTGTTTGCTGTATGTCTGTCTGAGCAGAAGGAGTTAAACAGATAAAAGGCTGCTGTCTGGTCTCCTGTGTGCATTGTTTTACTCCCATGGCAATTTTTAACCTTTGTTGACAAGCATGTGCCCACCCATTCTTTCTGTCTCTCTTATTAGGAGAAGACAGAGCAGTGAGTCAACATGTTTCTGTCCTCTGTTGGGAAGTATTGAACTCTCCACAAGGCTTCATGTTGTGAGAAAGCGTGGTGAAGCATCTATTCCTGTCACCATGACCTGGAAGTTCTTTGTGGAAAAATTGCTTCCAAATATGTTCAGCCATTTAGTTCTGCTTCTGAAAAAAACTCCACCTTTTCATCTGTGAGACACAGGGAACCTGTGTTGGAGCCACCTGTTTTAAGTAGACTCTCAAAAAGCCATGGGGGGTGCCTCACCACTCAGATGGGGTGTTTCCAACTAAAGGACGAAACAGGAATGGGACTTCGGCGAACAGGAAGCACAGGCAGTCTGTACCCCACAGCAGGCAGAAAACCACATCTGTGCCTCAGCCACCCCAGCTATGTGCCCGGATGGGTTGTGATGTGTTGCAGAGTGTGGATGAGAAGATCTGAGGTGCTGGTCACCTCAGCAGCCTTGGGGATGGCCGGCTGCAGCTGCACCTCTGTGCTGATGAAAGCTATAGAAAACAAAACAAGCTTGCAGAAGGGCAAATGAAAAGATTATAGTCTTCAAATATTTGCTTTTCCCTTCTGTCAGGGTTTCTCAATTCTGGAAGTGAATGGGATATCCCTATGAGATTTGGCTTGTTTGCACGAGGATGTGAGCGTTGTGCCCTCTGCAGCATCCTGCACAGGGGCAGCAGCTCAGGGGAGGACAAGAAGACAGCTGGGCATAGAATAGCCAGAAACAATTTTTGAACTGCTGAAGGCCATGACAAATCTCTGTCCTGAATGTTAAATTCACCAGAAAGTTGCCTGATCACCAGTAATTCCCTGCGGGGCCATTGCAGGCAGCCTTTGCCCTTGGGTTTGGAGTGGCAGGTCAGACTGGCCACTGTTGTCCCGGCAAGGCAGCTTTCCATGGAGGTGCACATGGGCTGGGAAGGGGTTTAATTCTCTGCTGGGTCCATTTGTTGCACAGCTACACTGAAGGCAGGCCCACATAAGATTCAGCAGAGTGGCTTTGACTGGACAAAGGGCTCTGCTGTAGATGTATGGGTGCATCTGTTCAGCCTTCACGCTGCAGTGGTAATGTTCACCAGGGGTGTGACCTGCTCGGCAGATGCTGTTGCTTTGGACTAAGCGTTAACACTGACGCCTTACTTATTGCTGGGTTCGATCAATGATTTCAGTAATAAAGGAGTAATCAGTGCTTATCTATTAAGATTCCTCAGTAGGCAGACAGATAGACCTTGATGGGTAGTGACCTTTAGTTTCCTTAATAGATGCAAATCAATCATTCTCCTTATCCAAAGGCAAACTGAACAGATAGCTACCAAAGGAAAGGCCTTGTATCCTTGCACCCCAACTGTGCTGAAAACAGGTTGTACAAAGAGCACAAGCACCCAGGTTGCTCCTAGTGGGACCAGGGAATCGTGGTGTGGGGCCAGGATGGAGTGAGCATGTTGATTGCCAGCAAGATGGGAGCAGAGAAGCCAAATTGGTGTGAACTCCTGCGGAGACAGGGAGATTTTTCATCACCTGTTTTTCATGAGTCATCTTTTCTGACTGTTTCTGTTTTGGGGAGTGAAGTGGGGGGTGAGGTGGCAGTCAGAGGCAGCAGAAATTAAATTACAGCAAATTGGGATAGCAAAGTAGCATTTGATGTGAATTCTAAGGCTGAGATTCTTATAGAGATCACAGCTGGCATCAAAATGTCTGAGCTTGGGGAAATGAAAATTATTTATGTTGCTTAGTTCTTTGCGACAAGGAGTTTAGTTCCTTACATTCTAAAAATAGGCAAGACCTCCCCTCAACTTTGAACAGTACCATTTCAACATAAAATATTTCCTTCTACACAACCCTATTTCTCAATGGAAGGGTCTTCTTCTGTAGATGCTATTTTAACTTTACCATACAAGAGATATGTCAAAGTGTTTCCCCCTCTAATATTAATTCTTAAATATGATTTAAATTGACTTGAGAAACAGTTCTGTCAGCTCTTTAGCACTGAAGTCTCCTGTTTGGTTTTTCTTGGTGGTTTTTTGGGGGTTTTTCTGGGGAGGGGGTTAGGGTTTGTTTTGTTTTTTTGTTTTGTTGGGGTTTTTTTTGTTTTGTTTTTTTTTGGGTTTTTGGGCTTTTTTTGGTTTTTTTGGTTTGTATTTTTTTGTTGTTGTTGTTTTTGGGTTTTGGTGTTTTGGTTTTTTTGTTTGTTTGTTCTTTTTTGTTTGTTTTTGTTTGTTTGTTTGGTTTTTGGTTTTGTTTGTTTGTTTGTTTTTTGTTTTTTTGAGAGGGAAAATACCCGAGGTCATTCATGTGTTATAACAAGATGCTCATTCAATGATTTCAGACAAGCGTCTCCATTCTGGGGTTTTGCTTTGATTAGCACCCGCTACAATGCTTCTGTGAATGAATGCATTATATCTTCTTTTAGTCCTCAAGGATCTCATGCTGCTCAGACAGTGCTGTAGGAAAGAAATGGACCTCTTCTTTCAGTGTGTGCATTGAACTATACAGCAGTGTTTTACAGCATGCCTTACAAAAAGCAAGGAGTCGGGGGACTTTGTGAATTGCATTCATAAAACCACTGGACTGGCACTTTGTGATGCTCTCTTCTGGGTGACCCATTGCAATTCCAGGCATAATCCCTCCTGCTAAGAATGCCATCCTGTGTGATTTCACCAGATCTGCTCCCATGCAAGACTTGCTTCTGCCTATGTGAGAAGGGAACCAGGCACAAGTGTTCGGATTTCAATACAGAGAGAGCACGGGGCTGGTGCTCCTGCTCAGCCCATTCTGTAAGAGTGCAGAGCAGCAAGCCACTGCTGGGATCCAGGAGGGATGGGGAGAGGTGGTGTGTGTGTGTGTATGCAGGTGGATATGTAGGAAACAAGGACAGACAGTCATTTTGTAGGAGGACTGATGCATATCCAGAACTTGCTGTATGTTGACCTTGGGATGCTCTGAAGGCTTCCCTTTCAGAAGAGATAGCACAGCCAAATACAGGAACAGGATATACATTCTGTACATATTTCATCACATTCAGATACATGAATGTGTGAGGCACATCTCAAACCTCTGCAGCAACTTCTGCCAGCTTAGTCCACCAGGAATGATACGGTGCTTGTATCACCATGTTAGTAGCTTTTAGCTTTTCCTGTTTAAGTTCCTGTATCTTACTTGTTTCTGTATTAAATGTGGTGCTGCATTTTCTAACCATGCTGGAAAATGTTCAGTGTGCTGTTCAGTGCTATTTTTTTCAGCACAAGAATGCTGCTTTAGATTTAAATATCTGCACTGAAGTAATGTGAACTATATATTGAGTCAATGACTACTAAATAAATGAGGCTGTAGTTCCCTCCACAGTAAGTGTGAGTTATTCCAGATTTTGCAAGACCATCTGTATTCCAGACTTCTAGCTGAACATAGTGCAGAATATGTTTGATAGACAATAGTGTTATTAGATAAATTAAGTGTTAGCAATAGGCTGTCAGCTTAATTACGGTAGCTGGCTGCTCTTAAAAAAACAGTGACTTGTTTTGGATAGAAGTGTCTGTGTGATAACCTTCTCCAACTTCTTGCAGTTCTTGAAGTCGGTACAGCAAGGCAGGAAAATGCCTGTGGCAAAGCCCTGCTCAGATGCCTTATTTATAGGTCCCTATTAGCATTTTCTGTTTTAATGCATGAAACAACAATTGACTGAATCACAGGATGACCTCCATAGCTACTGAGCCACAGTTCTCTGACAGGGCACTTGGAGATTCTCTGCTAATCAGCTGGCTTGGCTGTTAGATTTTTGTTTTCTTTTTATCAGCCAATTCATATCAGATACCCTGTGTGTTAACGTGATGCTGAAATGGTCAGGAAGCAAGACTTGCACGAAGCATCCTGGAGATGTCTTATGCTCTCTGCTGGTGCTTGAAAAATACATTGATTCAAAAGTGAGCATGTGGCATTTTTCATGGACCTGTGCCCTGGAATTCACTCGCTCCCACATTCAATTGCAACCCAGTCAAACCCTGTCTGCTTCTGCACAGTCTTTTTCCTTGCTTGCTTCAAGGACCTGAGATGGAGATTAGCTTTCTGGTAGGAATAACTAGGCTCTGCAGTGAAGGCCATCACCAACACTGGGTTTCACAGTAGGACTGGCAGTAGAAGCATATTACACAAGTGTCCTTTATTCTAAAGCAATAATTATAGGTCTACTTTTAAATGATACTTGCCTAACGTCATCTATTGCATTTCAAGACTAGGCCTAAGGCAATATCCAAGAGCCACAAAACTTGACTGTAACAGAGCACTGCACCTTGGGGAGTGGGAATGAAACTGGAGGCTCCTTCAGGCAAAGTTCCACCAAGTGTGCTCAGGAAGTGACCTTGTGCCAACTTCTTGACTGGCTATGCAGCTACATGACCAGGCTTTTTCCCCTGCTAAATTCTCCTGACAAAATTATATTCAATGGCAGTGGGCTGTGCTGTCTCTCCCAAACAGCGCTGAATGAAACCTCTCTGTCTCCTCTTCATCTCATTTGCCCATTTATGTGAAAACATCAGGTTCCTCTGGCATTGGATTTCTCTCTCCTTCACTAATGTTAGTTACCATGGGGACTGCTAATAGGAGAAAAATCAGTGATTTACCCAAGTAAAAGATGAAAACATTTCAATGTTATGTTTATGTTATGCATGGAATATCTAGGTTCCTGAAGAATGGATATATGAGTGACAATTGTTGTGTGAACAGCCTGTAAATGCTAACTAAGGGGGCTGTCGTGCTTGCCTTCAACATATCTGGCATCATAAAAGAGTGTTCTAGTGCTTTTGCTTCCATGTACTCTGTGCCATATAGTACAGGGATTTCTCTATGAAATCCTATTTTTCCTCTGTTTCAAAATACTCGTAAAATGCATATCTATCAGTTAGCTGTGACTGGCATTTTTAGGATAACGAACAAATTCTATGAAGTTTCAAAGAGAAAGAATACCCAGATCTTAACCTATGACTTGATTTGACCTGAGGTGAGGCAAGAGGCAGATTCCCAATTAGTCCCTTGAATGCGGTGTCAAGTGCTTTTATGTGTAGGCTGCTTGCTGAATGGCACCAGACAAATGTTCAGAAATCTGAAATGACTTTTTTTTATATAAGTAAAAGTTGTAGATGACTGAAAGAGATTTAAAGTGTGAAATCTCCACTTTTCAATAGTGCATAAGGTTTTTCTCCTTGGTGGTGGCTTTCCTATAGAGGACAAATTAGACAGAGAGAAGAAACTGCTAGGAAAATTTTCAGAACAGCCCAGCACCAAAGATTTGGTATTTGGCTGGGGCTGCTGGTAACTCTGCTAAAGAATGTGGCTTCCAGGTAGCCACTGGCTGGGTCATCCAGTGTGAGGTGCTGAAGAGGAATGGAGGCAGCTCTGTAGCTTCCCTCTGCAGACCTGTGCCACACTGCCATGAGGCAAGGTGAGGTCCACCCTCTGTCTTTGGTGCCAAGTTTATTCAGGCACAGATTTGAGTATGATACAGGTTTGGTGCATGCTGAGGGAGTTGAGGAGGAAAAGGGCATTGAAGTATTCTGGTTCAACCTTGAGCTTGCCCTTGGGATGCCCTAGGTGTGGGTTTCTGGTCCAAATTCAGCAAATGGTACTTACAAGTTTAAAAAATCCCCATGTCCCCCCCACCCCCAAATACACACACACACACACACGCACACAGAAAAAAGGGTGCAGTGGAGGAATTTGTGCTAAAAGCTTTTTTTTTTTTTATACCTGGTATAATACCTATATCTAAAAATATGATTTAGAGCTCTGTTCTTTTCCAGCAAAGCAAAAAATGTATGTATGCCTTACCTGCTCAGCCCTGTTTCAATTCTATATAGAATTTCTTCCAGCTGACCTTTCCCAAGTTGGCATTTTTGTTTTGAGGGTTTCTCCTTGAATCCGTCACCCTTATCCTGCCTCCTTCTGTCACTAACATCACAGGGAGATGGCTAAGCCAGCATGGAGTGCTTTTTCCCCCTCAGACTAAGGCAGAAGTAAAAGTTAGAAGTTGTGCTAAATGCTGTTACCCAGATTGAAATTAGTAAAACCAAGGCCCCCCAGGCCAACGTCCCCCAGCGTGGGGAACGATGACTGAATGATGAAGGACAGGGTTTCCTGGGTGGAAACCCCTGTTCTTGATCTGCTTGCTTTTTCAGGGGGCTTGCAGCTGGGGCTGCAGCGTTACTGCTGTGGACGTGTTCACTGATGCAGGATGTGTGCACTGATACACTCAGTTATTCTGTGGGGTTCCACCCAAGGCCTCTCAGACCCCCCTGCCCAATCCTTCAGTGAATGCTTCCAGCTATAGTTCAGCCCAGAGAACCTTCACATCCAAAGAAAGACATCCCAAAGCTCTAAAATATTTCATTTGCCCCTTTTTATAGCAGGAGGAGAAAATATGCTCTTGTGTGGGGTTTTTCCAGTGGGTGGGGATGGAACATATCCTGAGCCAAGAGCACTTTTACAACCCCAGCTCTGCCCAATGAAGTTAGTTTGAATGGCTGTTTCAAAAGAACTATGAGAAATGTTTATGGGGTTTTTTGTTATTTTTTTTTCTAATTGCATCTACTGTAGAGAACCTTCCCGTTGCCTGCCTCTGTTATTGATATAAAGCTCTGTTAAGGTTTTCTAAATGTACAGTCTTTCACTTTTTATATAGTAAGAATTAATTCTGATTGAATACTTTGCTTCACTGAACTGTAGATAAGATGAATGGGAAGCTGCTGGCTAAGAAAAGGCTCTCACAATGTGTTTTAGACCTTTGTGTCCCTGAGCACTTGATCTATTGATGGGTTTTGTAATGCTGTTATCCTGCTGATCTAGTTGCAGGATTTTACCTCACACTGCAGAGCGCCTGCGGAAGAAAAAGGGAGGAAGAAGTAGTGTTGACCCAGTTTTTCTCACGTGTGTGCACATGGAATGTCCTGGACGCCCTACCAGTCATTTTTGGTGGACAGTTTTTGCACCAGAGTCGGGCCCAGAGTTTGTTACTCCTGCTGATGTTCTTGAGGAAAAAAGAAGCAGGACAGAGTGGATGGTATGCTTTGTGCTTGCAGCATATCCTGAAAAGTTTTTTTTTTTTAAATATCCAGAGTTATGGCCCTCATACTACCTTGTAGGAGGTGAAACTGGGGTTTTAGGGCTGTTTTAGGAACGTGCTCAGATGTGTCTCTTGAGGCTTAATGCCCCTTGGTGTGAGCTGTGCAGAGTGAGGGAGAGAATTAATTTTAACAGTACTCTTTAAAAAAATGTGGTGGCTAACTCTCAAAATCCTAATGCTGAAATTGCATTTCTCTTCTTCCAAATGCTTTCTCAAACCTGAAGCTTAATATCTGCTTGGAGGGAAACCAGAGATATTTTTAACTGGAAGAGACCAGGCTGCGGGAAAGGGGCGTTTAGCCCAGGACCACGAGCATTTAGTGCTGCTTCTTGGCTCCAGCCCCCCTGAACGGAATGAAAGGCAACTTATTTGCTTTGTCCTTGTACCATTGCAGCAACACAGTGCCAGTGACAGCCTCATTAACTCCTGGAGTTTTTCCAGCCTAAATATTTCTTTAAAACAGATATCTACAGGGCCAGATTCCAAGTTGTGTACCCCTTCTTATTAGATATACACCCACATGGATCATTTACATTTCAGGCACTCTCCTTATACATTATTCTTGACTAAGCAACTGATACAAAATCCAAGATATTAATTACTAGCATGATATCCAAAATCTGTACAAATAATGAACATTTTGGTCTTACGAGAAATCTGGTCTCATTTCATAGGCAGGGGCTATACTGATTTGGAACCCACTGTGCAATGCGTGAGGAAAATTGTGGAAAATTACGCATGACAGGCACCAAGTAAGGTCCTGTTCAGGCTCACAGCAATTGCCATTCATACCAGTGACGACAAAGTTGCAAGGCTTAGTATCTGTTAAAATTATTGTTACTTTTTCTGTCAGATGTAAATTGCAGTTGATACCTACCTCGATGCCTTCAACAAGTTTTCACAGCTGGCATGTAAATACACATATATCAATCCTTCCAGGTAACTGGCTGGTTGCCAAAGTAGCTGAATACAGTCACAGCCCTGTTTGAATTTGGACACACATCTTGCATCCTCTGAGATGCTAAATAAGTCACGAGCAGTTGCAAGAGTCAAACTAGTATTTATCCACCCTCTTGAAAACAGTTCTTGGAGTTCTTCAAAACTTCCCAGCACTCTGCTTGTAGGTCTCCTGTAGGACTTCTTGCAGAGGGCAGAAGACTGCTACACAGTAATTCTGAGGTAGTGCTGTAAGAGACTAGTATCTTCACTAACGTTTTAGAGAAGGAGCACTGCATTGGCAGCAAAGCTGCACATCGTTGTTTTTGGGTTTTGTTTGCTTCTTTTTTTTTGTTTTGTTTTTTTTGCCTCAATAAATTAGTACTATCTGGTGTTAAGGTAGATGGCCAACAAGAGAGACCTATCAGGGGTCATTGGCTTGGCCTTCCCTTCAGCAGCAGTGGCCTGAAATATCCAGCTTTGGAGGGTCAGGACATTGGGGGAATTATATTAACTACCTGGCTGGTCTCTGTGCTCTTTAGACAGAAGTACTTACAACTAAAATCAGAGGATGAGGATCACTGGGATAAGCCTCTGTCATAGGCACGACCTTTACCTGTAGTAGCTGCCCTTGTTCCGGAAAATACGGTACGGATGTAGCGTACCACAAAACCAGAAGTGTTTGAATATGTTTCAAAGTTGACGCTTGCCAATAGAGATGGTTCCTTCTGATCTAAACATCAGCCTTTGAAATTAAAAAGAGAGCTAAATGAGCTTTTCTTGTAAAGGGGGCATTTTTTACCTCCCTTCCATGGGGCTTCCACAGTTTCTAATTAAACGCATGTTAAGCTAGAGCAAGAAAAAAGTCTCTTTTCTTTGTGGCTATTTATTGTGATTATCTATTTTCAAGCAACTTGAAATAGATGAAAATTACTGAGACTGCATAAAGGCATTTTGCTCTTTTGTGAAATTTCATGGAATTTGGCCTGCAGGTTTAAGAAACCCGTAACACACACACACACACCCTGGGATTGCACTGGCTGTATTTCCACAAAAAAATTAGGCTAAGAAGGTCAAGCTGTGTTTAGCCCCGAGGTCAAATATCACACATTGGAAAATGTGCCTCTGTTCTTGGTTTACTTCTAAATGAAAAATATTATTTGTTTCTAACTTCCAACAATTCCTTGTACTGAAGTGTTTCCCTACTTTATTTAAGGTTTTCTGCAATTAGAAGAAAATGAATAATGCAAAAATGGAATTGCAAATTAATAGGTTGAATTTATGGTGCTAAAAATGAGGCTGCATTATGAATTATTCATGTATACCTGAATGAGCACTATCTTTTCTTAAAACATTTGTGAGGTCCAGAAGATTCAGAGTCTGTTTTCTCACCAAAATATTCTTCTTTGGTAGCCAAAAATAACAGCATCAAAATCACATGAGAATAATAAAAAAAATCTCAGATGAAATAGGTTTTATGAGTCATAGTCATTAAATATGTAGAAACACAATGGTCTGTTTTAAATACAGACTAAATTTGAAAGAAAAAAATAGTCTAAATATTATACAAATCAATGTGGATGTTAGTCTTTGTAGAAATGAAAGGTTGTTAGAGGGTGACATGAATTATTTGTTCAGAAACTTGCATTAGAAGAGGTTTAAAAAAGCTCAGCATATTTTATAAAAGGGCAGAAAGCATATTCCAGCACAACTAGCTGAATGAAACTGCTAGGTTTGGGATTCAAGTGCCCTGAGGACATCCGCTCAGTACTCAGCTTCTGCAGCTCTTCCCGTTGTTGTCTTTGGTTGGAGGCTCCAGGAAGACCTGACAGAGGTGGCATACTGAGTCCTGACTTCTGTCCTTCAGATCTGAAAGGGAAAATATTTAGCACTACAAGAATGTGACACGTGAATGTAGGTGTACTGACAGACCATCTTTATGTCCGTATTTAGCAGGAAGATCCTGTTAATTAGTCACCAGGCAAATCCAGAGGTCCCTGCCTGAGGTGCTCCCCTCTAGTTAGAGCTCTCTTTCAGGGCTCCAGACCTGAGTGATATGGTGATACTATCTCTGTGAGCCCACGGAGGAGACAAAAGGCCTAGAGCTTTCTCCTGTTCTTTCACATATATGTGGAGGATTCCTGAGTTTACTTGTAGAGAGAAAAGTGGGCTCAAACCCTAACGCTTTCCAAATCACCGTTTAGGTTTCTCCTATTTAAAGCCAAATCAATCTTACAGCCCTTTGGGTAGCCTCTGTGGATGCTGGGCTTGTTCAAACCAGCTTTCTGAGAAGTGAAAATGCCAAATATACCATGAGCTTTTTTCCCAGTAAGTGTCTCCAGCTTCTATTCCTCTGTAACCCCTTCCTTTGGGGCAGAGTGACTCAGTACTGCCAGTGGTAATGAGCAGCCCATTTTGATTGATGAGCACTTCACACTGATTCTGTGATGCTGGGGTAAAGAGCACAGACAATTCCCAGGGTGCAGGCTAAAAATGTGCTTCACTCAAACCTCCTTCTTCACACTGATAAAGGGAAAGGAAAAAAATGCGTGTGAGGTTAAATACTGTTCCTCTTTCAGGTTCTAGCTTTTAGATACGTCCTTTTCATTAATAAATATCACTCTGTTTCAGCAGTTATCTATGCAGTTAGAGCAGACCAGGCTTTTGTCTGTGCTGGAGTCCCAGTTTGCCAGGTGCTGGGCAGTGAATGCCAAATCGTTTAGAGCCTAGTGAAGCCAAGACACTATGAATGGACCGAGCAAACTGCTGAAAAGAAAGGAGAAACATGAATGGAAAAAGTAGCTGTGGGAACAGATGTACGTTTGCAGGCCAGAAGCAAATGTAATTAAGAGGCTTTGAATGATTTGTAGTACTTGCATACAAACATCACCTCTCTAACTTGCTTTGCTCACCTTCTCCCTAGATGTCAGCATGTGGCACATCAGATGGACACTCAAGTAGAATTTTGTATAAAAGGAATTAGAGGAAAATAAATATTCTATTTGTTACATCTGGGAGACTCTTTACATCTGTTTTCGCAAACACTTATTAACAGGAGGTTTTCCAAGTGGGGAGAATTTGGTTGATGACAAGATATTGCTCTGTCAACATCACAGGATTTGAAGAACAGCTGCTGGTTGTATTTGAAGCTAGAAGTGGGGGAGAGGAGCAGTGTTAGCTCTGGACTGGTAACTGCTGAGAAAAGCAGTCATTTCTACATCACTCTTTTTCTAAAATGTGGTGGCTTTGCATAAGAGACACTAACTCTGAAACATCTTAGTGCCTTTTTCCCCTTTTGTAATACTAACCCATTTACGAGACACTGGCTACGGCTTCTTTTTCTCTCTCCTCTTTCTCTCGTGATGTTTGTCAGTGCTTTTACAGCCCTTGGCAGCTTCCCAGCCAGAGCAGGTTCCCTGCCAACAGACTCCCCTCATGGCAGCTCATTTTATAAAGGGCTGACTGCTTTGATGGATGATAAGGCTAAGGAGAATGAAGAAACAAGGGATTTTTTTAATATTTTTAAGGAAAAAGTCCCTCTCACTTGCATCTGAAAGACACTTTGTAAATAGAATCAGTCCAAACCTTGCAACCTTTTATCAAGGGGGAGCCCATTGGGGGTGAAAGCTGTTCCTGTGGTGCTCTGTGTCTGATACTGGGTGTGGGAGGTGGAAACATTAAGGCAGAAAAGGTTAGGAAATAAAGGAGAGCAAATTAGAGTCCTAGGCTATGAGAGAAAAACACAGTGAGTGGAGAGAAGGGAATAATTATCAGTCAAGGGAGAAAACAGGAATGAAGAAGGAAAGAAGTTGAAAAGGAGAAATTGAAACAAAAATGGTCTGTAAGCAGAAAAGAAGCTGAAGAGAAGTGCTCGAGGAAAGCAAGGTTGGTATGTATGCAGGCATGTATGCACACTTGGTAGAGGAATAAGGAAGAGCTGAAGCCAGGATGAAAAACAAATCCTCAGAAAAGATAAAAAACCCTTTTTGCTGACCTCCCTTCTCATCAGTCCAGCTGATACCTCTCAATGTTGAATTTAATACTGATGTTTAGTTCTGCAGGTATCTGATTGAGCCTCAAAGGCCTTGATTACATCCATCTTGTGGAGATATGCCTCAGTGCTCATAATTATTGCGGACAGAGAAGGAGATCCATGTCTCGAATCAGCGCAGTGTTTCCTTCATTTCGTGTGTCCCAGCTGGACTCTGATGTTGGCAACTATTTCAGCTTTGCCCACCTTACCTTATCTTACCTTAAGAACCTCTAGTGCAATGTGAGCATCTCCTGTGGATTATGTTCCACAATCCTCTGGCTGTGGAGGGTAGGAACATACAATGACATGTTCCCTCAGTGTCCATACGATCTTTCCGCAGCATCAATGTGTCACTTCATTTCCTCGCTCATTCCAACAAAACCTCTCGTATGAGTGCAATTACTCAGGAGCATGTAAATTGTAACTTAAGGGAGAGACCTCCACAGATGTCTTGGCAGGAGCAAACCCGTCCTATATGCCTGTATGCTTGAGTAAAGCTCTCCTGGGTCTCTGAGTCCAGACTGGCTCATTACAAATGCTGCATTTACAATTGCCTTTTCCAGAGGAAATGTGCAGCATATTAATGGTTACTTTTTTAAGACTTTTTTCCTCTCTTTTTTTTTTCTTTCCCCCCATCTACTGCAGGCATCTCCAGTGGACCAGGGCCCACAGCCATTCCTGCTGGCCACAGGCAGGCAGCTATCATTGATTTAAGGTAACACTTAAGTGTCTAGTAAAAGAGTAATTCTGCCTTTTGAACACCTTTCTTATTTATGCCTGTAGCTCTTGGGGCATTCCCGTCCCATTCACATTTACTGCAATAGCACAGACAAGTGCTCTCTGAAAATGATGCATCAAGTCTTCCCTATTTCACAGTAAATTTTCTGTCTTTCTTGGATACCACTTGTTGTGTTCTCTGTTTCCACACCAGGTCAGTGGTGTTGCCTATGTTCCTGCAGCAGGCTGTGCTGTGGAGGTTGGCCCGGCTCCGCTGGAGGTGCCTGCGGCACAAGAAGGGAGCAATTCCAGTAGAGAGGGGTTGAACTGGGTTGAGACAAGCTGTGCCTTTAAAGCATAGTGATGTTCTGAGTACTTGGGATGAATCTGGAAAAAGGTCCCGTTTTTGTTTGGGTTTTTTTTTTCCCCTTGGTTACTGGTTGCACTTACTGTCACCATGATTAGATAATGTGTTTATACCTCAGTCTGGTTTGACTCTTGTTACCCCTATCTTCAAGGCTCTGTCCCTGCTTCTGTCTTTGATCTAGCCTAGTTTACAAACCAGTTTCCTTAGGATATAGACAGAACTTTTGAGTTTTAAGAGGCAGTTATCTGCTTAGTCACAATTGAAGTTCTATGGGACATAAGCACTGACCTGGACTCTGGAATTTTCAAAACCAGCCCTTGGATTCCAGTGAAGGTGGCAGGTGCTCTCCATTTCCTGTTGAAATGTAGGCATTCCAGCCTAATTTCTGAGTTGCAAATGCATGCAGATCCTTCTCATCACTGCCTGGGTGCTGGAAGAATCATGTCTTCTGGGATTATGCAGACTTCAGTTTCAATGGGTTTGATGTGAGCATCTAATCTGACCTCCTATACTTCAGGCTTAGTCCTATAGAGTAAACCTGAAGGTCATGAAAATAACATAAATGAGTTTAAAAAAAATAAGAGTAAAAGTGAAATAAATGAGTTAAGAAAATTCTAAAAGTGAAATTCAATGCGTTCTGCCTGTGCTTATTTTGTGAATCTTTGCTTCCTCTATCAATCAAAAAGAGATTAAACTTCCTCACTTGCTTAATACTTGGTTAAACATTATACAGTCCATTGGCTCCAGATAAATGTGTCCCCAATTACATGGGGCTTCTACTAATAGAACTTGAGCTAAGTAGTAGTCATTAGAGTAAATCAAATACACCAGTAAAGTGGCCTCAGCTGAAGTTAGGTGCAGTGCAATCATGGCCCTCAGGGCATGTGGCTTGATTGCTTACAGCCTTGCATGTTTCTTTCTATAAGTGCCATTTTCTAAATTAAAAATGTCTTCTTTCTTTTTTCTTTTTTCCTGTGGATCCTTTCAATTCATAATAAAGAACCTCAAGTACTTTTTGAAGCCTCCTTGAGGGAATTCTATTTTTACTGGGATTTTAAAAGGGGAAATAAATGGGAAAATGGAGAATTACTGTGTTTCATTGTGCTCACCAAAATCTCACCTTGTTTGAACTCAGCAGTCAGAGTATATTCAAACATTACAGAAGCAGAAAGTGTTCAAGTTTGTGGAATAATAGCCTTAAAAAATTCACAGAGTGCTAAATATTGGATGAACAGCTGAATGAAAATTCCAGACCTAGAATGCGGAAAGATTAGTCAACTTCCCAAAGGAAATGTAGCTTGAGCAGCTACACTGTCTTTCTAAGCTGCCTATCCCTCCTCCCCCAGGTGTAATTTTTGAACCCACCAGTCTCTTGAGCAGATCTGATGGAAGCATGAGGTTTCAAAAGGCATGGAGTTGTTCCAAGTTCTGTGGAGGTGGTTAGTCGGAGGGGAGGAACAAAGAGGCTCTGCAGGAGGATAGAAGCTTCTCCAGGCAGCACATGGGGCTCAAACCCCTTGGAGCAGGTGCTGTCCTCAGTTCAGCGGCCAGCAGGGAGCTGGACAGGGTGGGGGGATGTGGAGAGAGCCAGGTGTGTTTGGGGTGGCTCCAGGGTGCCACTGTGGTGGGGGACCACAGGCTGGAGGTGGTGTGCTGCGACCAGGAGGGTGCAGGGGCTGTAGAACATCAACCACCAGGAAAACAGCTTCATTAATCTTCTTGGGAATGGAACAACTTGTCGGTGCTGTGTGAAGGAAGGGAGAGGGGGAATGAATCTCTGTGCATTTATATGAACAATTTTCATGTGTAGTTCAATGCTCAAGAATGCAAAACATTACTTGAGCCCTCCTCAGCCCCTTCCCTGATTCTGCTAATAAAGTAAGATGTCAGGAAGAAACTGGGCTGTTAGAGCAGAGCAGGCAGGAGCGGGATGGCACAACTGGGACTATGCAGGAGGCACCCAGGAAGGCCTGGCCACTGCAGCTCAGTGTGATGCCCCTTGGACACTGTGCTGGCCCCATGGCCGCCACTGGTCAGCTGGTTCCACAGGGGATCACCTGGTGCCACAATCAGGACCTGTAACTACATCAGGATTTTTTTTGAAAATCTCTTTTTTGTGGTTGTTGGGGTTTTTGTTTTGTTTTATTTGGTTTTTTTGGGGGGGAAGTTTGGGTTTGTTTGGCTTTTTTTCAGGGCAAGAAGGTAGGATGCTGCTGCTGAGCAGAACAAGATGTCTTCCAGTTATAGCTGCTCCTGTAAAAGCTCTGTCTGGTGACGTTTTGTTTATCTTCCTTGTGAGGATTGTGAGAAGGGAACCAAAAATACCAAGCAAGCTCTGCTTTAAGGGATAACCTCGATGATATCTCTCCTTTTGCATCAGAAATGTGCAAATAGAAAATGGCAGCATTATTTTCCTTTCCTTTCCTTCTTTTCTTGCAGCAGTATGCTTTCTCCCCTGCCTGGCATACTGATTTGCTTGAGAATCCAGGCAGCAATTTGGTGGAGAAAAAAAATCATTAAGTACACGCAGGCTTTGCTCAGCACTATATCATGACTGGACTCCTACTAGCACCTAGTATTTTTCCCCTGGATCTCAAAGTACTTAATGTGTAAAATAGTGTCCCATTTCAACAATTTCTTTCCTTTCTCAATCTTTAAACAAAGAGAATGACTGAAATATATTTCACAAATCATCTCATGGATGTCTCAGAGATCTTCCTTGTCCTTATGTGTGCCACATAGTTCTTTCTCAAGCATTTTTGCATACTTGAGACAGCATGTTGCAGTGCCAGGATATTCTAGTTGCAAGGCCTTTCTTTATTTAAACTGAACTTTGTCAGTAGCAATAAAGCTTTATGCAAACCTTGAAATCACCAGGAGAGTAGCCTAGAAGTTGTAAGTTAAATTAAAATTATGTTTGTGCTCTTTTGTGTTGGTGCTCTTATTTCTGAGCTTGGGAGGTGTAGTCAAGCTTGCCTCTGGTGTGAAATTTTAAAAAAAATATGCAATTCAGACAGAACTATAAAATGTTTGGGGAAGGAGCCAAGGTAGATTTGACACAGAACTCCAGAGGTGAGTCAATCCATAAAGAAAGATGTTTAAATTTCCTTATAGGAGAGAGAATTTAGTTCTTTTAGAATACAACATTGGTGATGCAGATCCTGACCCAAGGTTCACCCAGGCCGGAGTGCTGTTTCTGACAGTGTCTGTAGGTGAAGACCTATGGAAGATTCTGAGCAAGACAGGTGTGTGTGATACTTGGTGTTCTCCCAGCCTTCACATTTTTGAACTCAGAATCTTCACGGCTAGATGTGGTCCCAGGGCAGCTGCCCTCTGTGAGAATATGTCCAGCCTTCCCTTGAAGCCACAAAAACTTGTATCACCTGTAGTTCCCTTTGTTGAGGAGCTCCTGCTACCCTTTTTGCTGTTATTTTGGCTCCTTCAAGCTTCAACTGATGACACCCTATTGCTGGTACTGTTAGAGAAGCAGACAACCAGTCTTTTTGCAGATTTTTTTTGTATACCCAGAAGTCACTTCTTTCACAGAGTGATGTGTCCTACCTCACTCATTTGTTCCTTGTACAGCAACTTTCTCTACCTTTCATCTTCTCTTCTGCTTTTCTCTGAACATTTGCCAGTTCTGCTATAAAGCTTTTGAGGGATTTTATTGCTCAGTTGTATATGATTCCTCTGCAATTTTTCACAGTTGGTGCTAGTCCTTACTATCCTGAATAACTTAGTATTCTTGATAAGCTTTCTCACTTCACCCTTTTCTAAATTTTCCATAAATACACTGAACAGCACAGACCCCTCCTGAACTGTTGCTTACTCTTCATTGAGAAAATGTTGCTACTGTATTTCCTAACTGGGCAAAGACCTTCTGTGGATGCTTGGTTTCTTCTAATGCTTTGGAAGATGTTTCTGAAAATCAAGGCAGTCAGTGTCAACCAAATTACTCTTATCTTCAGATTTGTGGATCCCTTTGCAGTTCTCCAGGGAGAGCAAGAAAGACCTCATTATAAAAGCCCTATTAACTCTTTGTACTCTGATCATCTCAAGTGTCTTGTGTTTCTCTAGTTGAGCACTAATTTTTTTCACTATTACAATTCCTCCTAACTGTCTTGGTTTAAAGGTCAGGCTACTTTTCCCATATCGCTTCTGGTGATTTTTTAGGAATTGGTGTCACTTTGACCTGCAGCCATGACTGAATGTTGCAATGCATCCTGGAGCTGAAGAGATGGTCTCCAGGAGCTCAGCACCCTGCTGGTGCTCTGGCCCCATCTCTGGCCAGTACACGGGACACATCCCACTGTTCTCAAGTGACAAACTGTGTGCTCAGAGAGAAAAAAAGTATTAAAGCATAGATAGGTAAGATAGGCTGGGTGCTTACATGGGAGGGGGCTGTTCAGGCCCTGCTGTGCCACAGCTTAGTCTCTCTCTGCCTCTCTCCCTGTATGTGCTGTGGGCGTAGTGGTATTTTCCTAGCTCACAGGGTTAGGGTTGGATAAGTAGACTGCAGACAGCAAGAACCTTATTTACTACTGGAATCTGTGCCATAGTAGAGCCAAAAATAGGTGGGTGAGTGTACTTAGAGCACCAGTGGAGCATCACTAACCTTGTGTGACAGACCGAGGACTAGCACGCTACGAATGTGCTGTGGAGAGGGAGTGGGAAAGCCCTGGCTGAGCACAGTAGGATCAACCTCTCCTCATAGAAAAGGTGCTGGGTTCCCTCATCAAAACGTTGTCTTAGGCAGGACTTTTCAAACAGGGCATTTTTTGTCTGATTTGACCCTCTGTGTGTGAGTTTTTGGGCCCTGCTTAGGATTGTAAGCTCATACCTTCAGACATGCTGGAAGTTCTTCAGGGTCTGGAGATGAAACTGGGATGGCAGAAAGGGCCAGGCCTTGTGAGACCCAGAACGACAGAAAGGGACTGTCACAAAAGGTCACAAGTCTGCAAAGAGTAGTTAACACTGGCTAGAGTACAGTTACTCCTTAGGCAGGACTACACCTCTCATTTAAACTTCCATGTGTGAATTACTTTCAGCAGCCAGTGATTTGCAGAAAAAATATATTGTTCTACTCAGTATTATGAAAGATATCTCAGGCTCTCTGAGGCACATTGAACTGTGTGCTCTCCCTGCTTCATGCATTGTGCATTAGTCCAGCCACACCTAACAGAGGCATTTGCATGAGTAATTAACTGCCACTTCCTGCAAATCAAATTACTTGGAATTAGAATTTAAAATTACTTTCCAATTACTGAACCATACTTGTTAGTGAGAGCAATGTTTTTACTGTGCCACATTTAGAAAGGGCAGGGGCTCTTAACTCTTTCAAGAGAGCAATTATTTCTGAGAAGCACAGTGTGTCCAGGGATCCTAACCTTATTTGCTTTACACTGCTAACAACCGCTGGAGCTGGTGATGCTGCTCTCACAAGTGAGACAAATTAATTTGCTTCTTAAACTTTATGAGTAGAACAACATAAAATTTCCTCTATTAGCATCATGTTTCAAGGACGGTTATATGAGCTTCAGTACAAAGTTGGTTTTTTTTTAAAGTATACAGCAAAATTGTTCAGAGCCTTTTCATGACAGGCTGTATAACTGTATGTGCAGATGTATATATAATTCTAAATGAAGATGTCCCTATTATCACTTATAGTATCAATTTAAATTGCCAATGGGAATGTTAATATTAGAGAATAGTATTTCCTAAAAATATCCTTTGAAAATTTACAGACCCTGAATTTCCTCAAGTCTTGTGTCTGACAATGATCAGAGAAATTGTCTGTCTTTCTGTCTGCCTGAAACACAACTAAATAATAAAAGGGATTGGGTAAAAATGATGAACCTAGGCCATCATATTTTAAAGTTGCACTGTGGGGACTTTGGCTGGCTTCAATGCGTTGAAGAAAACAAATGTACTCACATTTCTTGATTCCTGCACACCAAGTCTTGCATGTAACTTAAATTACTTCCTGGCTATCTGTGTGGTGTCACAGAGTCAAAGCCTCATTAGTAATGTCTGCTTGAAGAACACAGTGCCCTGTTAACCACTAATAGGAGTCAATGATTCTTAATTGATTCAGTGACCAGGGAATATTTGATGTTCAAGATCATAAAATATTATGAGAACAGACATTAATTTTTGCTATATGCTGCCTAGAAAAGGAATGGATTTAGTTAAAAGGAATACTAGAAGTTGTTTTTTCTGTATTATATAAAAGCATAATGACATTGTGTAGCTAACTTGAACTGACAAGAGCAATGAAATGTAAGGTTAAGATTCTTACTACCTTTAATCTTGCTGAGGCTGGAGGTATTGCAATGCACTAAGCAATAATACTATGGAAATAAAGAGACCAATTAGAATTGCAAACGAGGGGCTGGAAAAAGGAGAGCTTGACTCATTTCTTATCAGATTTATTGGCAGACTGTTAGAATAATCACAGAATAATCCCTTCTGAAACCAATAGAGGTCCCCAAATTAACAGCAAAAAGAGAATTTGCCTTAAATTTGTTTCATTTCACCCCAAACGTCACCTTTAATTTACCCTGTCAAGTTAGGGGATGGGTTTAAGGAGGAGTGATGACAGGACAGGCATTTCTTTAGTGCTGCCTTCTTTCTTTTGCTCAGGCCAGGCAGTTCTGCTCTGGGGAACCTGTAGTGCTTCCTGGAGGGCAATCATCATATGGGAGGTGGCTGATGAAGGTGAGCTCCTCTGCCAGCACCCAGACAATTTGGGTTAGGGTTTCACTGACTCTTATGTCCAAATAGTACGGAAAGGCAATATTTGTGCTGTTAAAGGGTGTTTGGACCTGTGATGGAGGCTGTAAAGGGAAGCATGTTATGAAGTTGGACACTGGAAAATAAAAGGAGAGGGAAGAGGTGGGGGAAGCAAGAGGAAGATGAAGCAGGATAGCATGGGTGGATGGAGCAGAGGAGCAGGCTGATGGTAAACAAGCTGTTTGCTGCCAAGCAGCTCCCAGAAGGCAACATTGGGGAAGAGAGACTTGTCTCTGTGAGGCCTGAACTTACTGCCTCTCCCTGGGCTATGGCTGCACTTGTCAGCCTGTGTCAGCATGTTTCCAGAGTGTCCTCAGGAGGATTTGATACAAGGGTAGTGAAGAGTGTAGAAAAGAAACCTTTTCTTAAGCTGCCTACTAGCACAAGAAGCTCATCAACCAGAGGGTCCATGGTAATTCAAGCCTCTGCCTTCTGAAGAGAAGGCTGACATACTTTCAGAGATCACAGTGATCTGCCAGAACCATTGCCATGAAAGGTTTTGAAAGAGATGAGGATTTAGCATAATCTGAGTTATTTTTTGCCACCATTGCCAGGATCAGCTGAACAGTTGCTTGGATCTGTCAGTTTGGTGTCTGTTAAGAGGCTCATCACACAGTTTTGCTGGACAATTAGCTCCCTGAGCCTTCTCTAATAAAAATAATGCTGGGCAGAAACCAGACAGAACAGTGCTGTGCAATATATTTAGACAGTTAAATGGTTAACAACAGAGTTCTTGCTGTGATTCAGTCATGCCAGTAGCATAATGCCAGCCTCTGTCCTCATCTGACACTTTCCTGCTGCTCGGAAGGAACCGCTGGGGAAATGTGCTTTCACAGATTGTTAGTTGTGCAGCCACAGCCCTCAGAGCCTTGTATAATAAGGCATTGGCTGAGGAAGGGGAAATAACCAAGTCCTGGTCACATACCGCCTCTATTTTTGCTATCAGCACAAGCTCAAAGGCAGCTGATTCTGGGTGGGAGGTAAAGCTTCTCAGAGGTCACCTCAATTAACATCAGGGCTTGGACAGGGGCCCCGCCTGGTTTCACAGATAAAGCTCTGCTGCTTTTTCATTTACTGAGACGAACCTGACTAAAATGAGCAATTGGGTTTTCATGCTGCAAAAAGCCACTGACAACGCTCTGAAGTAGGATCCTCTGTGCATGTGTGTACGTGCTGGCAAAGCACAGGATGACAGACTACCTCACAGTTAGCAGGGGCAGGGTGAATCTGTAGCACAGAGAAAGCAATATAAAGGTCCTAATTATTTTTTATTTTGGAGTGAAATCACACTGAAAAGCAAACACTTGCAGTCAATATTGAAAAATGAGCTTACTTATCTTTTTGGACACAGAAGATGCTCCAGCATTGATTAAATGTAATGGACTGCAGGGCACTGATTGCAAGGTAAGATATGATTGATCACTGCTGGGAAGACACTTGGTATTGGGGCAGCACCTTGGCAACCTTTAAAAGAGCATCAGCCATGCATGCAGAGCTGTCCCAAGCTGAACTCCACATGCAGCGAACAGGGACTCTTGTTGCTGCAAGATAATCTGAGAGCATCAGGCAGGGCAGAAGTCTTTTCTGTCACTGTATTAGTGACAAGGCAAGGTGAGGGTAACGATACTGGCAGAATGCCTGGATCTCTGCGTTCACTCATTTATGGTGCATGTTATATTTTATAGAAATACCCATTCATAAGTTTTTAAGTAAAATAACCTCTTTGGAGTCTGAGTTTCTTCTTCCTCATACCAATGACTACAGTCATAACATATCTGTGATGGGGCAGCATGAGATCCTCCAATCTTTCAGATAATGGCATTATTTCCCTTTGTGAACTTTTCCTCTGGTGTCAAGGACCACGTTCTGATTTTAGAAGGAAGGAGAGAATATTTTTTGTCATTCTGAAAGTAGATCTCAAATGGCTGTCATGGCCTGAGATTTTACGGTTTTTTTAGTGAGACAAAAAAGGCAAGAGTTTCACAGTGGGTTTTGCCTATGTAGTTAGTCTGAGCTTTTCAATGAATTTATATCCCAAAGATCCAGAGGAAAAATTTCAAATAAGCCCATTTCCAAGCTCTGTCTGCCTAAATCAGATCTAAACTCACTGGAGAAACCACATGCCAAGTTCACTGGCTGGTAGAATAGCAAACTTCAAACAATTTAATTGTCTCACACAGCTGTATTTTTCAAACAGTCCACTAATATCCAGTTTCAATTTCAGAGAGCAATTGTCTGTAAAGAAGTGTTAGCTGAGTAAAGTGAATTGTTTGAACAGTGCTGGGATTTTGAACTGTCATTGTGAGAAAGACTGCTTTTTTTCTCTGGACCAGCCAGGGAAAGCTGCAGCCTCTTTCTTTAGGACGGAAGATGGTGAATATTAATCACCCCGTGGCAACCTGTCAGGTGGCGGATTGCAACCCAGGAGAAGCGATGTGCTGATTGTCTGATGTGACAGTTAATAAACAAATAGTTACACATAGGGTAAAAGTAACAGTAAAGTTGTGCAAGAGTTCTGCATCTCCTGAAGTCTTGGGTCAGTGATTTGGGTAGAAAAAATATTTTCCTTTCTGGCCTTAGGGAAAAGGGTGGAAATATCTTTGTCAGGTTCTTTGTGGTGATCATTTAAATTCTCTGCGTGCTTGGGATTTCTCTTTGAAAAGATCATTCGAGATGAGAACAAGACTGGCAATTCTGGGTTCCTTGGCTGACTTTCCAGCCTCAGGAGGGCTGTGGAGCATGCTGACCTGACCACCCAGCTATCCTACCTTCCCCGGATACCAAAATATTTGACATTATCAGACACTCTAAAAATGTCTCCCATGGTGTCTGATGTCTCTGTGGTTTACCTGAGAGCTGGGTCCGTGTATGTGCTGATCCAGACTTTGTGCATTGCGTGGGCATTTACTTCCCAGGTTCCCTTCATAAGCAACAAGTGCTGGAGCAAGGGAGAGGGAAATACTGAAGAGCATCACCCTTGATGCAGGTGAACCAGAGTCCCAGTGGCAGCTAAGGCTTGGCCACAGGTGCTACTGTGAGAAGGGAGGAAGGGTTTCACTTGGAGGTAATTCCAGGGGGCTGCAAAGTCCCCTTAGGGAGATGCTCTCTGTTAGGCAGGGTGAGGAGCCTGTGTGGCAACTCCACCATCCGAGCCAACCCTGTAGACAGCAAAGTGTAGCTCCTGGGAAGGAGAGCAGTTGGAGAGGGATAGAGCTAATGATGGACAGACCCACCTTAATGATGAGAGGAGGCTGTGGGTGCCCTTGGCAGTAAGGACAGGGCTTCAGCCTTGTGATAGATTTCTTCAGGGGGCTGGGAGATGAAATTCATTCAAAGCATTTAAAGAAGAAAAAAAATTCAAAACAACCAACCCACAAAAAACCTGAACCCTTTGAACACTGCTATTTATGATTACATAGGAATTCAAGGCTTCCTTCATGTTCATAGCTAGAAACTGTTTTCCTAGATAAAGTTTTAGAGGCTTAGATGTAATCAGCTAAGGAACTCTTCAAATAAGCTTAGCTGTGTTTTGATTTGGTGCAAATAAGAAGTGAAGTAATAGGAATAGCTATTCCTGGAACAGCTGAAGCTTTGAAATGCTGATTTAAAATGCTCCATGCTGTCATTCAGCTGTCCTGTCATAACAGTATGGAACAAAAGACAGTTTTCCTCTCTGTGAACATACAAAAAGAAGGATATATTAGCAATTGGAGATAAAAATCCAGCTCTAAAAAAATGGGGGGGGAGGGGGGTAATTTTTGTCCTCTTTTACCTTTTACTTTATATTTTTATTTGGTTTTTTTCTCCCCGTATTTCTTCTTAGCATCAAAAAGACAACAGCAATGTTTCTCACATCAGCTACAAAGGACATCCAGTTATCATTTCTCTACTGCTGTTACCTCACTTGACATCATGATTTGAAAAGTCTGATCGTGTGGGGCACAACTATAAATTTGCCATAAACACTCATTCTCCTGCATTGTGAGCTGACAGGGAAGAGAGATCTGGGATGATGCCTGTGCTGCAGTCAGAAGCCCAGGCAGAGCAGGTATGGGCTCTGTGACCCTGGGGTTGAAGGCTGGGGAGCTGCAGCTGCAGGGGTGCCAGCATGAGGAGCTGCCAGAGTCTTTGCCCAGGGTCGTGGGTAAGCCTTTGGCATGGTGATAACTGTGTTGGCTCTGATAATGGAGCTGGTTTAAGTCTACCTATACATAGGCTTCAGCCCCATGCCTTGGGCAGTATGGTCATACAGAATATGCCTTTGGAATATTCTGTTTCTGCATTCCACCCCTGCCTTCCCCTCTTTGGCCCAATGTGCAGAGAATGTTTGCAGTGATATTTTATCTGAAAGCGGCTATTCTCAGCTTGCTGGCCCTTGGGAGGGGGCTATTGCTACCCCTCCTTCCTGTTCCCTAAACACCCCCATTCTGAAGAGGTTCTAACAGTCTCTATTAGGCTGTGTGCTCCCATGGGGCTATTGAGAAATGCTCCTTACTTTTCCCCATCAGCTGGTATCAAAGGTAACTCACAGAATAAAACAGATTTAAACACAGCCTATTATGAGTCTGTGCCTAAAAGTGATTGTGGAAAAATAATATTTTGTCTTCATGTATCTATGTGCCCCCATATTTGGGGCAATTATCTTCCAAGGTCTGTGTTATCTGCAGACCCTTGGTGGTTTCCATTTAAGTTCAGTGATGTTTTCAGGATCTTTGTTTAGACTTTTAGTGAGTTTCTGAAAATTCACCCCTGCAGCTTTACTTCAGTGAGTAGAACTACTAATGTCTACCAGATTCCTGCCATGTGTAAACTCACTCCTACAGCTTCATGGTGGTAGCACTGGTACAGCAACAGCAAATTGCTGCTTCTGCTATGAATCTGGGGGCAAATTAGTCTCTGGGTTAAATTTTAAGGTTTTTTTCTGAAATGAGAAGTATTTTTAGGAGCACTGATTGTCCCGCTGAGCACAACTAATGGTTTATCTGATAAGACAGATCCTAATAATTGGATTATTCTATTTAGAACGATATTAATGAATCATGTCTGTAGTTAGGTTATTTCTTCTGCCTGTAATACATAACCACAGGGAGTTTGCAAGTGAAGGGCGCTATACTGAGGACAAATGGAAAGAATTGCTCTGTTGCATGGTGCTCTGTTGTCTCGTGCTTTCGTTGCTATGGGATGTAATTCTATTACCCACTGTACTGTTAGATTTCAAAAGGGCAGTTCATAAGCACTAATAACATTTGTGGCAATCTGAGCTAAGTTAATGAAAAAGATAATCAAATCTAATGCTACAGGGCAAGATATCTGATATCTCCAGGGGTCATAAAGGGATCACACAGCTGTCTCTGGGCAAGCGGTGGTTGTATGTGTGAGTGTAAGAAGAGGCAAGAGGCAGCAGAAAAGTGAGGGTCACCTTGCTCAGAAGCACCGTGTGCTGGTCACTGGCAGTGGCAGGAGGGGATTGCTGGATATGTCACAGAGATGGAGACGCTTATTAGGCTAATGATATTTTTAGTAATGCCAATACCTCATAGATAAGTTTCAGCTGATCCCAGACATTTGTCTCAATGTGTTGATTGCGAAATTGGATTAAGTAGTTCATGCATGGTTCTGCCTTGCCCATAGCAAGTATATACTGAGTTGGGAGCTGACCAAGGGTGGCACTGAAATAGCCTTTGGAATTTTTTTTTTGGTAAATACAAGCTTCAGTCTGAAACTCACTTCTGAAGCAAATGTTGTATTTTATTGCATCTCTAGACAATACCCAGTGGTGACTTTTTCTTGCTTCGAACTATAAACGCTGAGATTTTTTTGTGGACCCTTTCATCACCACATATTGGTATATCACTTGAGGGTCCCAACAGTGGCTTCGTGTTCCTTGTAGATTTGTAACTGATAATGTTCAGCAAGGGACACTTGCAATGGGAATTGTAGCCAGCACCCAAAAACATGTTTTCTCTCACAGACTCATGCTGTATTTATTGCAAGTACCTCCTTCATCTTACTCTGCACTTTTGTACGTTAACTGTGAGCATTCTTCTATTGCTACTACTGTTCTTTTTATCACAAATCTGCTTTTGACTACAGGAAGGCTTCTGTCCTTGTTTCAGCCAAGGACAGGTTAATTTTTAGCAGCAGCCATGAGGAGGCGGAGCCTAGAGCCGTGTGGGTGTGTTTAGGTTGTTACTCTATACCAGGCACTTCATTGGGGGAGGCAGAAGTAAGGGCTTCTCAGTTCCAGGGAGGATGATGTGGCTTATTGACAATTCCAATGCATTTTTCAACGTTCCTCTAGCAGCAGAGTGCAGGCCACAGTTTGCTTTCATCTGGAGGGATGTGCTTTAAACCTGGAATCAATTGCCCCAGGGGTGGATGCACAGTCTCACCATCTGCCATGGGCTGATCCAGACTGCACTGGAAAAGGGTGAGGCTCCAGAACACTTGCAGTTCTTTGACAACATCATTGTATGGGGCAACATGTCAGAGGAAGTTTTTGAGAAGGGGGAGAAGATGACCCAGATCCTCCTGAAGGCTGGTTTTGCCATAAAACAAAATAAGATTAAGGGGCCTGCCCAGGAAATTCAGGTTTTAGGAGTAAATTGGCAAGATGAACGTTGTCACATTCTCATGGACATGGTTAAAAACCAGCAAAATACCAGCTGTGGCCCCACCAACCGGCAAGAAGGAAACACAGTTTTCTTATCTCATTGCTGTTTCCAGTAAATTTTTCCTATCTCAACTCAGGATATCTGCCCTTAGTCTGTCTCACTGGAGAGATGGGAAGGAGGGGAGTGGCTCGTGGTTTTCATTTTAGTGAGGGCGCTAAATTAGAGAATTCCATTCGTACACCACAACAACCTCTCATACCAAATCCTAGCCATGTGAGGACATCGAGTGCTATAGCCCATGTGTGTATATGGCCAAAGGTAGATGATTAGGAAAAACAAGAAGGATAAGGACTGCATGAAAGGGCCCCTCCATCCATATGCCTTCCTAAGCCCCAGCAACTTCCTAAATTAGGTGTTTTAACTACCATATTTTGCCTCTGATAGTTAATCAAATCTGAATAGATGTATTGGATCCCTTTTTGAAGGTCTAGACATTACTAGTTGTCTGTATCATCCAATAAGAAGTGCTCAGAGTTCTCCAATAAAGAGACTTCTCAAAGTAAAAATACGTGATGAGCAGATGTCATTTGTTGGCTTCAGGCATCCTTGCAGCCTGCAATGGTGCACATGTCCATCATGTGACCATCTTGTGCCCATGGGTGCATGGCCGCTGCACGATTGTTTGCGTGATCGTTGTGTGACTGTCCCACCACGGGTCCATCCACTTACTGGCATTTGCTCATCACATATTTTTACTTTGAGAAAAAAATTAAAGAGCTGTATTTGATACTTGACCGCTTTTGTTTTTTCTTCAGAAGAACAACAACTACGCACAAAATTTAACAGGAAATATTTAAAAAAGCTTTTAGTATGATGGTCTGTACCTTTTAGGAGTGCTTACATGATTTTCATGCAGTAATAGTGGAATACTTTGATGTTCTCAATAGTTGAATTTCTATCAACATTTTCTAACTTCTTTCCATGTTTGTTAGAAAAGCTCCATTAACTCCTAGGAGTGGGGTTATTTGTAATGTTTCTTCTGACTTTTTTGAGACTTAAAAAACCCCCAAAATTCAGCTGCTAGTCTTTAGAGTTTACTGTAGAACAGAATAAATAATTGTAATAAATTTTCTTGAACTTGTCATGATAATAATAATCATGTTTCTATACAGCTTGGATTGAAAAAAAAATCTAACAGAAGAACTGATTGAAATCTACCCTACAAAAATTGACTGCTTCCACCCACTCTTTCCCACAGTTCCTCAAGACATCACCATGTTTCTGTTTGGAATGTCTACAATATACAGTTATTTAAACTATATCAGGTTTTAATTAAACAAGGTAGTGTGGGGTTTCTGTGGGGCAGAAGTTCAACCTCACAATTTTCAATATGTAACACCAAGTAGATTTCGCTTAAGTTAATACCAGATGGACTTTCATTTAGCTTGCTTTCTTTGTTTCTCTGTTCCACAAAAGAAAAATTAATATCTCCTCTAAGGAAGTCAGAGTTATTCTGGAAAAGTGAGCTATTAAAAAGTTTGCAGCATTGCAAGTAGAGGTAGTTATTTTAAACAACATCATTCAGCCTTCTATGTAGCTTCTCTCACTTTCAGCACAGACCTGTCTCTTCTTAGGATGGATTCTCAGCTGCAAAGCATCCAGATCCTAATTTGTGTGTACGTTAATATTCAAGGTTAATATATTCCCCGTAAGAGAAACAGTCAGTGCCATTCAGACCACATTCTGTTTTCCTCCTTTGCCACAGAGTAGGCTGTTGAAAATGTGTCTGATGAAACTGCAGGTTCCTTCTCTAGTCTCATGAATTAATTTAATGTTTCTAATTGGGATTAGGTAAAGTACCTCTCCCCATGACTGGGCAGCCAGCAGGTGGGACAAATGCGTTTAAATATCTACTCTAAATCAAGGAGAGAGAAGATAAATGTACAGCTTTTTTTTTTTTCTTCACATGATAACTATTTCTGTTCCTGTAGAGTGTATGAGTTTTGGAGCTTTTTGTATGTGCAGTCCAAGTCAATGACCCAAGCACATGTCCAAGGTCACAAATTGACTGGAGAGTAGGGAAGACAAGATTCATGGCTTGGATTTTCAAGTGAATTGTCCTCTTAGCTACAGGTAGGTGGAAGTTTATTGCCAACTTTACTGGATTAGATTAGATTAGATTAGATTAGATTAGGAACCTAAGTACAACTTTTGCATGTCCTCTTTATTACATCTCTGATGGATTTGTGCAGTCCCTTGGCTGGTTCTGGGGCTACTCTTCTTACACAGATCCCAAATATTGCCTGTAAGGACTGGTACCTACAGGGACTGGGGGCCTGTGTGTTGGAGCAGGATGCAGTGCAACAGCAGTAAAGTTTGTTCTGTATCTGAGCTGGGCAGCTGAGAAAGTCCAGCCTGGGTACCAGCTTTGAGGCAGTTTCATTTTGCCTCTAAGCACGTCTGGACAATATGTGCACAGCTGTGTGATTTGCTTGACCTTGCCCTTTTAAGACAAGGAGCTTCTAGTAAAAGAGGATACACGTCTGGACTGTCAGCCAGACTTCCACTGACCGGTGTGGTCATACATTCCTCTTCTTGTGCAGCAGCCTGATCATTAATCTGTGCTTCCCAACACACGGACCAATCCTCAAGGCAGCTGGCAGTATCTGCTGGAGCAACGAAAGGTAGGGAGCCCTTGCAGTGACAGTGTCAAAAGGGACCAGTAAGGGTGTGCTGAGTGCTGCAAAACTGGTGGGGTGAGAGGCATGAGTAGTAGAGTATGGACTGAGAACCTGTCAGGATGAAACCTGTGCATATCCCAACTTCTCTCTCCCCTTTGCATCCTGGTTTTCACACTGAAGAAACTGGGGGTGCCCTAGGCAGGGACTGCAATGACACCCTGCAGGTGCTAGCTGCAGTGCTGACCTGCCCTGGGACTCAATGTCTCCTGGCATAGCTACACTCACAACTGCTCGCACTTATCTTAGTGGGGCTTATTCAAAATGCAGATTAACTTGCCATGGATGCTGGGACATCAGAAATGGCCCCGTATGGCATGGGATAAGGCTTGGCAGGTGCTGAGAAGGGCTGATGGGCACTGGTGACTGCATGCACAGAGTACCCCTGCACCCTGCTTTCCAGCACAGCCCTCAGCAGCCACTGCTGTCTGACATTTCATTATCCAGTATGTCCCAACAGCCCCAGGTAAAGATGACAATTCAGTGCTGCTGTGTTGGTTCCGTTCCCAAGCAGCTGGCTGAGGTAAAAATGGGTTAAGCATTTAGACATTGACTATTATTGAATTGTACCAGGATCCTATCGGTTTTCAATCTTTGATAAGATGCTGAAACATGACTTTAAAATTCACTGCAGCCCTCACATATTTTTTACTTTGATTCCTTGAATTCTTCTTGTCAGTTCCCCCAGAACATCCAGGATGAATACAGGGCTCTGTGAATTGTCTCACTCATGTTTTATACAGAGGCAATGTTGCCCCTTTACTTATCTATTGACCTGTTGACAGAGTGGAGGGTGGTGCTGCAAGCTGATTTTCAATTGGTGATATTCTGAATTCCTGGGATACATGTAAAATGCTAATTTTATGAGTTAAACATTGAAGAGGTGCCATTAGTTTTTAAAAGTCCCACTTGGCTCTTTTCATAATCACTGTTACAAGGAAGATTACTGGGATGACCATAACAATAAAAATAAGAGGGGAGAAGTCTTTTGCCTCCATCAGGAGTTTTGAAACACCTTGGGGTTTTTTAATTTATTTTGCACTGGACAGCATTTATGTGTATGGCCAGTGCCTCTGGTTGCTGTTTATAAGCTGTTTCTTCTCAGAAAATATATAACCTGGCTCTGGAGTTTCTTTAACTGCAGGAGCTGTTTATTAACAGCAGGAGCCCATCACAGATGAGATTGTGGGGGCGGTGTCTGAAAAGTAGAAGCAAGATAGGGTGGAGGACTGAACCTTGAGTCCACCCCTTTTTGCTTGCTACCTTGCTGCTCTTCCTTGTTCAGCCTCTCCTTTTCATGAGAAACTACTGAATTTGGAAGAAAGGCTCCACATTTCCATAGCCATGGCACTCTTTTCTTCTCTCACCCCAGTCTTTATAGCCATTATATGTGTTTTGATTGGGGTAATAATGAAGAAGACTAATGGAGAGAAGGAAAAACGTGACACTAAAAGCAAGCATCCATCTCGCCCATGGGTGGATGAAGATTTAAAAGATGGCACTGACCATCCCTTAGAAGAAGAAGGTAAGAAAAATCTTATCCCAAACACTTCTGTTGTTTGAATTTTATCTGCTGATATGAATAAAGGAGGTGTAGTCTTCTGGACTTCCCCACAGTGACAGCAATGCTCAGTGCAACTCTGCCACTGTGCCCTGAGCTTGTTGGCTCCCAGGAAGGAGGCAGTCCTCATGTCATGTCGCTCTTGGTGTAAATCTCTTTTCCTTCCAGACCCCATAGATCAGAGTGCAAAATATATATGTATAAAATATATTCTCAGAGACTCCTGTCTGTTCCTCTGTACAGCAGATCTCAGACCTATGGGGGACTCTATGGACAGTGTACGGAAAGGAAGGAGATCCTGCTGAATTCCCCCCAGTCTCTTCCCAGGCCTTATTAGTGTGAGCAAAGGGAACACCTGAGCAGAGTGTTTCTATCTGCAAGTCATCCCACTTTGTCACCCAGTGCTACATATTTGGTCTCAGCACTGCTAAAAAGTTGGAAATGGGTTTCTTACTGTTTTTACAAAGGTTCTTCATTTGTGGCTTCTGAGAATGTCAATGGCAGCTTTGTTGGGAGCTGTGTTGATCAAATATTTAAGAACAAAATGTGGTGATGGTGATAATCTGTTCACTCAGCTGCATATTTGAACCTGTACAGAATGCCCTTTATTTTCAGTAGCTGTTTCTGGGTCACATCTTGGGGAAAAGTCTAAGTACAAAATGTACCCTTCCTTCTTCTTACTTTCTAACTATCCTCCATAAACTCACTTTATTTCCTTGTGAAGTAATAATCTACAGAGTTCTGTTCCTATGAAATTTTTAAAGTTGTGGTAAATGCAGCTCTTTTTTTTTTCTTTTTTCTCCCTCAGGCTGGTTTCAAAGGCTTTTTGAGGCGCCTGGGTTATTTTTTCCCCATAATGACATTTTCCCTCAGTCTGCTTTTAGGAATCTTAAAACTTACATTGTTCTTCTGCACATAGACCTATTGCTAAGAACCATTATAGCTCTTTTCTCAGTGTTCAGTGTACTTTAAGTTAGTGTTGTTTATCAGTTTCTGAAAATAGTTAATACCAGGAAGGGTTTAAATCCTGTTGACTATTTTCCAAATATATAAAATTTCTTTACAAATTAGTTTATGTGGGGTATCATCCTTTGTTCAATGCAAAATAGATTCTGTATAAAATTATCCCATAATTTCTTTGTCTCTAATGGCTTACTAGTTCAGTTAAATTGTTGCAAGTTAAAATTCCTGTGGGTAGTTCAAATGATAATCTATGAATTATCATCTTGGACTATAGCTGTTTCTATCAGTTAAAAAATTCAGTTCTTCTGCATAAACAAACCTATAAACTCTTAACAAGGAGTCTCACCGCCACAGCTCCATATATAAAATTTTAGTCTTTCATGTGTTAGTTGCTTTCCCTGTTATTCAGGTGCTAAATTCGAAACTGTACTGGTTTAAAATTGCTTGCAAAAAATTTTGACAGGTAGACGTGTTGGTACTGTTGCTAAGTTTTATTTGCTTTTAAATAAAACCTTTCTCAATGTACCATGTCATCCAGCATTAAATTTTCTTGCTATTTTGCTTTTAATAACAAATAATCATCTTTCCCTTGATGGTGTGTGATTCAAACCAATGTCTTTGCAGAACAGTCATGTCTTTTATCTCTAGAAATATTAAAATAATTTCAACATTCATAGGGAGTTTTTCTTCAGCTGCTCAGCCTAAGTGAGAAGAGTAGCAAGGAGGAGTTGAGCAGTTAGCAAGGATCTGCTGCTTTGCTAAAGCCTTAATTAAGGATCAAAATATGTTAACCTTGTTGTCAATGTTAAAATTTTCATTGACTGCACTAGATGCTGAAATGGAAACATAGATATAAAAAGAGATTTTTTTAATAGTAAAGAATACTATACCTGCTGTGTAAATTCTGCTATTTTATTTAGGTCTCTTACTTTAGCAGACAAACTCAGTTCTGCTTAAATGTCTCAAGTTGCCTTGTGTTTAAAGATAAAGTTCCTCTGAAGAGAATTTGAGTTAGGAAACATGAAGCATTCTTAAGGCCTTGTCTAAAGCTAGAATCTAGAGCTGCCCTAGGTGAACAAGCTGAATTTTCAACAGCTCCCTGAATGGGAAGGGGCAGCTGAAGACCAAGTCTTTTGGTTCATGTCCCTGACCAAAGCAAGGTCTATTTGCTGAGAGAGTGAAGCACTCTGCTAGAAAAGCACCAGCCTTACTTGTAGACATCAGCCCCATGAGTCTTCCCTGAAGTGGAACCGTCAGGGATGTTTCCCATGAGAAGGACATAACTTTGAGCAGCAGAGCATTCAGTCTAAGTAGCTGAACTGCTTGGGCAGACTCAGTAGAGTCACTTACTGGCAATGAAGGGTAGAATGGTGAGGGCCAAGTGCTCCTGAGCTTGTCTGTGTTCTGCTTTCCATAGCTGAAGAGATGGATGTTTCTTGGAGCAGCCAGAAACCAGTTCTTTTGTTAAGTGCAAAACACTCCGTCCATTTGTTTAATGCTTTAACTGGCAGCACTTCAGATTTGTTTGCATGCCCATCTATCCTGTAACTTTTTTCTGCATTTATAATACACAGAATGAGAGATTGTTGTGCTGTAGATTGGCAAGGATGCCTGTATATGTGTATATCTGGCTGTGTCTTGCATTAGGCCATGTGTAATTAGACCAGTTGGATACAGATGAAAAAGATGTTTCTTCAGCCTTGCAGCGAATGTTGAGTCACAAGGGCTTCCTTATAGTAGCAGGCGTCTTATCCCAAAGTGGTGCTACCTTGTCTCAGAATAGATCTGGACTGTTGCAAAAACAAC
Organism: Dicrurus megarhynchus; assembly: GCA_013399195.1. NCBI lineage: Eukaryota > Metazoa > Chordata > Aves > Passeriformes > Dicruridae > Dicrurus > Dicrurus megarhynchus. The sequence goes on from VXAD01003546.1 coordinate 110,741, forward strand.
TTCAGTCTTTAGCCCAGGGAGCTTAATATATATTGATAATTTTTTTTTGTCATGCATTCAGAGCCATACAATTGATGGATAAGGTAAATACAGACCCAGTTTATAGTGGTGTGGAAGATGAGGTTGAATTATATTTGCATCCTTGTTATTCTGGGGAACACTTGCAGAGATTAATAGCAAAGGCATTTTATTAGTACACATTTAATTGTGGGGACACTGATGATACACTCTACTTAAGGACTACAAAGCAATGCACAAAGTCCCAAATGTTCCATTTCTTCTGAAAATGCACTGCTGGTTGCTTGTGATACTCCTTGTAATAGACCTGTCCCACTTAAAAGCATTTCTCCTCTCCCTAATTTCAAAGACTTCCCATACCTTAATAAAACTACTAGTGACATGAATAAGGCAGTAGCAATTTAAATTTCCTTTTCAATGACAGTTTGTGTTTTGTATCATTTAGGAACACAGGGCTTAGATGGACACAATGCCTTACTGTGTGTATCTTCCTGCTGCTGCAGATACATCCAGCCATTGTCATCAGCTGAATGAACATGAAAACTGGACTTTTGTGACCTTTTTTCTTTAACCTTGCTGAAAGGCTGGTCCAGAATTTCATGTTATGGGTTAAAAACTCTCCTCTATTTTCCTACCTGCCCAAACTTATTTAATACTACTGCATACCTATTTAATCTGTTCCATCCTCTTGATTTTAAAGGATTCTCTGGTATGTACCCTCCTGTGGTTTATGGACAGCAACCAGATTACCTCTCAGCTTTCCTTATATGAGGTTTTCTCTTTATGTAACAGCCAGTCTGTTTCTCTTGAGATCTTAAGAAATCTTCTGCAACTATATTCCAGTTGAGGTAATTTTCACAATATTTTGATGCTGGGTTCTTTCTTCCAGAGTCTGCACCTCTCCAACTTACTACTTCTTTTGCTTAAGATCCCTGACCCACTCTTGAAAGTTTTCAGGATCAGCCTGCTAACCACTATTTATAACCCACTAGCAGGGTAATCAATCTCTTTTAGTTCCCTATTAGTCACACTCAGTTCAGGGTTGGATTCACTACTGGGATTCCTGTAGTGGCCCTTTTTGCAGCAGTCTGCCATTAACCAGACAAAGAACTCACAGGGTCAGTTACCCGCCATTTAAGTCCAAAGATCTGAAAGCTTTCTTTATTTACATTTAATTTTTTTCCTATGCATCATGTCTTTACACTGGAAAAGAGAATTAGAGAGGAATTGTATTCTTAGGAAGCAATTCCCTAGAGAAGAAACTTGTTTGGAAAGCAAATGCAGTGGTCTTGACTGGGGTTTCTCAAGGATCAGTCTCAGGACCAATTGTTAATATTGTCTAGTGGTCTTTGCATAAAACCAAGGAGGGTACAAGTGAAATTTCTTAATGACATACAACCTGACATGAAGCCAGTAACACAGAGAAGTGTCAGTGTAGGTAAAGTAAGTGGCCAGCAGAAGTGAAATGACAACTTACTGTTCTCAGTGTGAGTTTGTAATTAAGAACTCATGCTTCAAACTGAGGTAAAATTTATTACATGATTTGCAGGCTGATTATAACCTCCCATATGGACTGCTGGGAAGAATGTAGTCATCATCCTAAAATGTATCCAGAGAGGATTTTCTGACAGAGATAGAAAAATAGTACTTTTAAAGTGAGATTCCATTTGGGATGTCTAAGCCAAAACCATTCCAGATTTGCTTAAAAAAGAAGGAAGCTTGATGGCTGCTGTAAATGGGCAACAGAATTGATGGCAATCTTGAGAATGTGGCTAACAAGATAATAGACTTACTAGCAGGATGTCTGTTGTCCGTCAAGTGGTGGAATACATAGAGATATAAACAAGACACTTGTGGTATTGTATAACGTGACCGTACCAACAGGAGTATGTCTAAACACAGCAATTAAAGATATAGAGAGCATGCACTAAACAGATGGTGCTGATAATGATTTTAAGTTAGCATATGGATAATGTTAACTGCTAAGAAAGAATGGTAGACACGTGGTGGAAGAGAATATATAATAGATGAATTTATTAAAAAAAAATTGCCAGGAGAGTTTTGGTTTTGTGTGTTAGTTTTCACATTTCTGGATTATTCTTCTTCAGCCAGTATTCCCATGTTGAGTGTATTGAGGTTTTCCATTCTCACTAGTTGTCTCACCTTTATCCCATGTACAAATATCTTTGAAAGTACATTTCTTTTTTCAGCTTATTATTAAGCTGAGCTATCTTGACCAAACAGCAGCTTCACTTCTTCTCTTCTACTTACATGGGAAACTGCCCCACCTTCCCCCCCAAAACAACTAAGCACTCTTCACTATTTTCCTGAGTGTAAACCACAAAAGGAACATTATCAAGAGGCACCCTTTTACTTTTTGAGTGTGCAAGATGATAAAAAAAAAAAAATTTTTTTACAAGCGGTCACTGCTTTCCATTAACCTGGAGCCAGGTCCCTGCAGACTATGACCAAGAATGCTTAACACAGGCATGAAATGCTAAACAAAACATATTCTCAGGGTGAATTATTTTCATGCAAAATGAAGTGTGTATTGTCTGGGGACCAGAACCATTCAGTTTAGATTCAATGTATGAAACTGGATTTATTTCACTCCTTTGCATAGGCTGAGCTACACTTGTGAATATTTCACTGCTTTTAAAATGAACAAAAAGTCAGCCTGGTCTCTAAGGCAACTGCCTACTACTAAAACACAGAAGTAATTGCTGTTTGAATTTGTGCTGGAGATTGCTGTGATTCGGGAATAATAGCCTAATAGCGACAGAAAAAGAACTGGAATATTTTGCCTGACTCAGCTCTCTGTAGCAGATTGCTCAATACTATTGACTAGTCAAAATGCAGCATTTAAATGGCTTTAACTTCCACATCATAGTCGCAAAAAATGCTATCCCTGCTAATTCTAGGAATACAGGGGAGAAAGAGACCTCAGACACAACAGAAGATTCATTTTGTGATATAAACGGAAAGATTTCAGTGAAATGGGGAACCATTTTGAGTTCTTAAATTAAAGACAAGAAACACAATATTTGATATGTTGTTATCCTAAGTATAGATGCCTGACATCCATTTCCTCCTGTGCTGAAAGTATCGGGAAACCAAAGAGCTTAACCACAAAGTGGCTTTTCTGCAGAGCCAAGGCTTGCAATGCTTCTGCTATGAAATGTGAATATGGAAGAAGTTGACATTCAGCTCTTCAGAGGAGATTTTACACATATTGGTAGTTAAGGTCTCTCCTTAACTTCAGTAATTTAATTGAATTTTTTCTCTTATTAAACTGCTCAAGAAGGAACACACATATTCACATTTACTTGCTGAGAAAAATGGGCTGGAAGCCTGTCCACTTTTTCAGTGCTGTTTCAGCTTGCAACCCGTTTTTCCAGGCTGAAGTGGAGAAGGCAATGACTTCTTTGTGGATCACACTTGCTAGAGCAAGCCAGGACCCTCCTGTCTCTTGGTATTTAAACAAGGTGTTTATTCAGTAGCTGGAGCTGGGGATCAATGAGTTGTGTCAACTGGAACCTCAGACTTTGCATTACCAGTGGGGTAGAAGTGCAGTGTATGCCAGTGCAGGACAAAGTGCGTCATGGTGTGAATGCCAAGGATATTGACAGCATTCTCCAGCAAAACAATCCCTAACCGCTTGTATTTTCTTGCAGAGGGTGATGAAGAGTGGCAGGGACTTGAAGAAAATGTTGCCCATGTCCCCTTTGCTGGCGAGCGCTACTCTGAGGCTGAAATGATTAAAAGGTCACAGACGTTTTACGAGCTCCTAAATAAGAGGCGATCTGTCAGGTTTCTCAGTGATGAGCCGGTCCCCAGGGAGGTTATCGATAATGTCATCAGAACAGCAGGTAGGTACTGAGTGGTTCAAGGTCTGGGGAAAAAAAAAAGGATCAGCATTGCTGTTCAACTGTGTAACTGTGAAAAGGTGGTGTGGAAAAGCCAAGGGAACTGGCATTTTGCTTATGGTTTTCCTAGATTCACCTGTAGCTGGAATGAATTAGCACCCATTGATTGATTGGAAATTACTCAGTTTGAACAACTGTGTGTTGGAGACTGTTGTGGAGCACTCCCAATTCCTTTGTATTTGCAGTTCACCCATAAAGGAAGAAGAGCATTTCAACAACATGAAACAAATCACTTCATTTTCAACCTTTAAAAGATGTTATTTAAAATAAAATTTATTTATGGTTTATTGAGACATCTTTCAAATAGAAATATTGAAATGTTTTCTCAAAAATGTCAAGTCATGTGTACTTCACATGCTTTAAAATTTAATGCATTATGATGATACTTATCATGTGTGGGGTTGTTTTTTTTTTGGGGTCCCCCCACAAACAAATAGATGAAATTGTCTCAGCCATGCAAAATATTTCAGTTGACATAAATGGTTGTTGCTTAATAAAGGGAAAGAATTTCAGTCTAGAACAAAAAACCTTTTCCAGTCCTTCCAACAGCAGTGCCAGAACTATGTTGCATATGATTGGAGTGTTATGCTGAGGACCCTCACAGAGTTCATTTGACTGAATGTCAGAAATTTATTATCTTTTTGTTGTGGTTGTTGTTGTTGAGAATTTATGTGTTTCAAATCATTACTATCATGTCCTGGCCTAATCTCATCTCTGCTTTAGTAACATTGACTTCAGCCAGGAGTGGTTTTGACCCTCATTTTTTCTCTTATTCTATGAGCCAGCTGCTGCTACTGTAGAAAATATTCCCAAGCTGCCTTAGAGAAAAGTTCAGTAGCCTTTAGCAGGCTTAATAATCTAAAGATTGTCCACATTTGAGGTGCATCATTTTCCCTTTAAAAACTGTAAGCAGCTTTGTTACTGCACTGTAATGAGTGTCCATCTCCCTCTAATTAACTAGAAGTCATTAAAACACTGAGCATGTTTTGGCAAATGCAGCAAAGCAAACAAGGCTGGCGTGCAGATGAAGTACTTAGTAATTGTGAAAGCTTCGGGCTGCGTAGAGAAAAAGAAAACAAAGAGAAGTATGAATGCCACCAGTTTTTACTCAAAACTGAGGAGAAGCAAGGTTCACAATATAAAAACATGTTCATATATCAAAATAGTTCAAGCTGCTTATTCAGTGTTTCTCAGACTAAAATCAGTCCTTAGTATTGTATGCATTCAAGATCTTCAAATATTTTTAAATGTGTATGAGGGACCAGAGAGATCTAAGCAGTCTTCTTAACCTATGTATCTGTGAATCTGTGCAGATATATATTCTTCAGCTTCTGGCTTTTAACCTCTATGCAGTTAAAATATTCTCCAGTGGTGTTGGTGGGTGGGCAAGTACGGATTTAATATGTGCACACCTATAAACACCACCTGTCTGTGGGACAACGAACTCAAACCTGCACGCTCTATGGCAGATGTCTGTGTTGTACAGCTCCTTATCTCTGTCAGTCAGTGACAGGTTCCTGCAGGTGGTCACTTAGCCTTGTTTTCCTGAAAGCCATTACTTTCACCCTTTAGCTAAATCCACGTGTGAGAGTTGGCTGTGTATTCAGACAGTGCTCTGCTCTTGGTACAACACTTTGCAATAGCCTTACTGCATTCATATATTGCACCATATTACTGCCTCATCATAAGAACCACCAAAAAAGGAATTTTTACAAATCCTTAATGCTGGCTTCCTGTAAGATGGCAGTATGAAAAGACTAACTTCTGTTCTTTAATGGGATTTCACATTCTTTGAGAAAGAAATGAACAGGATTGTCTGCCAGAACTTATCTCAGTCCTTTTCTTCCCATCTCATCCACGTGCTTTCCCACTGCTCATCTGGTCAGCCTGAAAGCTCTCAAGGAAGAGCTGATACCTCTCACTGCCCACCCTCCTTCCTGGGTTTTCATCTTTTCCTGTTTTTGTATGAAGGTACTTCACCTAGTGGAGCACACACAGAGCCCTGGACCTTTGTGGTAGTGCAAGATCCAGATTTAAAACATAAGATTCGCGAAATTGTAGAAGAAGAAGAGGAAATCAACTACAAAAAAAGGATGGGAGACAGATGGGTTAATGACTTGAAAAGATTGAGGTATGAAAAGCCAATTACCTAAGGGGTTTGAAGAGAGCTGTTGTTTCAGTGTAGGATAGACTTCTATAATTTTCCATTTCTTCCTCCCTCTCACTTTTAATATTTTTGTAAGATTCATGTTTGGAAAAAAACCTTATAAATATATGTAAAATTGTGCCTTGGTGGCTGGTTCATAAAATTGCTTCCAGTAAAAAGGATTACATGCTCTCCATTTTGAAAGTTTTCCAAGCATTTGGCTCCATCATTATTTTTTCCTATGTAACCTCTGTGGCTGAAACCCTTGTCCCAGATTTTTCCTGTTGTTTGCCAAACAGTGAAGCTCCCAAAGTCATTGGAAGCTTTGCTACTGACTGAGGAAGCCCCAAGGCCTGTCCCTAGCCAAGTGCTGAATTATGCAATATTTAATTGTTCCAAATGCCCTCCGAAGTCTGACTGACTTGCTTAACTTCACACAATGGGAAGATGTCTACTGAGTCTTGGCTTGTCAAATGGAGCATATGCACAAAGCTTTGTAGGGTTGACTTGCCCTACTTGTTTGAGAATGTTACTGTTTTTCAGGTGCTTAGGTGCCATGCAAATTTATGTGCTATGGAAATAGTTAAATGCCAGGGGTTCTTATGTTTTGAGTGAGAACAGTAGAAAGCACTCATTTTCTCATCTAAATCCTATATTATGATTGTCATTTAAGAAATAGGGAACCATATGAATTGTAACAGGGATGAAATACCCAGGAACAGAATAACAATTTTTGCAATCGGAATATATTTAGGTTTAGACCTTAGACAAAAAAGTTTTGAACTTTTCTGACAGCAGTTTTCCCTGCAATGGCAAAAAAAGTTGGCACTGCTGGTAACAGGCAAATCTGCAAAATTCCAGGAATTAAATAATCTCAAAGGCAGATGCTCATGAGGCCAGTTCATAGATAAGAGGTCAAGAACTACCTCTTACTTATATGCAATTCCACTCTTCAGTGTGAGCACATCAGCTCCTCGGCCAAATCTGTTAAAATTGAGAACTCTATTCAAGCTTTTCTTTTCTTTCTGAAATGTTTCTATTTAAGCTGATAGTACTTAATTCTTTGCAGTAAATGTTCTAAGGTTTAGTCTACTGCTGTAACTGTCATGTACCTTTAGTGCCCCTTTGCAGACAGTAAATGTAACTTACAGGAAGGTGAAAGGGTTGCAAAATAAATGTATTAAACATTCTTTTGCAGAACAAACTGGATCAAAGAGTACTTGGACACTGCTCCATACTTGATCCTCATTTTCAAGCAGGTGTATGGGCAGCTTCCAAATGGCAAAAAGAAGACCCACTACTACAATGAAATCAGTGTTTCTATTGCCTGTGGTATCCTGCTTGCTGCACTGCAGGTATGTTGACAGAACTGACATTTTGGGATTCAATATATTAGTTTGGATTACGTACCAAGATTATTCTGCCCAAATGAGGGTGGAACCCAATTTAGATTTTAACATCTTCAGTCTCCCAGATTACTCCAATTCCTGACAATGTGTCTTACTTTTGAGTTTTAAAATTATGCTACTGAGATCTACATCTGAGAAGGTGTAGATCCTTCAATCCTCAATACTGGTTAACAGGCAGAAAAATATAATGTAGCTTCCAGAGTTGTCACTCTTCTCTCGGCACAGGCTTCAGCCCCTGTGGTTTCTGCCTTATGCTAAGAAGGCTGACAGGCTCTTCAGACTACCCAAGCATGGCTGTGCAGTGCCACACTGGCCCTTTCTTTTCAATAATCCCTATAAAACAGCTTGACACCAAATCACTTTTAGTATACAATGCTGAAAAAAAAAAAAAAATCAGGGACATATTCCACAGGACAGGCTGTACTATTTCAATCAGTCTTTCTGAGGCCTTTCTGAAAGTGAACTGATTTCTAAAGCTCAGCATGTTTGACACCAGCCAGTTAGATTTTCTCAGTGGTTTCTCAGTACTCAGTTCTGCTTCTTGTATCTGATGTACTCACACAAGTGTTAAATAGAGAAGCTATTCTGATAGTTAACCTGGCCTGTCAGCAAGATAACAGCAAGGTGCCTCCTCTTATATTAGGCCAATTTCCTACCAGGCACTGGCATTCTGTTTTGAATGACACTTGCTTTCATGCATTGCTGCTCCTCAGGCACCATTCAGCACCACCACTATTAGCTTTTCTCCTCTTGAGAAGATCGTACAGATTACTTAACATGACAGGTGCATTTCCTAGGCACCTCTCCCTGGCTGACTTTTGTATCTCAAAGCCTCCCAAAATGTTTGCATTACATAGACATAGAGACTGAAATCCACATGTGCAGCTCTCAGGAAGAGACTCAGCTGTGTGGTCATACCTTGGATGATGTCAGCTCTTTATTGTTTGTCAGATTTTTTAGGGTTTTTGTGAGATTTTGTGTAAGAGGAAGAGTGATACATAGACTTATTTTGGGATTCTGATGTAATCCGTAACAATGGCCTCTGTGAGAGATGCCAACACACTCCTGTGACAACTTCTGAGGCAGAGCCTGTGCCCCTGTCCCTGTGAGGTACAGCTCTTGAGGAGGAACAAGCGTTCACAAGGCTGTAAGGCATCTTCCTGCCTGCTGTACGGAGGCAAGAACCGAAACATTTCTCTGTATGAGCCAGATCACAGACTCATGGAATAGTTTGGTTTGGAATGGATGTTTCAAGGTCTAGTCCAACCCCCAGCCCCATGGGATGACATTCCAATCTTATCCCCACAACTGCCTCTCAGCTTCCCTGTGGCTATGGATCCCCCATCACACTGAGCATGGCAGGCAGGCTCTGGCTGTACAGCACACAGACCTGGCAGGCAGACTGGGCTGCTGCTGTGGTGGAGAAACGCTCTACTTCTCTGTAAGCAGAGCAGGCATCTTTTATGGAACCATTGAGGCTGTCAGTAAATCAGGTGTTGTAAAGCCTGCAGCAGGCCTAATGAAGCAGCATTCCTGGGCTAGTCAACAGAAGGATGTGTGCAGGTGTGGTGGGAGCCGCCGCTACAAATACAGAGCACAGACCTCTGTCTCACTCTGTCACTGTCTGTCTTGCTGCAGAACGCGGGTCTGTACACAGTGACCTCCACACCCCTCAACTGTGGCCCCCAGCTCCGGGTACTGCTCCAGCGCCCAGCAAACGAGAAGCTTCTCTTGCTGCTCCCCGTTGGTTATCCCAAGAAAGATGCCACTGTGCCTGCGCTGAGCCGGAAGCCGCTGGAAGACATCATGGTGGTCATGTGAGCCCAGTGCCTGGAGGAAGGAGTGCGTCCCTGCTGACAGCTGAAGTTGTCACTGCTGTTTCTGTGCATTGTCCCCCTATGTCACTGTTGCTCTGGCTGTTTACCCCTCTATTTCTTTTAGTGCTAGTAATCTACTAACAGCAGTGAGCAGTCAAGCACTGTGCCTTTGACAGCTGCTGTTACCTATCTGACCAGGGCATTGTTCCAGGGGATATGTACAATGGCATTTACGTGACCTTCTTCACTTAATTTTTCTCATTCATTGTGGGGACAAATCTCTCCTTGAACTGGAATACGTATTTTCCTTTTACTTTTGTGATTGCCATTACACAGTTATTTTAACTTAAGGATTTTAATGAAGGTTGTATTAAACGATACAAAGAGGTCAAACTCAGCTGTCCTATCTTGGTCAGTGTCTGCTGTTTAAATGCCCCTTCCCTTTCACTGTGTTCAGCTATGTGTAGAAAGATGCTATTTTCGTCTTACATGGTAGGATTTCTCTACTTGATTGATCTCAAAAACTTTCTCTACAGCAGGCTTTCTTAAACTATTGTGGCTACGAGTGTCAGGTTGGGGGAAATTTAGTAGGAACAAGGCATATAAGTAATATTTTACCATTTATTTATACATGTTCCAGGCACAATTTGATCATGTGGTAGCTACCAGTCGCATCCCTGATACTTGCTGCTTCCACTGGAATTAGCCCAGTAGGAGCTACTATTCTGGTTGTCCTGTTTACCTGCAACTACACCAGTTTAACACCCTGAAACTGAAACTGCTTTAGAGACCTTGACACGTGGGAGGTGTTTTCATGTCAGCCCAGAGCAGGGATTCGGGAGCGGCGCGCTGGAAGCGCTGGCGCTGCCGATGCCCGCGCGGGCAGAGCCCCCTCGTGGGGCCGCGGGTCCCGCCGGCTCCGCCAGCAGCGGAAGGGGAAACGCTGAGAGAGACGCGTCCTTCCTGCAGATATCTCTCTTCTGGGGAACACTTTCCCACCCTGGCCTCTGCTGCATCTAACGTCAGGCAAGTTCAGCCAAATTGGCTTCAGCCGTCCTTGAGGGATGAGAGGCTGGAGAGCAGTGCCACAGAAAGGGACCTGGGGGTCCTGGTTGATGGCAAGCTGAATATGATTCAGCAGTGCCCTGGCAGCCAGAAGGGCCACCTGTGTCCTGGGCGGCATCAGGCACAGCATCGCCAGCTGGGCAAGGGAGGGCATTGTCCTGCTCTGCTCTGCACTGGGGCGGCTCACCTCGAGTGCTGGGGACAGTTTTGGGTGTCACAATGTAACAACATTAAACTATTAGAGATCATCCAGAGGACAACAAAAATAGTGAAGAGCCTTGAGGGGAAGATGTATGAGGAGTGGCCGAGGTCACTTGGTTTGTTCCGCCTGGAGAAGAGGAGGTTGAGCAGTCTACAACTTCCTCGTGAGGGAAAGAGGAAGGGCAGACACTGATCTCCTCTCTGTGGTGACCAGTGACAGGACCTGAGGGAATGATCTGAAGTTGTATCAGGGTGGGGGTTAGGTTGGATATAAGAAAAAGGTTCTTCAGCCAGAGGGTGATTGGACACTGGAACAGGTTCCCCAGGGAAGTGGTAACAGCACCAAGCATTTGGACAATGCTCTCAGGCACATGGTGTGACTCTTGGCTGTGCAGGGTCAGGAGCTGGACTTGATGATTCTTGTTAGTCCCTTCCAACTCGGCAGATTCTGTGATTCTGAGTTAACTCACTCCTCCTCATCTCTAGTCTAACCTGGTCTAGTGGATGGCTCAGCAGGGGGATTGGAACTACATGATCTTTAAGGTTCCTTCCAATCAAAACCGTTCTATGATTCTATACGTCAAATCACATTTAGCATCACTTGTTGTCAGCTGAGCAAGTGGAGGGGATAATGTTTTGCAGAGGTGCAGATTTTGGCCAAACCAATGCATTTGTCACCCAGTAGAAAAACTATTTTCCTCATTGACAGACCATTTTGCTGGTATTTAGCAGATACGGCTGTGTGTTCACCTGTTGTACTAGCCCTGTTTCACATTCTCAGTGGTAGAGCTACGGCAGGAAGTTTCTTATGCAGGCCTTGTCTGAAATGAGCTCTTGTAACTACAGTAAAATAAAATAAAATTTTAAAAAAGGAAGTCCTGGGTCTACAGACTTTCTTTTAGTTTCTGAAAACTAGTAAGAGAGATAGCTAATTCAAGTGAAGGCTGATCACCTGCAGGTGCCCAGTTATCAGGAATACATATAAAAGTCACTGTTGCAAGTTTGCCTTCTGTGCAGATGCTGCTCTGCCCCACCATGTCCCTCCACAAGCAGTTTGTACCTGCTGGTACTATTATGTTTTAATTCAGAGTTCACATCAACAGGGGGAGGAGGGAATCCCTATCATGTTGCAATCTTTCCTACAGAAATAAACTCTAAGCTACAGAAATCAATTGGTTTTGCATGATCTCAGTCTGCAACATAGATGACACTCAGAGAAACTTTACCAAATGAATTCAGTTTCAAACAGCAGGAGCTTGCATATATAAGGCTATTTCTAGTGTGGTTTCATAACTAAGAAACAAAGAACTAAAGCAGTTTAAAAAATATACAAAAAATTGTCACAATTACAAGCATTTGTGTATACCAATATACCTCTTCACACCAAAGAAGATTAATGCTTGGTTTTTTTCCCCATGTGTTAATTCTAGAAACTAATATACACATAGTAGTTGAAAAACTCAAGCTTTCATACCTACTGGATGGGAAAGATTCTATCCAAAAAGCATTTCTGAAATCATGAAAAGTAAAATAAGCTTCTTTTTTTTTTTTTTTAATCTTCCATGCAAATGCTTATTTAAATGGAAATACTACAGTAGTATTACAACTGCTGATGATGCTGCAGTCTCTTGTAAATCATGTTAGTGCTCCTGTAGTGACAAACCTTATTGGAATTGCCACTGTTCTTTAATAAGTGCACTGTCTTTACTTAAAACACAATTAAATAATAAATTTTGCCTTTCCATGAAGCATATTGTTGAATAAAATAAAGGTTAGCATTTAAATTGTTTTACATTTAACTAGGGATACCTGGTTGGCATTTGTTCAGTTTCAAGGTAAAAATGTTTTTCTGCTATCTAAATGGAGTTTCCCATGTTTCCCCCAGTGTCCATTGCCTGTTGGCCTGGTGCCACCCATCTCCTAGAGAAGTCTGGCTTCATCTTCTGTGTATCTTTCAATCAGGTAGCTGCAGACAGCAACCAGTTCTCCCAGCTTCTGGGATCTTTCTTCCTTGAATTGTGTGGACAAATTTGTGTCCATTCAAGGACTCTCATTGTCTGAAATTTGTCAGACAAATGCTCTTGAAATCAGGTGCAACACGGTGGGTTGCATGACAATCCAGATAATTAAAGGAATAAGTACCACCTTTGTTGGAACCACGGCCAACTGCCCATCTCCTCCCACTGCATGGATGACTGAACTGGCTTTGGTTTCAGTCTGCCCTTGAACGCGGAGCTGGGAGGTATTGCAGCTGGTGCTTCATTAGCAATCCAGCTGGCCATGCCATGAGGCAGGGAAGCATTACTCTTGGAGCAGCACCACCTTACCCACTCCACCATCTTCCTTTCAAGACAGGTGAGCCAGAACCCAAATGATGCTGCTAGAAAGTATTTTTTTTTTTATCTTAGTGATTCAGAGTGCAGGATCTGAGGACTCCACTGAGGATGGATATATGTGCCCATCTCCTCCAGAGCTGTGTGATCGAGTGTAAGATTCCCATAAATTAGCTGGGTTGTAGTACCCATGTAAGGGCTCTCTGCTTGATGAAAATAGCAGGTTGTCAGTATTTAGCTTCTTTGCAAGTAGTTTAAAGCTAAGTGCTGTTATCTTGCATTTGACAGAAATAACTGTTCCCAGGCACAGTTACTGGGTCTGAGCTGGTGCACAGGGATGTAACAGGCTGTAGTTTATCAGCTGTGTATTTGAGCATTTTTTACCATACAAATTCACACTAGTACAATAAAAGTAAAGCAACTTCTGCGTGTGAGGAAGTATCTCCTTGGTGCTGTGTACCCCAGATGAACAGAAGCACACAAGCCCCTACCTCAGGTTGTGGTTTTGCTCTGATTAAGCTGCAGCACTTCAAAGACATTTCAGCAAGTAGATGTGCAGTCAGCATCTGATTGATTTATTTCTTTAATTGCTACATAGATCTCATGGGCCCATGAAAAATCAATCTTGAGAAATAATCCAGCTTGCACTCCAAGGCAGGATCAGCTGTACTTGATTGCCAGGTACTGACAAAACATGAATCCACATCACTAATAAACTGCTTCCAGCAAAAGACTTGAAATAAATGAAAATGCAAATGCTAATTCTGCCAGCACATGCAAGTCCTAAGAAGTTTTTGTTTCCAGAAGGGCTCAGCCTTGGCATTATATTGTGTCACTGATGAGACCTCCGTGGAGATCATTAGGAAGAGATTGGGCTGCTGTATTGTTTTTTGAAGACTACCTCCCACCTGAGCTTAGTCAAAGTAAGAGCTGCAAAAGTAGAACAGACATTGTACTCATCACTTAGAACTCTCAAGGAATTTATTTGTTTTTTGGCTAACATTACCTATATCAGGCATCATTGAGAGCCAAGCCTTTGCCCATCTAGATAGAACTCTCCTGTGCTTGTGGAGTGTAAATAGTGAGAACACTTAATGGCGTGAGAGCTGGGCAACAAGTCCATTCAAATTTAAGATGGAAGAGAGTCACTGAAGCTTGAATCAGTGCAGCAGCAAGTTACCAGTCAAATATCACATCCTGTTCCAGGTTGTGTATGTGTATTACCTTAGCTACAAGACTGGAACTGAGTTGAACTAGTTCTGGTAGAAACAACAAAGGCATTCCAAGACCCAGGTAACACAGTGTAAGACATGGGAAAACAGTGCTGATCAGTGAGATGGATAATGCCCATGACCTCAAGGCATCAGTTACCAAGCTTTTTGAGACATAGATTTGAGAGATGAGGTGTTTGAAGGATTTTTAAAAGAACACTTGGAATTTTTTATGAGGAGCTGCCCTGTGCCTGAGAGTAAGTTCTTGTCTATTACTTGAGGGTAAGATCTTGTAACTGAGATCAGAGGTGACTCAGCTTGAAAGGGTGAGACCAGAGTCCAACAGTTTTGCCCTACAGTGTGACAGCGTAGGTGAAGTTATCCTGAGGATCACCTCTTGCACATACCAAGTTCAAGGTGTGAATATTGGGAGTCAGATAGACAAAAGCACACCTGTGTAGACCCACAACAGTCACAGATATGCTTCAAAGAGAGGATCTGCTTTAACAGGCTGCCTTTTTTTTTTCAGTTGGATATGCAGCAGGGGCATGGGTCTGTAGATTATGCACTGGATTTTAATGAAGCTTTTGTGTCATTGTTTCTGTAGTGCAAATGGTCCAAATGGCAGAATGCTTTTAACATCTTCACACTATTCCTTTAGCTCACTCATAGGATGGCAATTATTCATTCAGCTTGCAGAAGGCTCTCACAGCCAATTCTCTGTGGGACCAATGCCAAGGTACCACTCTTGGGTGAAGAGAAATATGTTCCCCCGTAGCAGCTTGCTGTGAAAGATATCTTTACGCAAGTAGCGTTACCAAGTGAAAGGGTTAACAATGACCTGCTGGTTTCGCCTTCCTGGGGCGAATAAATATGAGATGTGATATGTCACCCATTTTTCAGTCTGAAGATCTTAGTCTGCTTTCAGTACTGGAGTACCAGTAAACTTGTTCTTTGTGGTTTATGACTGAGGAAAAAAGAAACAGAGCAAGACAAGCCACAACTACCAGGCAATGTGTAAGTGTCCACACAAAGGGTCAAAGAGCTGAGGAGAAAAAGACCTTTCCTATGCTGGCCATTCTGTTTGTTCCTGTTTGTGAGCTGGTATGCATTAAATTTAGAGCTGACTAAATTTCAGGAGACTAAGTGACCCTTGAAAAATCTGTGTCACCCCTGGAATAATGTGTTAAAAGCTGCTAATGAATGATGACTTAGCTGCTGTCAAGCAGGACAGTTGTGGCACCACTCCTCTTTGGTATAGGGCCTTTTATTTCTCAGGGTACCTTTTAGACTTAACATAATACAGCAGCTCATTCTCTAATATTGGTCTCCGTTTCCCTTTTTGCTGGAAATGAAAATGAGGCACATGATGGGAGAAGAATAATTTTAAATTCAGTGAAATATAAATATTGGTCAAAACAAAAAGGTGGTGTAATCAATAAACAAAGTGATGGACAGCTATATATATAGCTTTATACATTTAAATGTTAAGTAATCACATATTTTACAGTTGTGCAAAATGGCATGAAGTAAGAGCATCCTCAACTTTAAACTAGGGTGAATTATCAATTAACTTTAGTAGTAGCTGGGCCTGCAAAGGGAAGAAAAACTTCAGAATGAATACTTGGAATGTTTATAAATACATTATCTATTTAGAAATCAAAAGCCACTGAAAATACTGACTCATTTTGATTAACTTTCAAGAAACATGAAAAGAATTGTGATTATTTCCTTTCACTGCTTTGGAGACCAAAGCAGCATATGCAAGTGTAATCACTTGAAAGAGATTTAGGATCTGTTTCATGCTGAACTGTATTTCAGACTGCCCTTGAAATGGGAAATTTTATTTCCGAACTGTCTACTAGCCAGAATGTCAAGGCAACAACTGATCATCTATATGTAGGATTTCATATTGTGTTTCAGCTTAAGGATATGTTATGCACAGAACAGGGCATGGTGGCTCATTTCAGTGGCTCAGTGAGATCTGAGAGACAAACATGATGCACAAACCTTAAATACATTGCGGCTCAAATGTCTCAGTTTGCTACAATAGCATCATAAATCAGAGGTGGTCAAGGGATGGTACCTGACAGGGAAATTTCCTGTTGTGACCACTAACTCTGGCTGTGCAAGCGCATGTGAATGAGTATGGATAAGAGGTGTATGTACACATATAAAGCATAGAGGAGGACTGTGGCACAGCAGAACTGTTCTTGTCTCACGTGATACAGATTGGTGCTTCCTAAGTGGCTGCAGTTTTGCCACTTTCCCAGGAAGGAAATCTTAGGCAAACACCAAACACTGCTGGTTTTGGAAGGAACGGATTTAAACCTTGGAAAAAAGCTCTAAGGCCAGAAGGATTCTTAAAAAGTGTCTTGGTTCTTGTCAGAAGATAGGAATGTTTTATACAGGATAACCTCTAACTATTGCTTATCCCTGATACCTGGTACAATTTGAGTGCTTTCATGATGAATGAACAGCAGCAAAATAATATCTGCTTCTTATTTATCCATTTTCTTATGGTTTTGACCTCAATTTCTTTTCTGTCCTTCATTTCACATCTGTCACCTCACAGTAAATTTTTGCCATAGGTACTTTTTGAGCTTTGAGCATGGTGTTCCTGTTCTTTAATAGAACAAGCATGAGTACTATGTAAAGTGTGTTGAGCTGGCAGAAGGGTCAGGAAAACAGCAAGCACAGCTCAATAGCAAGATCTCCATCTTTCCGTGCTTATTTTTACTGTGATTTTTATCTATGTGGGTATAGCACCTGAACTCCACAAGATATGTAACAAAAAGTGGGTCTGACTCCAAAGTTTGTCTTCCTTTTAGCTGCATTTGTTATACTATCTGCTTATAATTAAATGGCAAAACACAAATAGAAGTATGAATGAGGTAATAAACAAAGGTTAGAGCAAACTCTTGTCAACTGTTGTCTATTTTAACTGCCAGGAGAAATCTGGCAGGCATGTCCTTTCCTGCAAATCAAAGTGAATAAACACTCTCTGTGAATATTACCTTCCCATTTAATTTAGTAAATTGTTGATGAACAAATTGCAAAGTTCAAGAATGTAATTATTTGGGATTAGTAGAGAATTTCTTCAGCATGTAATTGATATTCTGTGGATCATTTGATTAGCAAATGAAAACAGTTTGTAATTGATGCTGTAATTAGCCAGCACAGTGCTCACTCCATATGAGACTGCAGTGTTACAAATTTGGGTAGAACCAGAATACAGAGCAGCTTGAACAGAGTGGCAGCTTGACTGCTAACTAATTTACACTGGACAAATGTTTTGTAGAAGACTACACTTTCACCTGTAGGAATTGAATACAGAAGGTTTGCAACCAGGTCTGAATCAAAAAATTGCCTCAGAATTCACTTACCTTTAATTCTGTGCTGATGTCAGCTGTCTGTGGGTTCCCACTCTGTGAGCTTTGCATCTCACTGGTGGCTCACGGCAGAATGGACTAAATGTGACTGATTTATGAAAATCCACATGGAGAGGAGTCATGGACGGTGAAAGATCCTCTGCATAAATGCCTACTATCTGTGGGGTGTTCCTTCAGAGCATGAGGGTTCCTCTTGACTGGAGGCTGTGTATTTCCACCTGCACAATCATGCAGCAGACCTGTATTGTGGGAGGACCATGTTTCCTTTCTGCCCCTTAGATCCAGGAGAGCAGAGTCCTTCTGTGAGCAGCTAGATGGGGAAATACTATGGGGATATGGGAATATAATATTGTATACCATTTTCTGCATGATATGATTTTTTCATACTGTATTCAGAGTCAACTGATGTAATAGGAGACAGTGTTGCCTGCAGGCCAGTATCCCTGTCCAGAATTGAAATACCTTCTGTAAGAAAAAAGTAAATGATGTTTTAAATAATCTTGCTTTTCTTCAGTTTGTTTATGAACTGCATAACTAACCTGGCACTCCTGTTCTGGTCTCTAAGGGCTGGATACATAAATGCAATTCTATTGTTTAGCTCCTTAGAGAAAGTCTATTGATATGGAAGGAGGCTTCCCCTAGCCTTTTGTAGATACAATCTTTTTTTTTTTGTCCCCAGCTGCACCTAATTGGCAAGAAAACGCATGAAGTGTTCCACTACATTTGCTAGCATTGCCTTTGTACCACTAGATGGCACGAGAACACCATATAGGAAGACAGAACCTTTCCCTGGAAATAAGTTGGCTCCTTAAATCCTCTTACTCCAGTTATCTTTAACCATACTCTGTTACCCAAATCACAGATCTAGGAATATGCATCTGACAGTTAAAAGCTAGAGTGTTATCTGTGATCAGAAAAGGACAGCACATAAAGACTAAATTTGTTGTGGACTTTAATAGCTTAAGTACAGAGTTGACTGTAAATGCAAAGGGTGAAACTCACTTCATCCAAGCTCTGACAGGCTTGGATAAGTGGGGTTTTTCTTTGCTGTAGAAGGGACCCAGTTTTATCTAGTTACCTAGTCACATCTGCTTTGCAGTGACACAGATGCAAAGTTTCCCATTAATCATGAAGCAGACTGTCAGGTTCACAGGTGTCTTCAAATAAGAATATGGTCTCTAATTTTCAGCCATTTCCTTTCATTGAATTAATTCACCATGTATTTCCCTTCCTCCCCTGTGGGTCTGCATACTCCAGACCTCTGCAATCCTGGCTGGCCAGCAGCTGAGGCATGACATGCAGACATTTGTCTCTTGAGAGGCAGATCCAACTCCAGTCTACTCAAAGTCTCTTACTTGTTCATGTGAAACACAAGGCATGGTTGTCCTCTGAGTAAAGCTTGTAGACTTTTTTTATTTCTTCTGTTTCCCTGAGAGAAAAGAGGAGATCACTCCTTCTTTCTTTCCCTTCAGATATGGATAAGCCATGATGAAATTATGTAACATAAGAATGAGAAAGCTTTGGAGAAAAAGCTTTCCCTCCCTCTTCTCCCAACTTATTTCTGAAATAAATCTTCATTTACTCTCTATTTAAAGGATTTTGGAATGACCTGTCTATGAAAACTAGACCTCTCTCTATTTCCATGAGTGGTGGGAAAATTAAGCCTGGGATTCTAGATAACTTGTGAAGTAAGTACAAGTCACCTTTTAATATGAAGCGTGGTGACCTTAGAAGCCTAATGGGAACATAGAAGGGCAAAAAGGTCTGGGAGGGGAACACAAGTTTGAAGGTCTGTAAGGCTGTGTTCAGGCTAGATCTGTTGTGTTACAACAAAAATTGTGTACTGGGGAAGGTAGGCTTGGATTTGCCTGCAGGTGTGGAGGAGTTACATGGTTGCCCAAGCAGTGAGTCAGTCAGATGCCAACATCAAGTGAAGGAACATTCTCCTTATGGAAGATTCAGTCATGTATCTAAGAGACAAGACTGGAACTCCTGCCCTTGTAACACTGGATAAATCACTTCCCATATTTTTTCTGTCAGTGCATGAATGGTGGGATTTGTGCTGATAATCTACAAAGGAAATGAAAGGGAAAAATTATTGGAGCAGCCCACGATAATCTTGGTCTGATAATCTCAAATTTGCAGCTTACATCAGTTTTCCAGATTTCATATTCAGCTTATTTGTGACGAAATCTTATCTGTACTTGATCATTAATCACTAATGTACTCTTCCTGTAATAGTTGTGGATGCTGAAGGGTACCAGGAAAGTAGGAGACCGAGAAGAATAGATAAACACTGCAGAAATATTTTAACCCTGGGCAGACTGGCAGCAATGAACTTTGTGCACTTGAGGAAGAAAAGATTTTATGCTTGAACTTACAAATCTGTCTTGGATGCTGCTTTCAGCATTTCAGCAGTTACTCCTGAGGAGGATCCTGGGTGTCTACTTGAAAAAGAAAATTTCTTATAAAGACAAGGCACTAAATGGAATATGCAGTGTTGGGGTTTTTTTTAAGATAGATTCCTACAAGTTTAATGAAAGCCTCCTTATTATGTTGCTTGTATAATGGTTATATAGATATGACTGAAATTTCTCCAATTAATGTGATTCTTTTGTGCTTCCTTGCCATGTAACCTAATGTACACTGCTTTGCACTTTTTCACTAGAGGCAATACAGAGAAGTTGATGCAGAAACCGACTTTGACAAAATACCTTTAATTTTAACATTGAAAGAGTTGCTAAAGGGGAACAATTGAAGCAGAGGGAGCTCTGAGAACTAAACAATGAGAGGGTCTTACGAATTCATGGCATATGTGGTAGAGAGTGGTTACTGTTGTGCAGAACTGCCTTACTTGAGAGATGCAATTCCACAGCAATTTTACCAGCTATTCTTTGGTATTTTCATAAATCACAGCAATAGGAAATTATTAGTTATACATGCTCTTAGCAGCTCCCCTGCATGCATCCCCTTACTGACTGCACCTGGAGCTGAGGAGCAAGCCTGCCTTGGGTGGTGTGGTTATGCCTGATGTGCTTAAAATGAAGGAGTAGAAATCAGAGCGATGCTGAGGACTGCAGGGGTGACCACCACCTCACCCAGACTAGCCTGTGGCTCTTGCTGAGCTTGCATGTGCTAGGTATTGGGCATCTATCAAAGCCTGTGGTGGTGCAAGGCAGAAGGAACAAGCTCTCCCACATGAAGAAAGAAAAGTGTTTGGGTGAAGGAGGAAATAAAGCACTGATCCCACAGTCTTTAAAGATAAACTCCTGAAAGACTGAAGCGTTGATTATTTTTAGTGGGGGAGAGCCTAAGGGGAGGGCTTGTCAAATAGATTAAACCATTGTTAGGAGCAGAGCAGGATTCTCCTGCAGCACTTTCCTTTCCATCACACCTGCATCCTGATGTGAAATAAAAAGCATGTGCGTGGTGGTGGGGGAATGTGGAGGAGGGAAAAGCTGCACTTGGGAGAGCTGAAGTGGTAGCAGTTAATGATGGAGTCGTCGTTTCCTGTCACTGCTTTTACCCTATTAGCTTCTCTTATGCTGATTTCTTTCTGTTAACCCCCAGGATAGCCTCTGAGAGTTGTTTATCATCCCGGGGCAAAATTATTCCAGCCTGCTCTCACCACTCTTTTTTCCTGCACGCAGTGTTGCTAATGTGTCTAAGTGTCCAGAAGAGCCTGAGGACAGAGTGGGAGGATGTTTTCTCATTTTTGTAATCTCTCTGGGCCCGTGACTCTTGCTCAGCACTGTTGTATTTCCCCCTGCTTCTCCCAGGCACCCCGGCTGTGAGAAGCAGTGCTGTCATGCTGCAGCAAACAAGGTGCTGTGCAGCTGCTGGGCATTCATCCATGCTGGGCCAGGTGCTGTCTAACCTTCCCTTTGGGAGCATGTGTTTGAACATTATTCAGAGCAGTCTGGTCACGGTGGGATAGCATGGGTGTACAGGGTAGGGCGGGGTATTATTCAATGCTGCCCCTTGCCAACTAGGTTTTACTAATTTCCTGGTTCTGCTGCATGAGTTATCTCCCAGACAGAAGGAAGGAAAGGCTGGGAGAGTGTGTTTGCCCCAGAGAAAGAAGGTATTTGGGAGGACACTTGGAAGTTCAGCCAGGTGTTGTGACAGCAGAAGCTGGCTTTTTTTTATCTGGAGGAAGAGTGTGAATATGTGAAGTGCCTTCAGAGACTGAAGGTTATGCTATAAACTCATCTGAGTCTCTCTTATCATCTACCTTTCTATTCAATTGTTTAGACTAGCCTTCTATAGAAGAACATCTTTTAGGTGGCAAGTCCATCACAGAAGTTTTCTGTGACTCTTCAGTCCTGGTACCATTCTCTAGTTTTGTATTGCCCTACAGATCCTCTGCCTTAAGGTATTTGAGTCTAGAAGAGGAGGCTTGTACATAAAACAGAACCATGTATTTCCTAATAACTAAACTTTGGGGGAGAGGAATCAAAGAAATATATAAGCAGATAAATCATGTACAGACCTGTTCTTTTTAGAAGCCTGTCAGCCTAAAAGTGGAATCTACTGGGACTCCCAGCTTTGAGTAGAGAGAAGGTGGGACTGAAGGCTGTCTCTCTTAATAGTTTTTTTGAATACTTCAGGAAATGTGTCTTTAAACCTACTCAGATGATCCCTCCTCCACAGTTTTAACTTCTTATATAGCTGGTTAATCTGACTTTCGGAAACTCTTGTACTATAACATGAAAACATTTTTATGCCTTGTCCTAGAGTATTCCCTTACTCTACTTTATAATCTGGAAGGAGAGATGAGACCCCCTCCATAGCCTCTGAAGGGCCTGGTGATCCTAAGTCTGAAAACCCTCTCCAGAAGTGGTAGGTAAATGGTTGAGCTGTATGAAACTGAACTATGTTCTTTCCTGCCTGATGTAGGCAGCTTGTTTTTCAATTTAACTCTGTGTTTTCACACAGAAAATTGCCTGCCAGTAATCAAACAAACATTTAAGAGATTATATATACAATTTCAGGCATCTTCAAATCCATCACAGATGTCCTTGGGGTTTTGTGTGCTCAAGGGAAAGCTTTGGCATTTAAAGATGGAAGAAACAGGAAGAAGACGAGAGATGAAAGGGGAGAGGCTGGTTGCTTTCAGAAATATGGGAATTATCAGGCTGAGCCAGACTTAGACCATGTAGTCTGGCTTGGATACGCTGAGTGCAGAAGGGGACTCTAATTATCACTCAGCACACACTGGTGGAGTACATGTCTTCAGTCATGTAGGCTTCTGGTGTCTGCATAGCTGAACCATCCCGCTTTGGAGCTGGGATCCCTGCAAGCAGAACTAGAACTTAATTACTCTGCTGTTCCTCCTGGGAAGGGATCCACACATTGACGTCTGATATCAGTCTGAGCTAAGGGAGGAGCAGGGAAAGAGGAGCTGTTGTCTTACTGTGGAACAGCTGCATTTTGGGCTCAGTGCCAAAAGTGGGGGAGGAAAGCTTCTGTAGGCCTGAAGAGATAGAGAAAGGCAAATCCCTCCAGGTCTTAGGCTTCAAGAGACCAACGCTGTGTGTGGGCAGGACCTGGGACGCTGTGTGGGAAAGATTTGCAGTTTCAGTAGGAGTTCCCTCCCAGGTCTTCATGCAAACCAAGTCCCCTAAATCCCAGGCTTTATCACAGATCTAGGCTAGTACTCTGGGATGGGCTGCAGAGCTACAGCCGCCACCCCTTTCTACCCACTGGCATCAGATACTGATAACCTCTGGATTTAAAGATGCACTGCTTTTGGCACAGAGGGTCTCAGAGCTGAAACCAGCAGTGTGGCCATCTGAACCCCTCCTCGGTAGCACGAAGCAGCACAGTATGGGAAGCTTATGCTCAGGGCACAGAACTTGGCAAGTCTGTGTGGTGTAGCTGCCACAGCTCTCAACCTTGCATGCTTTATGCTGGGTGCAAGACAAGGGCTTTCCAGCAGGGCTGGCAAATGTAGGGTTCAGTAATACCGGCAGCTGGCTGCTTGCTATGAAGTGAGAGCACAAAGACTGTGTATTGTTTTTATTTTAGGGTGTTTGATATCAGAAAAGCACTTTGCAACACTGCACACATGCCTGGGCTTCCAGTGACTTCATTTAGAAGTGTCCAGCCACACCTGGAGAGAGCTGTGAAGTTCGAGTCGGGATGACAGCATCTTTTGTAAACAATGGGATTTCCCGAGATTATGATTGAATGGTTGGCCCTCTTGGAGAGGGGGAGAACATGTTAGGTCTCTGACAAAGTAATGAGAAGACTTTCTGTTATGTAATTTGTAAGGCCACTGGTTACCATTGAGCCAAAAACATGCTTCAAATTGAATGGGTTAAGGTTATCCACATGGTCCTGTTGAATAAATTCAAATCAGATGGGATACAATCACATTAAAAACTTTAGTCAGTTTAAACCATGTCTCTGTCATTCTTAGTTTTGATAAGCATAAAAACACCCTGCAGTGAAACCAGCTAACTGTGTGTTCCTTGCAGGAATGTGTTATAGGATTTTGTTGTGACCAATCTAAGTGCTTTTTCAATGTTTCACAGCTTTCTGGTATATTCTCCATAAAACTTTTTTTTCCTTTTTTGTGTTTAAAATTTATCCTGGCTGTCTGATCAGGACAGGATAAATACATCTTAATGAACCCTATAATTAATATGAAGCTACTCTGGCAAACCAATTTAATTTTCATGAATCTCATTGTTAGATGAATATATTAAAAAAAATTAGTGTGGGTCCTCTTTGAGGGCAAACACTTCCTTTGAAATTAAAGCAATATTTTGTGAGCATAATGCTTAGCTCTTGTTTAGTGGCAGTGACCAGGTAAACCATGCTGTTGTAGCCCTGTTGGGTGGTATGTATAAGCTTTCTAATGTACACTTTAAGTGTGATATCAGCAAATAACGTGTGTAGCTTTAAAACAAGCTTTGGCAACCAATCATTTGACTGGATTTTCAAGTGAAGCAGAAACAGGAAAGTACTCTCTTCTTTAAATTTGCCCTGTCTGTTGGTGGAAATAGTCCTTGTGGTATTTGTCCAGTTGTGTTACTGAATCCAATCACTGCAGCAACTTACAGGCACTTTCATTAGCTGGAACCACTGGATCTAGTTTCTGAAATTCTGAGAAGCAGTTTTAAGAAAAATGCTTTTTGAAGAATCAGTCTCACTTGCCCCAGCGATTGTGGCTTCAGTGCATTGTGGCATGATTGCTATCAGCATCAGTCCATGCTGACAGGCATCAGGAACTAGGAGATAACCAGGATCTGAAGCATTGCCCGTGATATTATTGGAAATCTGTACTCCCCAGCATATGCACTGTCCCATTCTAAGAAAGGCTGCCATTTTTGACCTCCTGAGGTTTTGCTGCTTCTAAAGTGGATGGACTGAATTGTGCCATGGATGGCATTCAAGTGGTTCTTTGGTTTAAGCAGCATTGAATCTCAGCAAACATCAGAGAATTTTGGGGTACCAGGCATTGCCTCACTGTCTGAGCTGTATCTTTTCTGGCATGGAATGGTAGAGATAAAATCTACTCCAATATAGTGAAAGGAAGTATATTTTGGTTAAGGTTGGTATTGTCAGAAGATAACATTTGCTTGAAAATGAAGGTGTATTGTTCTAGCACAATATACTGTAATTTAAATCATTCATAATGCAATTTCTTCTGTGGTTCCAGTCTGTAAACTAAACCAGAAACTGACATTTTAGCTGGTGCATTCAGTTTCAAAGCATTGAATACTGCACACAATGTAAGCAAGAATTCTCATTTTCTTGCTTCATGTAGTTTTCGTAAGTAGTGGTGGTACACCTCTTTTCTTCTCCATCTGAATAATGTCTCTGAGGTTTTTTTTCCTTCATCACTCTGGAAAAATACTGTAATATTGGCATGTACACTATACTTGTCTCAGTTTACCTGGTTTCATTATGAGTAAGTTAGAGTTTTGTCTTCTGAAACAGAAGCTGCCTGAGGGAACTTGAAGCTCACTGCTTTGCTCAGTACCTAGATGTTCACCGAAGGGTAGTTTTCTTCCCTGAAAGCATCTTATTTAGCTGTACCAAAATAATCTTTGTCAGTTTTGCCTTAAGGGGTTGTGCCCTTCCTCACTGTAGGTTTAAACTTGAGTGTGGGGACATGATAGCAGAGTTCTATGAATCTGAGCATACCTGGGATGTGCAGAAGAAGGCCTCTGAACATGGGCTTTGACTCAACAGAGGATTTGCTGCTCAGGGCACAGAGGACCTGGCCAGAATCCCTGCTTTTACTCTTGCTCGGGAACTCACTGCAGAGAAATGGACTGTCTCCCTTCAGGTAAGATGATTGCCACTCAGTCCTGCCTTCCTGGCATAGAGGTTAAATTCTCTTTCAGCCTGTGCAGGTCCTGATTCTGCTCATTTGCTTCCCAAATCCACCTCAGCAGAAAGGAAGTAGAAAAGGGGCAAAATAAGCTAAAGAGAGCAGTTAATTAAGACAAATGAGAATGTGTAGCTTTAATGTGAATTTTAGTAAAGTGCCCTTCCTAGTATTTAAGAGTAGCATTTGCTTATATTTTAGTTTCCATGAATGGCCTGCAGTGGAAATGACTGCTATGTCTTCTTGTGTACTTCTCAACTAAATGACTCTTTGAAGAAAGTGGTATATGAACACAGGTTTCTTCAGCGTGAAGTCACGAATGATCCTGTTTGTGAAAAGGAACTTTCTCGCTGTGTTTTTTGACCCTTTCTCCCCTGAGTTTTTCAAGTGTAGGTTTTTCTTTCAGCCCCATCTGCTGTCCTTTTACCTCTTCCACTCTCTTTTCCGATGCGTCATTCATTCTAAGTGCCACCTCTTTGGATCTGGTGATTCACATATATGCTCCCCTGCTGAATAACCAGCATGAGGCAGGAAATTCTACCAGCTGACTAGTGACTGCTTCTCTCCTACTCTGCCTTTTTCAGAGTAGGTTAAAACCCAGCTTTTAATGGAGAGAAGGGAGAAGAGTTATGCAGTGCCACCAAATTAAATTCCATCTTCACTCAGCTTTTGTGCAGGCTTTAAACAGTGTTAGAGAGTAATATGAGGAGAAAGAAACCTATCAGGTTAAGAGCATATCTAGAGGTTTTCTTTAGATGTGATTATCACTGTTATAGTCCACATTAACAAACTACATCATAACTTGGTCTGCTTGTTTTTTAAACCAAGGTTTAGCAGTGTTTTGTTTGTTTCCTGTGGTGACATTTTAGGGATTTCCACGTATGGCTGCACCATCCGAAAAAGATGCCAAGGCTAAAATGAACCTCATGTCACAAAGTCCACAGTTTTTGTAATGTGGATTTATCCCACATCACTGTTCTGCTCAGTGCATGGTACAATGGACTTTCCTAGTGATGGTTTTGTGATGGTACAGGCTAGGGATAAACCAGCTGGAAGCTGGGAGTGATTCCCAAGCCTTGTGTAAGGAGCTCTGTTTAAACTCTGTTCCGACTCCATTCATGAGCCAGTTTCCACATCTTTCTCTCCATGCTCAGGCTTTCAAGCTTCTAGAAAAAAGTGCATGGGCCTGAATGGGGTTTCGCCATGTTGCTGTCAGACAGTCATGAAATCAAGACTACAGAACATGCCAAGGAAAGCAACCACCCCACAGGCTAGATGTGGAAGCTATGTAATTTTTGCAAGAGGAGTTGTCCCTCCAAGTAATTCTTTACTTCAAAATCAGAAACTTCAAGTCCCTTCTGAATGGCATCCACCAGGGTTTGGGCAGGGACAAAAGATGGGAGCTGCTGTGCCTTCAGGGAGATGGCTGTGACTTCCAGGCATTCTCTGCTCCTGAAAGATGGAAATTCCTGTTGTACAGAGAGGTGGTGTATAGCTTTGAGCACATGGAAAGTGGGAGCTTTTTGCCTCTTGGAGAAGCAGTACGCGATTTATCTCTAGTTTGGTAGGGGAAAAAAAATTCTGGCATGCCTTTCTGGAAGGGTTGCTGGGCCCTGACCTCCTTTGACCGATTTAATTGAGGATTTTTCCAAGCTTATTACATGGGATGTTCTTTGGCAGCACTGAGCAAACAAAGCAGGCTGATCACAAATTATCATTTACACATGCACAGAACGAAACATAAAAATAGCTCTTTAAAAAAAGTAATTTCCTTTTCAGTGACATATAATAACCTTCCTTCAGTAACCTGTCATAGACCTCAAGATCTGTATGACAAAACATCTCAGCTTCCTCAGTTTTATGTGTTCCCAGACACATTACTAACACAAGGCTGAAATATGCCCATCCGATTATTTTAATTTATTTTTTTTCTTTTCTTTAAACTACATTAGTGGTTCTACAGACGTACCCATTTTGTGTCTGCCTACCAGCAATGTCAGCCAATATTTACTGATGCACCTGCTTTACCTTTTACATATTCCCACATATGAAATACGTGGGACATATTAGCATATTTCCTCATATTTCAGGAAAAATTATCCATTGCATACACAAAGCATTTGCTTTTCAAGTATTAAACCTCAGGTTGTTGGCCTGACAGCTACTTGCAGTGCAGCGCATTTCATGACGTGAATGAGTGAGACAACAGGATAGATTAAAAAGGAATCACAGGTGAAATTACTTTTCCTTACTGTTTTTAGGCAAGATGTCATTTTTTTCAGAACATTACTCATTAAGTGAAAAAAAAGGTGGTTCCACATCCTGAGAAGTAATATTTCAAACTTCTCAATGAAAATGAAAACCATATTACAATGTAACTGGCCTTGGTTTTATTTGAAGAAGCAGCCTCAAAATTCTCCTGTTGTAACTCATCACCTCCTTGACAACAGGCATGTTTATGGGCTTAGGACAGTCAATAAGAAAGCAAGTGACAGCAATTTTTATTGTCCCCATAAAAATTTAAAAGTGATAAAGTCTCACAGTGACTCCCCTGCTGTTAAGAGTTTTTCCATGTTTTAAAGCTAACAAGACTAGAGATTTTCCCCTTTATGAAATGTTATTAGATACAAGACTGAATAATTTGCCAACTCTGTGGAACAAAATACCGCTGATGACTTAGCAGCTCTTAGGGTTCATTGCAGGAATTGCTTTAGTGTTCTTATTTAGGAGGTGTCTACATTGGACCTAAGGTAGCTGCATACTGTCTGTTGACATCAGCAGCATTCCTAAGTGTCAGGAAAGGAGACAAAACCATAATTAATCGGCTGATGTTGCTAAAGACTCATATGTGAGCTGGTTATTTTCCCTTTATTTTCCCTTTTTTTGCCATCTCCTGTTTTCTGTTTGGCTGTTTCATGTTTATGGCATAGGAAGAAACAGGTAAAGAATCACATACCTAGGATCAATGTGAGATCCAAAAGAGATATAGAAATGGGAAAACTTGCACGAATATGAGGCTTATGTATTGCCAATCAAGCTCTGTAATTTCACCAATAAATTCTAAATTCTGACCAAATTCAGCAGAAGTGGAAACTTCTAAGATGATAAGTCCCTAAAAATGTAATGAAAATTCATTTTGAGGCAGAAGACAACAGAAAAGTTTGAGTTTAGTCCTTATCTTATTTCTATGATGTGCAAGTGTTGCTGTCAGCACTAAATGCTCTAAATCAGCCATGACCTGTGCTGCCCCTTGCCAAATCAAATGGGTAATATGTATGGCAGGGAAATAGAAGTGTTATGAAAATCAGGGCTAGAGCATGGAATATGGGATTTGAGAAACTAGGATCATTACTACAGAAGAGATTCTGGGGATATAAGAGCAATCTGATGGTGCAGTGGCAGCTTTGATTAGTGTCATGGGGAAATAAAAGTCTTAAGTGACCGTATGGATATGCAGAAGACATGAGTGCTGTCTGGACAGCAGCTTGGATCTGTAATACTATTTTCTTCTTTGTACATTTACCCCCTTAATCACCCCACCCCCTTATCTTTTTTCTCCCTCCTCTGCTTGACAAGCTTCCTCACTTACGTCACAGCCAAGGTAGTCATAAGTCAGCTGAGAAACAAGGAATGAATAATTTCCTTCCCCTTGGGGCGCTAGCACGTCCCTGCTATGAAACACTTAGGTCACCCGTCTTCCCAGCAAGAGAGCAGCAAGGACACTGTGTAACTCAACAACTTCAGTGTGTCTCCTCCCTTTGGAAGAGCCACTACAGTGTCTACAAGGTCGGGGGATTTATACTCTTAGTGAGTTCCCCTAGCTTGTACCTGCAAGATTTTTTTTCCAAGTAAAGTTTTCTCACAAACTTTGAGTTTTCAGATACCTCAATAGAACCCTAGGTTTTTTTTCTGAAACGCTGCAACTCTTCTGGGCTGATAATTGCATAGGTATTAGATATCAACAGCTCCAAACTATATGAATTTTTAGAAACAAAATAAAATACAGAATCACAGAGGAGTTTCAAAGTGAAGTGAAAGGAGAGTTCTGAACAGAGCACAAGATCACGGCAAGGCTGGTAAATGTAAGAAATGTAGTTGCATAGCAGGCCTGGCCTTGAGATGACCCATCTTTGATATGTCAATTTGTCATTCTCTGCCCAGTTTCACCACTTAGAAAGAGGTTAGCACTCCTGTCTTTAGAAATGCAGTGTTGCTGATTTATTCAGCTCATCTTTTCAGAGCATTTTGTGATGCACAGCTAGAAGGCACTGTAGAAATATAAATGACTCTTTGGGAAGTAGTACGGTTTTGTTACCATCTATTCAGCTCCTGGGAGAGTGTACCGAGGTCTCTAAGAGAAAATGGAGTTCATGGCAGCAGTTGGATGAAACAAAGGAAGAAGATAATGGCAGAGATGGTTAAGGTGAAGAGGGAAATATGCAAGGTATAAAGAAAAACATGGGTGAGTGGCATCTGCCTGAGAAAAAGAAGTTGGAAGTGGGTGAGGGAGGGCAGTACAAATGGAAGGGGTGTACCCACCTAGCAGTACTGTCTACCTGTCCTTGCTGGAATGCAAATGTGAAGCTGCATCTGAATGCAGAGATGGTGCCAGCCCTTGTCAGAGAGAGGAGGCTCCAAGTTTATCAGCTGCTGGTACCTCGTGTGCTCCATGGCTGACATACAGCTCATGTGCCCTGAAACAAAAAAAATGTTTTACAGCCTTAGGCTGCTCTTATAACACAGTGAATTTGACACAAATCTGTTCCAGCATGATCAAGCTGGAGCAAGTAAGCAACAGCACTTGTTTTCCTGCCTCTGTAAATTCATCCTGCTTTCCCTCTCTGACTTATCCAGTAGGAACAAGATAATTAAAAAATGGCCCTAAACTGTAGCCCCTGAGATTCATGGCAGACCCTAAGAGAATTTCCTCAGTGTAAGCTGAGGTGATTTAGAGAGATTGCCTTTCCTTAACTGAAAGTGTTTTAAGAATGTGTTAACAGCATGTAAATTAAAAAGGGATTGGAGGCTGGAGCTTTAACACCAATGCCACAGGAGGACAAGTCAGTGCAAGATCAGGCAGTTGTGAAAGTAAAATCAAAGCAGTGTCAGACTGATTAAGAATAAACCACATCAGAAGTGCAACTGCTAAGTGTCTTAATCATTCAGAGTCAAATAAAGTAGGGAATATGGTATTCCTTAAAACCACTTCTTGGAGATATTTTTCTGTCCAGGTTCAGAATGGAAGAAAGTCCAGTATAATAGGCCGTGGTCCTCAATAGAAAGATGAAGACTGGACTTCTGTGGGCTGAATGGGAACATATATGAGATGTCTAGTGGCTGATATGTAGTTCACTCTTCTATAGCATGTGTTCTTTCTTTTTCTAATTTAAGTTTCTCCTTTGCATCTGTTGCATGAAGTGTATTAACTACAGCAGTGAACTAGCTTGTATTTGTATTTTTCTTGTTTCATTCTATTCCATAGAGGGCTGTGTTGTCAAGGAGCTCTAAAACCTGTGCTCCACATTTTTCAGTATGGAGAACACTTCTATTTGCTGGGCTGGCAGCTGCTGTGTAAGCTTTTCAGTCCTTTTTAATCACTCTGCCTCCCGTAGAAAGCTACTGTGAATTAGTTCTTTGGGGCTCATTATCCAGACTCCTTTACCACCCTTGAGAAGGAACAAGAGGTACTGAAGAAAGCCCAAGGGGATATCCCCTGCTTAACAATTCTCTGCTGTGCCTGTAGAGCCACAGTGCCAAGAGGAGGATGGAAGGGTCATGGCTGGGATGTATCATGCTCTGGATGATAGTGCATGAGAATGGATCAGAGCAGCTATGAAACTGCTTTGCAAGACACTGGAAGTCAAGTTGGCTCTGAATGATACCAGGAAACAGAAGGATAAGGACACTGAAAACTTCCTTTACCTGTGTCCTCACTTAGACTGCTGTGCTGAAGTCACTGACAACTGAAAGATCGATAACTGGAACGAAAAGTCCAGTATCTCTGCTTTTTCATGGTGTTTTCTCTGATTCCAGAGAATCTGACCTTAAGTAGCATGACAAGGCAGGGAGGCAGGGCTCTTCACAAGCAGCAGTCACCCTAATCAACAGAAAAGAAATGTGATTGCATGCCCTTGTACTTCCATCCATGGATTTAACTTACCCAGATGCTGCAGATTTAGAGTGAAGAGCTATCAACTGCGATTTTGAATGACGGTGTTTGCCCCTCTTGTTCAGCAGATGTGGGAGCAACAAAGATACTAAATTTTACAATGGGAAAAGGATTCTTCCCTGTTCTGCTTTGTAGTTGCTGCATGCTGATTGGAAACCTGCTGAAAAAGTTTTATAAGGCTCTTCTCCCTCATTAACTGAATCATATTAGGTGCAGGAGATAGCAGGAAACAAAGCACAATAAATGCTGAAGCTTCAAACTCAACCCAAACCTCTCTGTAGACTGGAGGTACATGCTACTATTCCAGGTTTTTACTTCATTAAAACTCCAGGGATTTGGACTCATTAAACCTACTAATCCCAGGATTACTTTTTAATTGCAGTTTTTAACTCATCTGTTGTGCTACCTGTTGCTCCATCAAAGTGGTGCTCACAAGAAAAAGCATGAGAAAAGGAACCAAAGGAAATTTGTTTCTGTGATCAGTCACTGCCTGGAGCTCTCTCACTGGCTTTTAAATATCTTGTGAAAGCATGACTGAAACAGATAGAAAGAGTTACATCTGCATAGATTAGGCTGTGAACGAACATCTTTATGACGATATGGAGGTTCTCTTACAGGTACAGTGTGTTCTTGCAGCTAGCTGCATCAATATGAAGAGTGCAGAGAGGCACACCAGCTGCGCACAACTGCACCACATTCAGCAGCAGAGCGTTTGAATATGAACAAGGCTCTCATTTTGGTCTCAGTTCTTTCCTTCTCTCCCTGTTGAATGAATACATCTGCTTCGTTGCTGTTTATGTGATGCAAGTGGGTGAGAATTAGCAGTTTGGAATTACTGGTTTGGGTTATTAACTTGGGTTCATGAATAAACAGAATGACTGCTGCCAGGGAATCATGCATTAATTATCCTTGAGCTATGCTGATGGAAGAGTGATAGAGAAACAGCAAATATACTAACAGCTTTTGACTACTGTTTTATTATTATTAGAATTGCTAAAAGGAGAAAACTGGAAAAAACTCCTTTTCCTGTCTGCCTCTGGACTGTGCAGGGGGCTGCAATTCAGGCACCTCCTCTAGAACATGAATGACAGATGTGTTGTAGATATTAATTTTTGGTGTGATCATTACTAGCCACTCAAAACATACTTCTGGCTCTCCTGTGGAGAGAACAGATCCACTCTGATGTCTCTTGCCCTGGACATCCACTTGGCTTCCATAAAACTGGTAACTGTGGCTGTTTGTGTTGGTGCCAGCTCTGGTAATGAAGCAGTTAAGCGAGACCTGCAGAAAACCCCAGAGAAATGCACTGATTAAACACTTTAGTTTTTATCTTCTACCGTTCTTCTTGCCTGGTCTTTTTCACCTTCTTCCGGCCTTGGCAGTGCATGCTCTTGTGTTTTTTTGAAAAAGCTGGATGGGAAATTAGTAAACACTTTATTTGGTTCAACATATGTTAAGGAAGTGGAAACAGCTGGGGGCCAAAGGGAGAATGTGGCTGGCAAGGCAAGTTGTTATTTTTATACAGAGCTGTTCAGTTAGGTCTCTTTGTGTAGAGATGTCATTCCACTTGGCCCAATTTTACCTCGATGCCTCCTATTAATCCTCTTGCCTTTGAGCATTTTGTCTTAGTAATTTACACACCTGCATGTTTATGCATTGTGATCCATTGCAGCTTCTCCTTATCTCTGCCTTTCCTCAGCACTTTTCCTTTCCTTTTCCTCTCCTGCAGCAGTTGCCACTCCTACAGATACCAGGGGCAATGGGATGGGTCTGGCCCAGTTTTGTCTGTCACCTTCCCAGCCCTTCCTCTTCCCAAGGGCAAGAGAGCCTAGGGTGAAAGCTGGTCAGAAGGAAAAGAGCCAGCCAGCTTCTGCCAAGTTTGAAGAGACAGACCAAGGATGAGTTGAGAGGAAATTATTAGGCAGGGGAGAGGTTGGGATTTCCATGATGCCCAGAGAGATGGTCTAATTTCAGTAATTTGCATGAAGTCATAATGAGACAGGACTTAAAACTTCAATCGCATGTGTAATATTTTCTACTCTGTATTATTATCTATAATTATATATATGTATTACTTTATTATATATTCTAGAGGGATAGGTGATAGAGCAGGAACTCATAAAAACCTATTGTGTGGCAGGAGAGAGCCTTAAGTTATTCCATTAGGAAAACAGAGATGTTACCCTGTTAGAAGAGAACAAAGTAATGTAGTAAGTGATGCTGTATCAAGGCAAAGAATAAAATTGTCTCCTCCTTTTTTCCTACCCTTTCCCTCTATAGTTCAAAAATTGCCTTCAAGTCTATTGCCACTTATGTCCAGTAATGAATTCAGCCGAGCAGACTGGCACATTTTTGCCTGTCACATGGAGATCTTGCATCATGTGGGTGAAGCAAACAGATATAGTTGGGCTTTGATTATACCAAGGCCACTTTATATGGCTACAGGGATCACTCTTGGTGTTTTTATTCAAACATCAAAGACCAAGGCCATTCAGTTATTTCTTCCTGGTTTGCTAAGGAAAGTGATTTAGTTGCAGAGCTCTTATTGCTGTTTTGTTACTGTTGTGTACAAATCCTTATACATTCCTGGGAACTGAAAAACACTTCCAAGCAAAATATGATTTTGATTATTGGCTTCTGTGTGAGAGCATTGTAGCCTAATTCCTATGTCAAAGATCACATAAGACTTATTCAGAGTCAGCATGGCAAGACTTAACTTTTTTTTTGCAACATTGACTCTCAAACAGGAGTTCAGCAGCCTTATGCAGAGAGTAGAAACGAGGCCCAGAGCCACCTCTCTGACACTTCCCTCAGGAGTCTTTAAAACAGCCTTAATTCTGATAAACTCCCTGACATAATTTCAAACTGTTCCATTAATTGTGTCATTAACAGTATTTCTCAGAATTCACTTTTATGTCTTCTAATAGTTTATTTATTGAAATATATTTAGTATCTTCTAAAGCTCAGTAATGAAATTGCTAGTTTTACATATTTTATGTGCAAGTCAGGGTAGCCTTTTGGTTATGCAGTACCATTAAGTTAATATAGGAACGTTAAGCCTAATAGACATGGCAGTTGCTTTACCTGATTTTTTTTTATTAACGCTTTTGAAGTGTTTACTTGTTATGTATTTATCATATGCAATAAACTGCTCCAAGGGCAAAGAGCAAATATGTTAATCTAGTATAAATAGTAAAGCTAGTATCAGTTAGCTTGCCACTGCTTTCTCCTATTAAGCTGGCATGGATCCTAGCCCTGGTTGCTGCACTTTTTTTTTTAAAATTTTTTTTTACAGATCCTAGGTTGCAGACATGCCTTCGTCAGTAGTAAGCTGTTGATATTGATGCCAGCTAATTGCTTCATTTCTACAATCAGATGTTTTCCATTTTAGAATCCTTTGATTTCCTATCAGTCAGATGGTAAAAAGAGGAGAGAGGTTCTGTAATAAAACTTTCAAAGAACAAACAGAAAATAAAATCTATTTAGAGTCTAACAATATAATTATTGCCTTCTTTTTAGTTCAAAGGGAAAAATTAACAGCCTCTGAAAACCAGAACATGTACAAGACTTCATTATAGCCAACGATTTCAGGAAATATTGACAGATCTAGTTCTGAGGCAGAATTTCCTGCTTCCTGCCTTGATGGGTAAAATACTGACACACACAAATTCATCTGTTCATTTTGAATATGTGCTGACAGAAGCAGTCTGACTTTCAGAGCAGTACACACTCCAGGTGTACACACTCGGGATGTCCCTGACTACACAGAGCAAGACTCTTGCATCCTGTTTGACATCCCAGGGGATTTACTAGAGGAAAACATAAACTGTCATGGACTCGTGATGGCAGTTGTATGAAGGTGACACCCAGTGTGCTTGCAGGAGAAGGAGCATTGTCTCCTGCCAGGCTTCGGGCCTTTTTTGTCTGGATGAAGAGAAGTTGACTCTGTGGCTAAACTTTAACAGCAGTAATTCGAAGTGGTTTCTGTCACTTTCTTTACATTTCTGCTTATTTGTTGCTAACTGTCTCCTTCCTTTTGGTATTCTTTCTGGAGAGACTATATGAAAAGCCTTTCAAAGGAAAAAATCTAAACCTGACCTGACTGTGCCAGCATAATATGCCTAAAAATTTATTATTTTTTCTTTTCTTTTTTTTTTTTCTTTTTCTTTTGTAATTCAAACAGTTTCAACTAGTCCTAAAAATATCAGTCAACTTTTTAGTACCAAAAGATTTTGGGTTTTGCGGTAATTTGGAGCCAGTAGCATTGGTCACACTTACCAGACTGTGTCACCCCAAGCTGTCACAACTCACAGCAGTTGCTGCATGTTGGAATGATGGACCTATTGGTGGAAAATAATGGTTAAAGGTGAAGTGAACAGGCAAGGAGAGACATCTCTCAGGAACGTTTTCTGTCTGTAGGCCTTTAGATAGCTTGATTTATAGGTAGCAATGCATTGGCATTTAAGCTGTCTAGACACACGTGCCTACTTTGAATTAGTTTTGATGGGAGTTGTGCCCAGGGGTGCTTTCCAAGTGCCAAAAAGCCATAAAAAAATGTGCTATGATTATCTTTTGGGGGCCACAAAAATAAATAGTTTGTTCAGATATTGTGCTGACAATGACAGTATTTAAAAAAACCCAAACTAGATAGACTTTGATAAAGTAATATACAGCAAATGCAGTTGCATACATTAGGGGATTTCATGCTAGAGGAGTATGGTTCTAGCCATGACCATAGTGGGAGTGAAAACTTCTGAGAGAAGATAACATTAAAGAAACAGCAAAAGTTTGGGGTATGGCTGTGGTTGTTGGCATTTAATGCACTTCTAAGCTATGCATCTAAAAGCCATTCAAAAGGCTTAACTTGCATAAGAGTGCCAGGAAACACTGCTTTATTTGTAGACATCCTGGGCAGCTGTTGTCAGACTATAAAGAAGAAGTAGAGAAGGCACAGAAAGGAAAAAGCCTAGATGTAATGGATCTTTTGGTAACAAATCTGTCCTCTTCTGCTGCTGAAACATTACAAGCTTAAGGAGGCTTCAAATAGTTAAAAAGCTGTAATTAAAGCCTTCTTCTGAAATATGCATTTGTTTCCCTGACACTATGCAGGAAAGTTCCTGTTTTCCTGTTGTTTTCTGCGGCATAAACATTTATTTTAAATTTCTTTTGTCATCTGGGGAGATGCTGTCTGGAGGAGACGTGCTTTCACGTGACATTCTTCCTTCCCGCTGCTGTTTTTGTGGCCTCAAAGGCAAATGCAGGATATTCCTCTTCCAGTTCCTTCAGTGCCTCTCCTTATTCCAGTATCTCTGATCAATCAATTTGCAGTGATGTCAGCATTTCCGAAGAGCTGATATAATTGCATGAAAGAAATGTAGAACAGACTGGCATTGAATTTCCTAGAAAAGGCTGAAACATTCTTCAAGCTTGTATGGATTAGAGGATTTGAACAATAATGTAAGTAAAGTATTTTAAGTACTGTAATGTAAGTATGATTCAGTTGATAATAAAATGAGATGAGGATGAACATCAGATTGACATAATTTATCTAGACCCCTTGGGGTCAGGAACAAGTTTGGCAAAACTCTCAGAAGGCTTTTTATCAATTGGGACAATACAGATAAAATTGATCCTCTCTGTGCATGGCCCTTATCTGTACTATCTCTCATGTCCCTTCCTTGCTGTACTTCTGTGACAACTATATGATTCAAGTGTCTTAGCAGGTGATACCCTGCATCAACACTAACAATTAGAAAGGTGGGAGAACTTCAGTTAGCTGCTGGTGCACACTGATAGTCATATTTAAGGTTCTGTGTTGCCCTCTGCACATAATTTCTTTATGGCTACACAGCACTCATCTGGACTGAGCAGTCCAGTGGATAAACTGTGCTAACAAAGCGTTAATGGGAAAAGTCTCAAAAGTTCATAAACTGGGAACGGCAGAGAACCCATTTTAAAATTAGCACACAGGTGTATTCCTACAAGAAGTGCTTGGCCTGATTTACCGCATGACCTAATGACTCATGACCACATGGTTAAACACTGCTGGATAATCTAGCTTAGCTTTTTAATAGTTGCAGTAAATCATTTAAGTAAACCTTCAGAAAGGCAGGTGAGAAGGAAGGAGTTGCTTGGTTGAGACTCTTATAACCTCAAAAAATGTGAGAATGACGTGAAGAATCCTGTCCTTTGAGATGACTCGTAAAGCCACTTTATTTAGGATTAACGAGGGAAATGCTTTCTGAAGGCTATTACTGATGAAAACACATAGGTTTCTGTTCATCAGGACAGAAAACAGGAGGCAGGTGTGTGTGTGTGTGTTTTACTCTGAAGAAATGGGCTGGAGTTATACTTCAAAATCATATGGGTTTGTCTCCTGCTAGGAATTTCATGACACTAGTTGACTTTGGCCTTCATTCAGTAATGCTCTTTCTTCTGTAATGCTGTAAATGACTCTAAAATTGGTTTGCTTCAGCATCCTGTGAAGGAGAGAAGGTAGAAAGAAAATTTGAATAGTCAAGTCAATTATGTAGCAAACAGAAGATAGGTAGGACAGGTTTTAGACAGGTGTGTCCATGATCAATTGGAAACGATATAATAGAAGGGCTAGTGATCCAGTGATTTGTTATAAATTAATTAGCCCCTATGGGTAATTAACTTCTTTGTACAAAGATCTATATTTCAATAGAAAGAGATGCAGTCTGTAGAACAGTGCATTTTGTTTGTGATGCACTTATCTTGCAACTGTTTACTCCATTATTGCATCAAGATTGTGATTAGGAGGAAAGGTTTTGTCTTGTCTCAGTGAAGGTTTCATTATATAGCTTTGGTTGTTGGCAAACCAGCCTGTGAGATACCTAAGAAATGTTGGTTATTTGAGAAATCTGGCTTCTCCTTTCCTCAAGCAGTCTTCATCATATTCCCTTCCTCCTTCTTACCAGAGCATTGTCAGCATGTTAGCCTGCCATCCTAACTATGGAAATTTTCTTTGTGTCTCTCCCCATGAACCAGATCTTCTGTCCAGGTTAAGGACAGCTGATGTGATCACAAACCAACCACAAATATCATTGTCTGTAAAGATCTTTTCTTAGGCCCTGGCATTCCTATAGATTTTATAGCAACTGGCAGGGGTCTGGGTCTTTCAGTAGGGTCTGTTTTGGGGGAGGGTGTGGACACCAGGCTCTGGCAGAGGAGGGTGGGGAGCTGGGGGTGTGAATGTGAGCAGAGGGGAGGAAAGGGCTGCCTTCAAGTCTGCAGGTTGGTGCTACAGCTCAAGGAGAAGAGGCAGTGGAGGCTGAAGTGGTTTTGATGGTTGGGATGCCAGTGGGCTGTTTGACCAGGCAATACCACAGCATCTCCAAGCACGGCCCCTTCAGTTGACTAGGCCTGAGTATTGGCGGCTAAAGTAAGACATAAATACAGCGTGGGTGTCAGCTGCTCCTTGGTACCTGCCTGGGTATGCGTTCTTACTACCTGATAAATTTTATCTCTGTTTCAGTGATGAGTCACTCTCCCTGAAGGGTACTGTACTTTTTGTTTACTACAGAGAAGTGGCATGTAAATAAGCAGTTAATGCAAAGTAGCTGGCACAAATGCACTACTATTTACAACCTGAAAATGTGACTTTTCCGATGACTTAGTGTATTTTTCGTATTCTTACTCTTCTGATTGAAAGATGTCTCTTCCCTTCCTTATGAGGCTTCTTTACCAGAAGCAGCCGGGTGTGGTTTTGCAGTGTGAAAGATGGATGTGGGAGGAGGCTTAAATTAGACGTCAATAAAATTCAGAGTAGGAAGGAAAAAGTCATTATGAAAGAGTTTATCTCTGTTGCTTCCATTACCAAAGCAGGTGAGTGTGCAATTAAACCATCAGGTGTCAGGTTCAAAACAAACAGGAGATAACGTCTTCACAGGCTGCTGCATGTTGAAGTTATGCAATCCTTGGCCACAGCATGTCTTGGGGTCCAGAAGTTCTCAGAGCTTCAGAAACTGGCTTTGAAGGTCTATAGATGAAAGATGGCTTGAGATTTAGCAGGCACAAACATACCTACCATGGCTTAAGGTGTCTGTCATACATAAATCCCTGGAAACCAAGAATGAAATCTTGCAGAATGTCAGTTTGAGCTTTCCATGCTAATTTATTCCTCCCTGATATCTGCTGCTGGCCACTGTCAAGCACAGTACATTGTGCTAGATGCCATTTTTGATCCACCATGAATTTTTTCATGTTCTTAACCATGCTGTTAGAAGGCACATTTGTCCCAGTACTACTGCATCTATACTTGGAGAAGATGGGGATATCTTGTACTGCTTTAACTGTTGTCAAAAGGATCTAGTCTTTCTGTGTGGATGAGGCAGCAAGAGGCATTTCACTAACAACACATGGAGCAATGGGCTGAATCAACAGCTTTTCCTAAGCTCTGAAGACAGAAATGTAGTAGAACGTATTTTTGAATACAATATTTAATAACAAAATAAAAGTCTGATGTTTAAATTCCATATGACAAAGAATACCTCTTAGGCAGAATTGCCTTTTTGAGAGTTCAGTTGTTTTGAGTACAGAAAAACACTGTTTGGATTTTGAAAACGGGGGAAAACAGAGACATTCAAATTTGTTATAAGGAAATTTTTATTAGTCTGTGGCTACCTGCTAAGTTAATTTAACTGGGACTTCATATCCTGTTTTCCCAGTTGTGCACTTAGGAAAATGATGCCGCTGTTTCTAAAGACTGACTGGAAATTTATAATTTTGGCAGGAGATCCTAATGGTTTACACACTGCAGGCATCAGGCTGGAAGAAACTTGGGTGAAGTTTCTCACAGAGGGAGAAGAGGAGGCTTTCCAGTTATTTTAATTTCAGAGTAACTAGGATGAAGTAAGATATTATCCTTTCCCTGATAGTTTATGGGCTACAGGTCATTTGTTGTGCACAAGGAGAGGATGAAGTTGCACAGACTAACTTTCTTGGATACTCTGTTGTGGTGCAAGCAAGAAAAATGGCAGATCAGCCTTTGATCATGTGGTGGAGTCAGTTGCTGGCTACAACTGCCTTCAGGCTGGTCAGCAGTACAAGTGTACACTGCAGAGAGTGAATCTCTAAGATAGGTTTTTGCGTATCTATGCCCATGCTATAAGTCAGCTAAGGAGAAAGAAGCTAGGGAAGTTTTCCTGGGCTCTGGAGCCCTTCATACCTCCTGCCCAAGACTTGCACAAACACCTTGCTGCCCCCTTGCCTTGTGCTGGTGTATCCTGTGTCCTAACAAGGACATGGAGTCCTAAGGAGGAAATTCAGCAAACCTGCACCCAGCACCTTCCCTAGTATCTTGGTCTCTTTTCTCTTAACACCTTCTCTAAATGGCTTCAAGGGCCCTTAGTGCCAAGATCCTGGAATGCGGTGTCCTGGGAACAATTTCTGACCACAAGAAAGAGCCTCCCTGTCTCAGGCCAATGCTGTTATTGGTCCCTCACTGTAACAGGATGGTGGGAATAAGGTTCTTCTACCTTTTTTACCTCTATAGGCAGCAGAGACAAACACAGCTGTCGGGAAGAAGGCCACAGATGCAGCAGTGACAGCTGAGATGGGGAGTTCAAGTATCTCATTAGAGTGGGAGTGCCACAGAAAGGTGAAGGCTGCACCATGGTCTGTTCAGCTCCAAGTCTTAGAGGCAGCAGCCTTGCTTGGCTGAGGTCTGAACCTATTTGTTCCTGTGCAACACCCACCTCGGTTCAGTGTCCTACTTATGACTCTCCTGCTGTTCCTGTTGTTCCCAAAGCTCTGAATGCAAGTGTAAGAACCAAGGCAGCTAGGGACAGGACATAGTTGAGGGCTGATAGTTTAGGGAACTGTGAGAGCAAGGAAAAGGAGGAGGAGGGGGTGACTTGTTCTCAGCTTTCCTATATGCAAGGTTGCTAACATAGTCCGGGTGCTAATGCAATGATGAGGTTCTCAAACTTTTTCTGACTCTGTCTAGCTCAGTACATGGGTAGTTTCAGCACAAAAACATCTGCATTAACCTTGGCTTGGACCATATGCTTTGAGCTGTAGAGTGAATTTGCAGTGAAGGAGGACAATGGGCAGCAGCAGTTTCTGGTCAGGAGACAACCCACAATTGGAAGGGGCTTGTGTGACATTCATTGTCGTGATTCATAGGAACCCTGATGGGAAATACGCAGGTTTGGTAAACAAGCTAATAGCACTAAGAAAACACCTGACTACGTGTCACTAATTTTGACTCCCAAGGGAAACTGATTTCCAAAACATTGTCATTCAGCACAACTCTTAGAGGCTGTGCGGGTTTTGCTTGGTAAACATTGCCTTACTTAACAAAGGCTATTACTACTGAAGAAAGAAAAGGCCAGATATACAGCTGCTGTGAAGTGAAACCCTGCAGGCAGAATAGCTGACATTCACTTAAAACCCTATAATTCTGCTGGTGAAGAAAAGAAAATGCTCTCAACTGGCAGATGAAATGTACTGTTTTCCTTGTCTTCATGTAAAAGGTCAAGCAAAAAAAAAATCAGGAGGTCAGAAATAAATCAGGAACAGTAAAAATAGTCTTTAAGACACTACACTGTTAGCAGTGCTTTTCTGCCTGTAGCCTGATCTTGCTGCAGAAAAAAACCCTGGAGAACATAACAAAGTATTAAAAGCAATACAATTGCATTTTGAAAGGCAATAAAAGCAGACTGTGTGGGTAAAGGGCTGTGTCGTTCACCTTTCATCTCTCTGATGGTCACCCAAGGATCTCCTTTGTGATTATAAAGGATGCCATTTTAAGACCATTTATGTTGCTTGGGAGAGTTATTTGAACAGTATCTATGCATTGCTGAGGTAACTTTAATTGGGTTGCTGTTTAGGTGATGCAATTAAACTGTTGACTTTCTGATAGCAAAATATCCAAATGAAATAGTCTTGTTTGTGTAGGGGCTGTTAAAATGTGTAGTGGCTTATTGACATACTTCAGGTTTATTGACCTAACCTTCTGAAGTTACCTTTTGCAATGCAGAAAAGCCCCTCTGTACCTTGAATTCATTTCACAGACTTTTTCCCCCTGATTTGTCAGGGGCAAGACCTCAGAGCATCCTTTACTCGCTATTTAGTGAAAGTTCTCCTGGAATTGTGCATGTACAAAGAAATTCAGTTCTTGAGTTGAACTGTGCCATAGGGTTTCAGTTTTAGCTTGCAGAGGAACCTTTCAGCCACCCCTTCTAGGAGGAAACCCAGGTCAGACACAGGGCATTTGATTCCTAGCTTTATGTAAAGAGTTAACAACAGCTGTGGTTTTTCCACATATTAGACATGCATAATTAGAATAGCTTCTCATGTCACCTTGCTAGTTTATGAACACAGAAGGATTTGTGCATT
The DNA here is from genome assembly GCA_013399195.1 of Dicrurus megarhynchus. Lineage (NCBI taxonomy): Eukaryota > Metazoa > Chordata > Aves > Passeriformes > Dicruridae > Dicrurus > Dicrurus megarhynchus. The sequence continues at coordinate 154,136 of VXAD01003546.1, forward strand.
TACATTGGATGCTCTGATCAGCCACAGATTATTTTGTAATAGTTTTCTGTTTGGAACTAATCTCCAGGAAGGAGGGATAGAAGGCTGAGACCTGGAATGCAACATCAGCCTGAAGAGGGTCTGTCACTTCATAGCTGTAACCAGCACAGATTAAGACAAACTAAATTAATTGACCTTTTCTTCCCTGATATCTAAGGGCTACTTTCCATTCTCTGAATTTCGACTAATTTTTTTCATCACCACCCTGAAGATAATGTCTGTGTCTCTGACACACGCTACACAATCTAATCTGCTTTCAACATATGTCTGCTGGCACTTAATTCTCCATGGGGTGTGTCTGTTAGCAATCTGATGGAGAGACTTCTCCTTGAGGTCTTCTGTCTGCTAGAGCAGTTTATCCTTTGTGGTTCAACTCTTCCCTTTTTTTTCATATCCTTGGGTTTTACTTTTGGAAAAAAACCAAAACAATTGTGGTGACAGATGGCAGTGGTTTTCCATACTTCAGATACTGATAATTTCTCTTGACCTGACTAACAACTTCATTTCTTACCCTGTTTTCCCTGCCCCTAGCCAAAACAACTTTTCTTGATAATTCAGGGTGCTTTCTGACTTCTGGAGAATTCTTATTCCTTTTCCTTCAGGGCAATGAAAGCTGGTCCTGCCTGGTTGCTGTGAGTAGTCAGGACATAATTTCAAGTTCTACTCTGAAGAGCACAATTATGGGAGCTATTTCTTTTTCCTTCTCCACCCTCAGGATTTAGCACAAGCCAAAAGGGAAATTAATCTGATGGCTCTTAGAAACAAATTTGTAAATTTTTTATATCATACGTTCGCCACAACAGAGTTTCAAATCCTGTTTTTATGAAATCCATGGAAGTTTTCCAGTGGATCCAAGTCTGAGGTGGGTGTCTGTTAAGAGTCAGAAAACAAAACATGGTATGAGTTAGAAACAGAGATCATGTTAACTGTTTTCTCTCCAGTTTCCTCTCAACAGAAATTTCTGTTGTCCTGTATGCGAAATTTCTTGTATGTCTGTTTTCCTGGAGAAAGTCTGGATGGGCAGTAGGTTAGCAGTTACTCTGCCCTGTTAGTTCATGTTTTGTCAAATCATTACCTGTGAATAAATATAAAAGGTGTGCTTTTACAACTCTAGTTTCCTGCCAAACTACCTGGGCTCAAGGCACCTCTTCACAGTGACATTTCCAGAGGCCAAAAGCAGTCCCCATGGTAGAAGACTCAATTGGGAGACCATGGACCATGAGACTGGAAGGTTTTTTGAGTTTGTAACATGCCTAATTTTCCCTAAAAAGCTAAACAAGCACCAGGCTTGTTAGGGTTATTCATCTTGTATGTGATCATTTTTTGCTTAATCTATGAAAGTTATTACAGGCTGGAATACATATAATTTATACAATATGGTATTGGGACCCCAGGGAAAGGTACTACTGTTTAAAGAAGAAAGGGAAAGTGGGACAGCTGGAAAAAATCAGATGAGGAAAACCAGAACACAAGTTGGTAGAATTGCCACAAAAGTTTTATTTCGCTAAAATTCCTAGGGTGAGCTTGTGGCATTATTCATTTTACATGCCAATTATCCTTGCCTTTGCATCTATTTATAGTTGGCCTCCTATGGAGGCCCAGACTGAGAAACATAGTTTTGAACTCCTTCCACACTCCAGTTACACAAAGCCAGTTCATGCTATTTTGGGGTCAGACACCTGCAGCCAGAGCAGTGGAGGGGCAGTGTAGAGGAGTAGGCCCTCAGAAAGAAAGGAATTAAAATAACTTCTGTACAGCATTTTGTAGGACGTTGACCATTGCCAAAATGGGATTAATCAATTTTCAGTAGCCCTGAAGAAATCATATGCCTGGGGCCTGACCAGTTCAACCACAGAAACTTGTCAGTGCAGGGGGAAGGCCGGGCACTAACATCCAGAGTCAAACGAGCAGCTCTGGATGCAAGCGCCGCCATTCCCCTGTGCTCCAGCTGCTGCAGGGCAGGTGTACGGGGCGTATCCTCCAGAAACAGCGGACCCAGAGGTCTGGCCATCCACTGTACAGCCACAGAGGGGTCTTTCTCTGCACTGCTGGCGCCTGGGTGAGCCCCAGGCCGTGGGCCTCACACAGCCCAGCTGGCTGCCCTCCCAGAGCAGGGGCTCACGGTATGCTCTCGGGGAGTCCGGAGGCTGTTTGGCACTGAAAGCAAACTAATGCAAAACACAGTCAAAGCGCTTTCATGTGAGCTCCTGAGGAGAGGCCGGGGCGGCAGTAAAGGATACGCACAGCCTTGGGTTTGTTTACGAGGGGAGAGAAGGCTGCTGTGGGAAATGGCCGCGTCACTGTTCCTTGTGGTGTACTGTATGTTGTTTATACAATACTGCCAAGTGGCAAGCACAAACACACTCATGACAGAGCACCTCAGGAGCTGCGGAGCCTCCTTTTGATCTTCTTCAAAACCTAAAAAGGGAGAGAGTTGTTTAAATTTGTACTACTGTCACTGCTGCTCAGCTGTTTGAACCTTTTTTCCACCCACTCGTGTTTACTTCTCTGCACCGGTGAGTTTCTAGAGCACGTTAGAAACATCACAGGCAATGCCAAAGTTTGAAATTAAGCAGCTGAGGTCACTTGTTCAGCCTGGAGAAGGGGAGACTTGACAGGAGACCTCATGGTGATCTACAGCTTCCTTGTGAGGGGAAGTGGAGACACAGGCACCAATCTCTCCTCTCTGGTGACCAGTGACAGGACCTGAGGGAATGGCCTGAAGCTGTCTGGGGGGAAATTAGATTGGATATTAGGAAAAGGTCCTTCTCCCAAAGGGTGGTCAGACACTGGAAAAGGCTCCCCAGGGAGGTCATCACAGCAGCAGCCTGCCAGAGTTCAAAAAATGTTTGGACAATACTCTTAGGTCCATGGTGTGACTCTTCAGGCTGTCCTATACAGGGCCAGGAGTTGGACTTTGATGATCCTTGTGGGTCCCTTCCAACTCAGGATATTTTGTGATTCTATGAAATCAATGCTCGTCTCTTTGGATGGATGTTTTATAACACTGAAGATCTGGGTAGTGTGATCACAGTTGTATTTGTAGCAAACTCTGTTGTCTGCAACTTTCCCTCTTTTAATTACATGTTCGTAAGTACTATTCCAGACTCAAATAAAACGTATTTCTGTTATTGTTTTATAAGAGTACAGGCAAGGTTAGTACATTGTGTGAGTACAGGAGCATAAGAACTGCTGGCTTTTCTATCCATACTTTGTGAATTTAATTTACATTTTCAGATTAGTTTTATTCCCTGTAGGTATGTCCTGGACTCCTCTGTAGTAATTATTTTTGATGACTCCACTAACGCCTACTTCTGAAAACAGAGATGATCTATTTCAGACTCCTCCGCTGAATGAATTTAGCCAACAATCCACTCATGACTCTGGCAGATGTTTTTACTTTCTTTCTTTCCTTCAGGCCAGTAAAAACTTTATAAATCTTCCCTCTACCATTCCAGAAATATGAGCACTTCCCCCTTGACACCTGAAACATCTCACTGACCTTGTCTGAATGCAGTAGAATACATTCGTAGATACTACAGACACCTAAGTTTAAATAAACAAAACCCCAATATTTACTCCTATAAAGTGTTGATCCAGATTAGACTAGTATCCACAAAACAAGGTTTTTCTTAAGAATACTTACTCCTGGGGCTCCTATACTCACAATTCAACAGCTGTCAACTTGATGACCTACTGTAGCAAGTCAAAATGTTTATGTTGGTTGCCCCTGATGTTTATATAACAACATTGTGTCTCCCCTCCTTAGTATGCACACCAGTAGCCACAAAGTTAATGGACTATTTCCATTGATCTCAGGAAATGTTAGCCAAAGGTCTGTAGAAAATGCATGATATCCTGCTCCAAATCAAGCCTGAGGCATGTTCATTACAATCTTTCCTTTGTCTCCATTTTGAGATGCTAACTCATTGGACTGCTTTCCCGTTGAAGAAGACCTGAGAGTTCAAAGAAGCTACTTCAGACTCTCTTTCCATATGCTCTTTAAGGCTTGTCGTGTTTGGTTGGAACTGGAAAGCATTCAGATATGTTGATTATTTCCAGGGAAAGAGTGAGGTGAACAGATTATTGCAGTCCATCTCTCCCTAGACTAGGGGACACATTATTTTTTGGAACTAAATTTTGCTAAGAAGCCAAAGACTAATTGGTTATGGAGACTAAATTATCCTTTCACATTATAATTTATTAGAAAACATCATGGTCTTGTAACCAGAGGCTGTTAGCAGCCCTCATGATGATGAGTAATTATGACATGATGAGACATGTCTGAGGAGGAATTTTTGAAATCACTCTAATGTGAATAAATAAAATAAAGATTTGTATTCCAGGGAAAATACATGAACTCATAAAACTGCAAATGAAGATTAGCATATACTTTGTGGTTTGTTTTTTTGTATTTTTTTTAACTGTGAAGTTGTTGGAGTTTTTCCAAAGCAGTAGCATAAGGGGGGGGTATTTTGTATCTTACTAGGTCTGTGCTAATTGCAGCTTATTTACAGCCACTTTAAAAGAAAATTCCCATCAGGGTAATACTCTATTTCAGTTTTCTTCATAAAGCAGTGAGATGGGGATCTCTCCCTTGTCATTCCTATTTCAGTGCCATTCTTTTTCTTCTGATTCTCAATGAGCCTGCAGGTTGTTTATGCAGAATTTGCAAGATTTGACTCTGAAAATTTGTGTTGTACTCCCTCGACATCTTGGTATCTCACACCTACCTGGATATTTTCTGCTTTCTGTGCATTCTCTGCAACTGCAAATACCAAATACTTGCATCAGTTAAAGGTTAGTGTTAGTGGATCTATGGGATTCACTCAGGTTCTATGCTGTGTTGAGGAACAGCCATTAGCGTAAAACTCACAGAAATGAGAGAAAATTATGAACACTTTACCCAAAAACTCACCAACCCACAAAAAGCTAAGAATAACTTGGTTAGGGCAACTATAAAATTTGCACTTCCATCCAGCCACAACAGTAAAGTGTAATCAAAATGAAATTTTTTCTGCCTTCTCTCCTTTTAGCCTCTTTGAAAGAAAACACTTAGGCCTGTGGCTTCCTATAGGATTTGCTGATCATTCCCATAAGCCAATGTCTGGGATCTGAATTTTAGATGTAGTGAGTACCTGGAACTCAGGTTTTAATTTGCAACAGGTAAGGGAAATGCCTGCTCCTGAACAGGAGGCAGTGTAAGTCAGGAGCTGCTTTGTGAAACCAGGACTGTTGTCCTGGTAATGATGGAAGTAGTAGTAATTCAGGGGACAGCTGTAATGAGAGTGCTATTTGCTTATAAAATGCCAAAAGGTGGAAATAACTATTAGTCCCTTGCAAAGAGGACTGCAATGGGGTGAGATAGCTCTGTGTGCTTATTAACCTTGAGCACCTATTTTATTAGTAATATTGCTGCGAACATTGTGTTTAAACTATCAATCCTCTATTAAGCCTGAGAGCAGACAGGCAAAGCTGTGGGGGTCTTTCATATCTTGAAAGGCACGTTTTGCAGGACAGTATGCCCACTGGGGGACACGTGGGCAGCTAATAACCTTCAAATTGTCCACTCCAGGTCACCTAACCATGTGTCATGACTGCCTTAACTCATCTCTTCATCAATAGCCTGACTACTTCCACCTGTAGTGGGTTTTCCTAGGAGTGACTTGCTGAATTTGAGAAATTTGATCCCATCTTGGATTAATGGGAGTTTTATCTCTGGTTTTGATGATGTGTGAGAAACAGCAACCTAGCTGTATTGTCCACCTTTTTGGAATTATCACCTAGAGAGGGCATGGGAGTTCTTGACACAGAGAGCAGGTAGGCAATGTGAAAAGGGTCTGCTTCTTTGCCTCTACTTTGCTGAGAACACTCCTTTAATGATTTCAGAAACAGTGTGTTTACCAAGAGCAGAAATAAGTCCAAACCTTTAATAGATGCTCAGATTTTAGGCTGAGTATTTGGGAGTCTCCTAAGCCTCTACAAGTGTTTTCTGTGTCTGTCTGGCATAAGAAGCAAGTAGTGTTCTACCATTAATACTGTTACTGTAATCCTGTATTATTTGTCCATGTTTTGCACAGTATTGTTCTGCTCCCTAAGGACTAGACTTTGGCCAGTGTTGCTTTCTCATCAGTGAGGGATGGCTTGTGCATCTGGGTTTTACATCAGAAACACGCTCTCTCGTTTGTGTGGAACTCATTCAGAAAAGTGACTGAACTGTTTTTCAAAAGTGGGATGCTGTAGTTTCATACCAATGGAGTGCCAAAGGACTTAAGTTTTTGTGTCCTTGTTTCTGGTAGCAGGAAAAGACATCAATACAGAGCACACATGAAATTCTGCCTGTGTAATGAAGAATATTCTTTGACTACACTGTTTCCAGTGTAAACTACTGAACGTGCAAACACAAGTTGCATGGGAGATAAGCCAAGGTGATGAAGTCCAAGCAAGATGAGGAAGCACAGAGACTGTAAACACATTATCGTCTATTAAAGGAAACATGTGTTGTAAAGATATAGGGTCTTGTCTTTTATTTTGGTAAGAATAAGTTGGTTTTTTTCTGATACAGGTGGCAAATTCACCAAGGAAAACATCCGCCAGAGAGCAGAGGTAGGCCAGAACATTTAACAAAAGCCTCACTATCTGTTGTTCCGTAAAGCAGAAGACCGAATGCTGGTCTCCTGAAGTTACTGGCAAAACTAGCTTTTTCAATGGCCTAGGAGTTTATCCCAGGTATTTTGCTACCATAGTGACAGTCTTTTCCACACATGTAGAGAGCAGTTGGTTTAAATTAAGAACTATCAGGGTGCAATTTTTGGAACTAAATGACAGTTACAGTTCAATGAGTTAACTGTAAGTATTATGAAAAATATTTCTCAGTACACCGTTTAGATGTAGACTAATACTTGACAGGATGCTGCAGGCATCATTGCAATGCTAACAGATCACAGTAAATACAGCAGTAATATATATGATACAAATAAGTTTTACCTTCAGAAACTTATGCCATCTAAACCCATAGAGCTCAGTGAGCACACTAAGAGGAGCCAAAATGGATGTATAAACTCACATACCTGTACCAACTGGGCATGGGCAAATGCTGAATAAATACACTGTCAGAACAGTGCATTTGTTATAAAAACTATGCCAGGTATCATCCACAGAAGATATCCTTGTGGTTTCCTTCATGAAGAGACTGCATAAAAAAGAAAACTGTTTTGACTTCATATTGTGGAGGAATAGCCTAAGTTCTTATTTCTTTGTGTGCTGATTCAACAAGTACTAGTGATCTGTGTTGATCTTTTTCTTTACTGCTTTTCAGAACAAGGATATCCTGAACTAATTTATGCTCTTCATTTGAAACACTGATGGCTGGTATTGAGAGTAAAGCAAGGAAGCTGGGAAAATCTGGGGGCTACAGGTATCTTTGATATATTTCTAGCAATGCCTTTCATGGGAATTTTAGATCTTTGTGAATTTGAAAATAGAGGTGATAAACCAGGTAAGCATAATGAAAACTTGATATAAAAATGAAAAATTTAATTTAGAGATGATTGTTTAAACTAATATATTTTAAGTTCTTGTATTAATTCAGATTTATTGTCATGTCTAGCTCTTATTAACTATACATAATACTGAGATCCTACAGCATCACCATCAACTTGTAAAGCCTATGGAAAGTGAAATTTGCACTGATGCTGTTCAGTTCAACACATGCAAGCTACAGACACATCCTAGAATCACAGAATATTCTGACTTGGAAGGGACATACAAGGATCATAGACTCCAACTCTTAAGTGAATGGTCCATATGGGGATTGAACCCAAAACCTTGGTGTTATTAACACCATGTTCCCACCAACTCAGCTAATCATGTTTGCATCACCTTTTTTTATTATTATGGTCATAGATATGGAGGTGCAGTTTTTGTGAAGCAAATGAGTCTTATTGACAGATCTGGTTCAGATGATGATCTGACAGGTGATTCTGATTCACAGTGAATTTGCACATGCCACTTGTGACTTTCCGTTGCAGTTACTGGGAACTGATTTTTAGTTCTTTGTTGCTTTTTGAGACAGATAGTTTTATTTGTTTCAATTTTTAAATAAAACTGAGGTATTTATATGTTTGAATATGTTTACTGCATCAGTTATGAAGTCATTTAAATGGCAACAGTGCTAGGGAGCATACTGGAGTACCAAAACAAACAAAAAAATTTTAATAGATAGATCAATAGAGTTTTTTAAGCTCAAAAGCATCTATTTGATTCAAACCAAACGATGTGTGACTGTGATATCATTAAAACAAATATCCCAAATGAGCCATCTCTCACCCTTAATACCAAAGGGATGACATCATTTCTGCATATTGTATTGATAGTTTTTGTCATTCTCTACAGAGGTCAGACAAGTAAGCTGGGAAAGTAGGTTGTGTTCCAAAAGGCCACACCAAGTCCCAGCATGAGCTTTTTATCTTCTTTGAATGTAAGATCATAAGAAATTAACTTCTGTTCTGTTTTTTCCACCTGTGTTTACTGTAACTAGGGGACCTATTGCTTTTCTATTTGGATTCTATTTATTTAAAAGCAAAATGAGAACAGAAGAGTATGTGGGAAAACTCCTAATAAGGCAGATTTGGCAAAAGGAGTCTGTACATTGCCACCCTGCACTGTGGTAGCTTCAGAGCAGACTGCTGATTGTTTGCCTGGCTAATTTTATACTGTGCTTTCTACTTTAGGGTATGGCTCCTACAGCACCAGTCTCATACTTTAGATGTTATGGAAAATGGCATTTGCATTGAAGTCAGTGATAGTTGAATGCATACACTTAAGAAAATAAATAAAAACATTGCTTTCATTGTCTCTTCCTTCCTCTATTATGTATGCTAAACTTTTGCTATTGTTTTTTTTTTTTGCTTACAGAGATACCAGGAATACCACTGGAAATTCTGTCTTCCAGTTCCTTCCTTGAAGGAAGGACAAGGAATCAGTTTTTTTATTTTTATGTTTTTAATAGTGGAAGAGTACCAAGTCACAACTCTGAAACTTGTTCTACTATGAAAATAGCCCTGCTGAGAGCATAGCATGGCTTTGTTTTGCTATTCCATAGAAAAAATCAAGTAGCTGATGAGCAAATGGAAAAATACGTTGAAAGAAATTATTTTTTCTTATAAAAACTTGCACATGTTTATGCCTAAAAACATTTACACAAGGTAGGTGTCTTTTGTTAAGATATGTCCTAAAACAACCTGTTCACTGAACAACATGTAACAGTTGAGCTAAATGCTGTTTGCTTTTATCATAGTAGCAGCAGAATGGATGTGACAGTGCCTGTAGTACTGTTTGCAAAGAAATGTATGCAAATTCAGGCTCATACTGCTTGCCAGACACAAAATCTTCTCTTTATGGTGAGATAAATTAGTTTCCATTTTTATGCAAATTTTCCTGCTTATTGGCTATAGAGCTCTTCTGTCGTATTTGGAGGTACTGCATGTCAAGCACTGGAGAGGCTTTGCATTATTTCCAGAAATCCTGCTGAGATATGTGGGGATATATAAAGCAGCCAGAGAGAGAAATTAATGCCATTTCTTTCTGCCTTTTCTGTATTTCATCGATTGAAGACACGATGTGGGAAAAGAGATTTTGGCATCTCTGGTTGAAATAGTGCTATTCGTAGAGCTTTGTATGTAAATGTGTTTGTTGTTGTGTTTAGAAGACACAAAAAACCCAGCAGAGCCATCTCAGACTGAACTGTGTGGTACAGACTGTGAGGGAATGATGAACCAATGTTGCTGTGTTCAACATAGAGTGAGTTCTTTGCTGTTGGAACATTTTATTTTTGGAAGTAGTAGAAGAGAGACGAGGAAAATAGGGCAGGAATAGAAAGTGTGGCTTTGAAAAGTCTATCAGAAGGATTCCCTGTTCCTCTTACAGCTCATCTGTTGGAATACTGTTCTGGGATGTGAATTCATGTTTTCCCTCCTACTGAAGGAATTCTCCTCAGAGATGCCATCCCCTCCTAATGTTTCAGAGGTCAGAGTCCTTCTCAGGCTGTGGCAGATTCCTGGGTCCTGCCTACAGGAACTGCCCATCAGCACTAAGCAAGTGGGACCTCAGCTTTTGCCTGCTCCACTGGGAAACAGGACTGTCAGGTTCTGTGTTGCACATCCTACTTTCAATGGAGTATTGTCCAAAAATTCAGATAACTGTGCTATGTACACCTGTAGTCTGAGCCCTCTCTTGAAATTTAGAAATACATGTTCAAGTTGTCTCAAGCAGAGGAAGGAACTAAACTGAGGTTTCCAGTACCTGGGAGACATCCTCAAGTCAATGGGGAGAAAGAGGTTATGTGCAGTAATATGGTCCTGTGATACTCCCTGGCTACTCTGCAGCCACAGAAGCATTAAGTGGGAGACCTGGAATGGGAATCTAGAACAGTTTTTTCCTGCATGACTTTACCATGTGAAAGCTGTTATTGAGTATCATACTTCTACTTTAATAAAGCTTATGGGTTTATAATTATCTTGGAGACTTTTAGCCTATGTTCATCTTTGACTGAAATGTTTCTGTAGCCCCCCAAATATTTGGAAGTGGAAAATATGCCTTCTGAAAAGAAATAAGAACCCTTGCTTCTAGCTCTTCTACTTTTGTTGCTGTAACTCTCTTGTTATTTTTAACAAGCCTTGAGTACTTTTAGGGTGAGGTGGGCATGGGGAAAGTATTCATTTGGCTCTACTGTCCATAGAATTTTTTAAAAAGCTTCTTTCTTATTTTTAGAAGATATTTATAAATTGCCCATATAGTATGTGAATAGTATCACAAGAAGATTATTTCAGTGCAAGACAGAATTCCTCAGTGTTATTTGCATCTTCTTTTTTTTGGCAGGCTTCCAACAAATGCATGACACTTAGGTATGTAATTCGTGAAATTTATATCCTCTCTGTATTTTGGTAGTCTTTTTATCCTTGTCTATTTTTAGTCAGTAAACAAATTTTTCTTTCTTAAACGAGATCTACTACAGTACAATTCTAAGATAATTTCTATTGATGAAAACTCCCCAGGTGATTGGCAGACTATACTAGAAACCACTCATCAATACCATCTCTTTGTTAAATGTCTTTGGATTTCAATAGAGGTACTTTATGGAGACTGCTTCAATGGAAGCTGGCATTTTCATTTCTAAAAAATTTGAATGTTGGATGACCTATAATATGTATAACATTAATTCTAAATTACATAGCACTTATACAGTGTAATTAAAATGTTACCTGATAGCTTATCATTCTGTGCACTATATTTTTGTTCTTACAATCTTTCTTAATTAAGAAGTCCATTTGGTAGGTGTATTTTTAATCCCTTCACAGTTTCATATTGTTGTTTTTCTAAATTTGTTCTGAATGTAAAAATAGATATAGAAACCATCCATCAGGTGGTTACTTTGTATAAAGCTAAATTTTTTTTAAATCTTGAATTTTGGCAAAAAAAGTGTGGTCCACTTCACTCCTTATCACCCTTCTTCTTATTGACATAATTACCATGAATTACGTTTTCCTGCAGTTTCAACCGATGATTTCCCCTGGGCCATACTGATTAGGGGTTTTTTGTTGGGGTTTTTTCATTTGGTTGTTTGTGGGGTTTTCTGGTAGATTGAACTTTGCGTGCTAGAGTAGAGATGGCAGACTGTCCACCATTCTACAGAAACTGGCTCAGCATGTGTGGGAGATCTTAGGGTTCATGTCCTCATTACATGTTCTCTCTTCTGAATTCTTTTCTAATTTTCACTGCAATCTATTTTTCATTGGCTTTTCTCTCATTAGTACCAGGAAAAGGTCAAACTGAACTTTTCTTCTCATCCAGTTCTAGTTTTGGTTTTTTGTTTGGGGTTCCTTTTGTGAGGTCAAAATTAGGCAAAAAGAATTTGTCTATCCTTAACTGAAAACCTCTTTTTAATACCTACACTAATAGCACTAGGACAAAAAAATAGATTGGAGAGAGTTTTAATCTTTAAAGTGCATTATCAAGTAAACAAGCACAGTGAAATGTGGAAATAAACAGAAAAGCAAGAGGAGTTTCTTGTCATTTGTTTTTGGTAACTGGAAAATTGTCAGAGCCCAGAAAGGCCATAAAGACTTCATTGTGTCTTTCAATCAAGTTTTAGAGCCAGATAGTTACAAGGCAAATTCATTCCCAATATACAGCCTCTGGAACGATGACCATAGCATTCAATTAATTAGATGCGACCAAAATGTCAAGATCCTCATAAAGAAATCTTTCACTCATCTGGATTATTATATCAAGAGATTTTTTTTTTTGAGTCTGATAAATTTAGGGCATGGGAGAAATTTACTTATTTATAGTTTCTTCTTATTTCATAGTGATAGTGCTTGCCATCCCTCCCATACAGCTGCAGTGCTCCTTAGCTAGGAAATACACAGACTGAGTCATCATAATTGCTACTAAAAAGGAGAAAGACAAAAGGGTTGGATCCAAAACAAGAGCCAAACCCAGTTCTGGTGCACTGCACTCTCTGTGTAATATGTTACCTTTACTTCTTTTAAATGTAATTTTGAAACCCATTTAAGCACAGATGTTGTCACTGGAAACTCATAAAACCACCAGCTTAAGCAGTCCCACACTGGTTGAGCATCCCATTAGCCTGTCTCGGACAATGGCCAGCACCAACAGCTCAGGGGAAAGAGCTTAAGAAACACAGCAACGATCCGTTCCTCTTTCCTTTCTTCTAGTGATCAGTGCTGCAGGCATTTCCTCCTCTTGATATCACATTAGGGCCATTGTTTAGTTATCCTCAGTGGACCTTTCTCCAAGTGACTTGCCTAATCCCATTTTGAACCTGCTAATATTTTTCACATCCAAACTTAATTTAGCAGTGAGTCAATATCTTCTTGTGTGGAAAATTGTTCGCTTTGGTTTTAACTGTTTTTAAACCTGTCATTGGATAAATTATTTTGTTTATATGGTAAGGAATAGTGAACAATTGTTCCTTATTCATCTTCTCTGTCCTAGTTATGATTTTATAAACCTCTCCCCACATACACAAGCCATCCTGAGCTGAAGAAAGCTTGCCTGCTTTGCTTCAGCGGGTGCTGAGCCATACTTGCAGCCACCTTTGTCCCCCTTCAGAATACTCCAAGTCCTACTCTATCCTTTCAGAGGGAGCATCATCAGAGTTATACCAACACACTTGCCAGATGTGAAAAATGTGTAACAATGGAAGGACTCCAGGACATGAAATAATAGGATTTGTGGCTTGTCTATAGATTTAATGAGTAACTGGTTTGGGAGTTTGGTTGGTTTTATCTTGAATAAAAGAGTGATTTTTTCATCTCTCTTTCTAAATTAGTTCAAGCTGCTTTGCATTTGGACTAAGCAAGCTAGAACGTGCTCCAGAATAGGAATGTTCACTCATAGAGGCAATTTGAAGCAGCTATCCATTCAAAAATTTCTCCCTATCCTGTTGTACATCAATTTTCATCCATCAACAAGCCCTCAGTCTCAGAACTTCCTGCATTTCTTTCACAGGAGCAATGTGTGGATTAATTAATGCACACTGTTGGTTGAAATCAATAAGTGACAAAATTTAATTACCTTCCACACCAGTTGACTCTTATCCACACATTGTGCAAACTATAATTTCCCATTCCTTTGGGATACATTTCTCATATGGGCTGCACATGTTTCATAAATTAAAATGTGCTGGAGTTCTCCTTATCCTGGGAAATTTTTGTGGTCTGCAAACCACAAGCACAAGCAAGAGTTCAAAAGGCTTCAGTAGAATAGTCTGCTCTAGCACAGTAGATATCCAGGTCAATAAACATCTAAGTAGTGCATCTAAGTTGATACTAACTACTGTGTGTGCTATTTAGACAGAGCTGAGAGACAAATTGCCTTCTAGCCTCACTCTGTTGAAGCATGAATATTGTCCACAGTTTTAATTCAGTAGCAGACAGCTATTGTCCATTCAGTCCCGCACAAATCTGTAATGAAACAGTTAAATGGCAAACCCCACAGGTATTTCTAGCAATTGACATTTATGACAAAACACTATATCGTTGGAATCAAAACTGTCATTGAAACAAACCTTTTTCCTAGGCCCAGTGTCTAGTGTGCATTTTAAGTTCGCTTGAATGGTTTTTTTCTGCAGCTTGATGGAGTTGATTCTTGACCAATAACAGTTAAAGACTCTACAGTATAACAGCCCTTACTAGGTTCATTGAGAAAACAAGAGGGATCTACTGGATAGTGATTCAGGATGGCCTCAAGGGACGTGGATTTGAGCTCTGATATTGCTGATGAACTGTGTTATAGACATGGTAATTTTTCTATTCTGATTTTATCTGGTTTGCTCAGCTGTAATATATTTGCAGAAGACAATTTTTGCTACATGTTTGCAGTCAAATACAATGCAGTCATCCTTCTCTCTTGGATGTCTGCTAGTCAGATTCCCTGCTGCAAGCCTAACACAGGAATTTCCTAAATTTTCCTGCAGAATTTCTTTATACACTTTGTAATTTCATGAAATTAGTAAGAATTAGTTAGCTGAAATCAGCAGGAAGTGTCTTTTTTAGCAGAGGAGGTGAGTCCTTACTCTTTGAGTCTTGTCATATTGTTACTTACTGAGCAGTGGTTCCTTGCACAGCTGCTCAACCTAATGACTCACAGATTCCAAGATAGAAAAGTCTTGTTCTTGTCCATGCACATGCCACCCTGTCCATTCCTATTGATTCATTTCCAGGCTGAGGGCAGTCTAAGTGACTGGCCCAGCAGAAGAGCTGGGAAGTCTTCTACTGTGTTAAGGTAGTATCCAGAAGAGTCCAGATGTCAAGTGTGTAGTGTGGGAGCAGGGCAGGGGAAAAGAGAGGCCAGGTGAGGAGTCACACTTTCTCTTTGTTCGCCACCAGGTTTGCTCAGTCATCCATGGAACTGCAGCTTAATAAACTATCAAATTGTCTCCAGCTGTGTCTTGTGAACCTAGAAGATTCTAAAACTCTAGGCTGGCCCAATTTCTTTCTGAATTCATGCAGTATAATCACTTACTTCATTTTCTAGAGGCTTTAATTCAAATGCTGTCTTACCAATATATCTTTGTTAACAATGACACAGATTAGTAAACATACTTCTCTGTTGGAGTGATGACTGTCTTCCGTAGGGAGGGAGCAGTCTGTTTTGGTATTCTAGGAAACTGTTTTCATTTAATCAACAGACTTTTTTTTGCATAGCTGCATAACATGAGACAAAGTTGAACTAATGGTCAGGTTTAAGGTTACTACCAAGGATTTCAACTTTTCAGCTACAGGGGAAAAGGTCTTACATTTTTTTCATCACAATCTTTGTCAAAAATGTTTGAATCTGCCTAGAAATAATTACTGTTTCCTAACCCAGTAAGATCTTCCAACAAATACAAAGAGCTGCCTACAATTCTGACACCATGCAGATCTGTTTTGTTGTTTGTTTATCTTGGTAAACCAGGAGTTTTGTTACAATAGGATGCATATTTTGGCTTTTGAAATGCAGCAAGGAGCACAGGAAATTATATGTGCTGACAAATGGACTCTTCACTTTTGCTAGGAGGAAACAATTTCAGAGCCTCCACTAGGAAAACTCCACCCAGCTTGTTATATGGTGTTTTAATCACTATTTGTTTAATGACTTACATGTTATGAAGGACATGCATGTTTTCTCTTAGAATAGATTCTTATACTCAACCCTGCTTATACATAAAATTTCATGGATTTCACTAAATAAAAATCACTTTGGTAAATGTTTCAGCAAAAAAACCCCAACTGTATTTAACTTCACTGTTGAGTTCTGTGTTCTTTCAACATAAAAAACTCTTCTCCCACTATGTAACAGAAACACTGCTATTAACTGAAACGTCAAAGCAATGATGAAGATTTCCATAATATATAAAATGTGGGTCTCTCCCTGTAGCATCTTGTGATAAGGAAAGAGTCTTTCTCAAACAGGCTTATCATATGTTCTTACTAATCTGTTTTTCTTGAAGTGATTTAAAGATGAAGGACAAGGCACTGCCAAGCACAGTGGAATAGAAGATTTGCTCTCATGGGTGACAGACAGTCAGGAAGGTCAGTGTCTCAGGGCTGGGATTTCCCATCCGTGCTGCATACACTTGGCTGGGCCACTGACCATTGTTTCAAGTGATACGCTGTGCTGGCTCCCACGCAAGGTGATTTTTTTCTATGTCGCGTTTACAGAACAAACTCTTCTCACACTATCTGGGATACTGCCTCATTGTGGCTTCCATGAATACAGGGGAAATTCCTGGCTTATTCCAGGACCAAGAAATTTGAAGGCCCCTCAGTGACTGAAAATGGGACCGAACCTTTCTTGAAGGTACATGAACTGTGAATCTGAGAGTAAAATTTACCCTACTTGCCACTCTGGGAAAAAATAGTGCTGTCTTGGTTTTCCGCATGGTCTTTTCTAAAGGGCAATGTATATCTCACGCATTTTTGTCATTATACAGTAAAAGTATGAACTGATAGTGTCTGACATGGAGCTGTTGTTCCTTCAAGTTTTCCTTATTCTGGAGTTCCTGATTTATTAAGGAAGCTGTACCAATCAGGTACCCCTTCTAACACTGAACTGTGAAAAGGAAAGAACGAGGAATGCATCAATTGGTTCGGGACTGAGGCTTCTAGGGAACAAGTATTAATTTCATTTAGCCAGTTCTTCTAATACAGCATTGGCTTTGTCTCTTTGATTTTGGTATATTCTTTGCTATACTCCAAGGAGAGAAACTTGTGTGACAGAACTGAAGAAAACAGTAGAATAATGGATAAACAATCTAAAACTTTTGGCTTTAGAACATCATTGCTTATTTAATCTCACCTCTAACTATCTGCTCTCTGTCTCTCCTCACATGTCAGATAAACTATCAGGGGTCACATCTGTCATCTGGTTTTGGGGTGTTAATCTCCTAGGACAAAGAGGTTAAATATATAAACTATAATACATTGATCAATATAGTGGTTGGCTGGTGAAGTTCAATTAATTAATAAAAACTATTAAAATTAGAATCACTCTCCTTATTTTAAGAATGACACTTCCATGGAACATAGACGCCTCCTTATATAAAGGTGGGGCTGCCTCTTGACTTGTTTCCTACTTCCAGATTTCCTTTTTAACCATAGCAGGAAGACTGGGATTGTGACAAGAGGAAGGGGAAACACAGAAGAACAGTTAGTAGCAGTAAGTTTTCTCATGTTTAGAAATAGCCTCTGTGTGCAAAAACAATTGTCAGCAGCTTTCAAAAATTTCAGTGATGGGTTTTGTTTTCTCAGACCTGACCACCCTCTGTTCATCAGTCTTTTCACATGCATCAGTCATGAGTCTGAGTCTCTCAGCATCCCCATGCTGAGCTGTCATTAATCAGTCTGCACTTTGGAAACTGCTTATGAGTTTGCTTATGGCAGAGCTTAGGCAGCAGGGACCAGCTCTATTTCAGCTTATTGTAAGTACAGTAAAGCTTTTCACTGGCCTGTGTAAGAGGAAAGATATAGAAATGTAAGTTCTCCCAGACCACTGGGAGGACCAATGGCAAGCTGCTGTCAGCCATTCCAGAGAGATAAGTAACAGAGGGTCAAGTCTGATGTACACTCTCCAGGAGTGGTATGTATACTCTTACCTGGTGTCTGAAGTCATTTAATTAGTTTCATGCCTTATAACATCCATATAAGCAAGCTCACCAATGGGGAACAGCATAGTTCTGGTGTTAAAACACATTGCAAAGATTTGAGACCAGTGCTCAAATTCCAGCCTCGTTACACCACAAAATTCTAAGTTACAAGTTTCTGTCATTAAACCACTTCAATGGGTGGTGAAAGCTGAACAGCAGTGAAGACTCAAACCATTGTGTCACAGAGTGAACCATGCTACGCCAGGATAAAGTCAAACAATGGAATAGTAAACACATCCAAATCCCATCTGTGTTACAGTGTCCACCAGTGGGACTGCAACTGCACCATAGGATCCTGAATTGCAAGTCCTTTTATTTAAGGGCAAGGGGTGCACATCCTAAAGAATAGTATAATTTTATCGCTTAATTTATTATATCAGTCCAATTTGCTGAAGTGAGTGTCCAGATCAGTTATGCTTTTTCGTAACTGCCATGTTTTAAAGGGTAGTGCTAAAAAATCTGGTATGACCTACACCCTTCTCAATTTGGATGCATAAATGTAACTGTAGGTGTATTCATATTTTTTATGTTTCTTTACAGAAGATTAGTTCTGCTCTACACAATTATGTCCTGCATGAGGAACTGTCAACAATTATGTTGTGGTTATTACATATGAAAATGGAAGAAAACAACGTCTTCTTTCACACTCAAATGTAAAGTAGAGGTGAAAGGAAAGGTTTAGTTGCAGTAACCTTTGCTGCTTCAGCTGTCTGTACTAACGGGGGTAAGGTGCTTGAGTGCAACTGCTTTTGCTTTTACAGTGAGTGCCTCATCCTGTCTCCCTTTGGTGCTGGGGACTGGGTGGAACGTTTGCTCTGTCTGCAGGGAATCTGTCTGCTTTCACCTGTAATCGAAAGACTGATGCACCACACCCTAGGCCCTGATGAGAGCTGTCTTCCTTCAGTACAGCAGACCCCAGGGAGGTGTGGATGGAGTTCCTGAGTGTCAGGTGGGAGAAAGGTGAGAGAGGTTATACCCAGCCTAACCTGGTCTGTTACAAAGTTTTGGGCATGCTCTATGTTTGATTAATGAACTGTTCTAACCCAAATATTTCCTGGATGTCTACATTACCATTTTCAATTGTGCTAACTCAAACAAACCAGCAATCAATTAACTAGAATTACAAAACTCTAGGCTAAACAAAGCCATCGTGAAGAAACTGGCTTTCAGCCCAGTATCTGCTGATGATGGGATATGAAACAGCCTATTGATTCTGCAGCTCTCAAATTCTTGTACAAAAGTAAAAACAATGCTATTTGCCTTTTCAATAGGGAAAAAAAAAATCCCATTTTATTCAGTACCTCCACTTAGAAAAGGCAAACTACATTACTGAGCCAATTTTTAGGAGGTTGTACAGAAAGAAGTTATTCCAGCACAGTAAGAAAACTTTAGCTTAGAGTTATAAAAACTCTAGAAGAAAGGCAAGAACACTAAATTTTAAACTAGATTCATATTTCCACCTGTCAAAAATGTTGTGCCAACTTTTTGAGGTATTTTTATCTTTCATGTAGAAAGCAATATGAGAAGACAAGAGCTCTGTCAAGTTTCTATGCTGGTGACTGTCAAGTTTATTGCAAGTAGTATGACATTTAGTGCTTTTCATCTGGCTTTGGATGACAGAACCCTAAAACGTATGAAGATCTCAGCTTCTAGTAGGCATGCTATGGGGGAAAAACTTGGAAACTTGAAACAAACACACACAAATGGCATAAATAAGTCAAGCAACAACAACTGAAAACATCCCTTTCCTAAACCTCTTCTTTTTAATTAATTCTCTGCTCTGGAGGAGCAGTTTCATGGTTTTTCAGTATGTGAGGGTTGCCAATGCAAAAAGCATGCGGTAATTGTAAAAGCAATAACTAGTCCAGCTGCATTCCCCATGCAGAAACTGAGAGGGACAACAAGCCATAAATAGTGGTGTCACCGCCACTCTTTGCCTCAGTTAAGGAGTATTATTATTCCAAACACAAAACAAACTATTGCTTGGGCTCCAACCGAAAGTTTCAAAGCCTCATAAATCTGCCAGGTCAAAGCCAATTTTCATTGGAATTTTGGAAAGGAACTTCTTGAGAGAAATACCAGTGCTAATTTTAATTTCCTTTTACTACTTGTTTTAAGAGCCTTGTCCAAACCCAATGTGTTCTTCAAATGGAAGAATACAAATTTTCCTCTGATTCACCTTATTCTATGTATGCTTGTAGCTCAGCACTAGTCCACTACAGCAAACACAAGCAGAACATCTATGAGTATATATTTTCTTTTAACCTGAAGCTGCTGAGAACTGTCTTTAGGCAGAGATGGATGTGATGAGTGACTGCATGTTAACTACTCTTGGGCTTAGGTAGGTTATTGATGCCTAAGCTGTTGTCTCCAAGGTCCCAGTCAAGGCAGGTGCTTTGTCTTCAGTGTAAACCCTTTTTAGGCTTGTTCAATAAAAGGTTTGGAAACTGCTGCCACTGAGGAGAGTTGCTGGTTCCAAAACATGAAGAGGAAGGTTCTGATTATTTTTTTTAACAAAAGGGAAAAATCCTTCCATGAGAGCTCAGCAGATATCTGAGGCAATTTTCAGAAAAGTCTACTCAAAAGGAAGGATGTATGTATGTGCTTGCTCTCTGATTGCCCTTCCGAGAGTAACTTTTTTGCATTACTTTTTCTGCTTCAGAGTATCTTCCCAGGTGGAGAGGCCAGCCTTCCCAGCCTTTCCGAAAGGGAGAAGGGGCAGGTCAGAAATGATGGGGCTTTTCCTCCCTTTTCTTAACAAATTTTTCTCCTGTCACTACCCTCCTACTATAACACTTAATTGTCTTCATGCATTGTGTTCTACACAGAAAACCTGCTTGCAGCATAGTGTTTTCTAGACACAGTATTTTGTCTTTATAATACATGGTGTTACATGTTTGCTAATACACAAAAGAAACAAGAAGAGCAATATAAGATAAAATCTGAGGTGTCTTTCTTTCTAGGGATATTTATTCCATTTTCATGGTTATGAAATAACAAAATTATGTTCTCCTTCTATGCAAAAAAATTTGGCTCCGAGCGTCAATGAATGCAGTGATAGAACAGACATGATTAGTCCAAGATCCCCACAAAGAACTGAAAAAATGAGAAAAGTGGCAAAAGGGTAGGTTGTAGAGGCAGAGAGATTGATCAAGATATTTGGTATTGTGAGAAAATTCTCTTTTGTTTCCCAGCTGCTAAATCTTTTGCCCCAGACAGGAACAACTGATTTTAACAAACATTTGGCTTAATTTTTTTTTTGTTTTGAGGAAGCATACAATAGGCCCATAGACTCAGCCGGTCAAAACACATGGTCTTGGGCCTAAAGAAAGGCAGCATAAAAGTGTGGGGTTTTTTTAATGAAAAGAAAGAAGGTAGTAAAAAGGACTACTTTACATAGTTCAAGTGATCAGGGTAGAACAGAAAAATATTCTGCCTCTAACATGGATTTAAATAAAGACGTTCCTTTGCTTGTTAACTACTGTCAAAAGGGACCTCATTCTGGGAAACATGCTGAAAAAAGTTTCTCTTTGTCTATCATGCACGTCAGCTGCCTGGTAGACAAAGAAAGATTCTTTGTGACTCTCTTGTTTTTATACACAAAAACAAATAACAGTGTCTGCATTTATAGGTATTGCTTTCCAGTGAAACAGTTTTATGTCATACCAGTCCATAAGATTCAGAAAAATAATTGTAATATCTGTTGGCTGTAATAACATGTTATGATTAAAACAGATCTTCACTTTGCAGGTCAAAACCAAATATACAGGCTTGTGAGCATTTTTTAGCTTTTTGCTTCTTTATTCTTGCTTCTCTGTTTTGCCCCAGATTGACCCTGCACTTCTGGACTTGTTGCTCTACCAGGACATCTCTTAACCTTATTAACACAGGGGTGTCTTATGGAAAGCACAGCTGTGAGGACCTTCCTCCAGGACTGGCAAACCAGACAGTTACTATCAAAGCAAGTTTAGGTGTCAAACGCAAGCGCTTCTTGCTTTTTTATGCCTCGATATTGTGCAAGCTGTAGCGGTGTCTTGGAGGTGAAAAGTAATATGCAGCTGGAGAGTGTCAGAGCTTTTTCCAGCAGTATCCATGTCAATAAAACAGCCTGAAACTTTGTTTATAGCCTTGGCAAAGCCATCATAGGCTGAGTTAGTCACAGCAGCAAAGCTATCTGCTCACCAGTAGGGAATCTTCGTATTCCAAACTTTTTGTATAAACCTCATGAGGTTTAATAGGAATTTCTTTATATACTAGTAAAATCTATAGATATTTACAGACCCTAGACCTTGTTTTTACTCTTTCCAACACTTTGCAAAACCAAGGTGAGTTCTTCCTGCTCCTAGGCTCTTCTCTCTTAGCTTTCTCCCAGTTGCTGCTGCTAACTGTTTGGCATGCACGGCTGAGTCTGGAGCCTTGGCTGGAAGGCAACAGAAGTCTGCAGCTCAGGAATATTGCCCCCTTTCAGTGTCTCTCTCAGAGAACTTCTCAAAGTGACTGCTTCTCTTGTTTAGCCACTATAATTGAGCAAGAAAGCAATTATGTGGCATAGTTTACAAATCTTTAGGAAGATTGGTATTTTCAAACATTTCAAATCTGTGGGCCCCTGTAAAGTGAATCTAAGTCTATTGAAGCAAACTTTCTTTTCTCAGTTATCTTTCCAGGTCTCCTGATGTTAAAGACCACTGATCTAGGAAAAAAGACCTCCCTTCCAGCTGAAATTTAAGCTATGTTTACTCAAAGGTTCAGAACACTCTCAACATCACTTAGATTGTAAATTCCCTGTTTACCGGGACTTTTCCTTTTTTTTTTTTTTTGCAAATGGTGCATTCATCTTGTTGGTCACTGTGCTCTGTGAACATTATTGCAGTATGAATAATAAATGGCAGTTTTATCTGAGGGTCCTCAGAAATATTCTGTAAGAAAGTTTCTCATCACTAGATTTGGAATATTTGGAAATTATTACTGTCTCATTCTCAGAACCAGGATGTGTTTCATGACGGTTGGTAGACTAGAGGTATGAGATAAACATTGTCATAGCTGACTGAGTTTTTGTGGTTGCATCCTAACTTGTACAGCTTTCATGAGAGAAGCCAAGACTGAAAGGAAACATGGGAGTTCCATGAAGCACAATTACAGTTGCTTATTCAATTATTAGCCAGTCCTGAAATGACTCACAACACAGCTGCTTAGATTTACAGGCAGTTAACAGACTTAAGTGTTTGTTGGCTTTTTTGTTCAAAGTGATGTAGTGGGACATTGTCCTGGGTCAGATGTACCATAAAGTTGAAGGCTTGAGAAAACAGAACAGACTTTTGTCTCTTTCTTGCATCAGCTGCTTTGTCAATGGCTGTGAGAAAGATACTATGAAAGTGATTTTATCTGTCTAATCTTGAGATAGCAGAGCAATCTAGTAACAGTATTCAGTGAAAGTTGGGCACTATTGTCTCTGAGACACTCTGAAAACTCTGAGATTCTCTGATCTGCTATTTCCAAATACTCTAATTTTGATGTGACTTTATTTGGTAACTCTTGCTTCTGTAATAATAATAATACAGTGGTCTGGCTGCTTGATTGGTGGAATTTTTTCAAAACACTGATAATTGATGCCTCAATAATTTGGAATTGTTTTGGTTAGATTAACAATCGAATTTCATACTTTTTAGAGAATTTCTTTGTGAACAGAGATAGAATAACCAGTAAGTATGGGCCATGTCATGTCATATAAACAAGTATTTACGAGGTGCTGCAACATATTGCCTTTTATAAATGATATTGCTTCTGATTTTAATTTGGTGTTGTTCTCCTGTACTAGACTTCTATGCTAACCTTCTACATTAAATAAAAGGAATGAACAACACTGACCATAACACCTTAGGATTTTTAGGTTTTCTTTTTTTCTTTTCTTTTTCACTTTCTTCTGTTTTTCTTCCTTATTTCATTAGTTCACTGAGGTATCTCTTCTGCTCTTAATCTCCTTTGTCTGAGGTTGAGGTACTGTCTTTTTTCTCTCTTCTGGTTAAAGTATTTTGTATTTTTATACTGCTATATGCTACTATTAAAAATCAAAAGCATCTATCTATACTGTAGGCAGCAGGATTTGTAAAAACTGTAAGAGATTCTCTGCCTTTTTGTCAAAGGCAGATCTTAATTTTAGGGCTTACATCCTTCTTCTGGACGGGCACTGACCAAGGCAATGCAAGTTCC
Source organism: Dicrurus megarhynchus (assembly GCA_013399195.1). Lineage (NCBI taxonomy): Eukaryota > Metazoa > Chordata > Aves > Passeriformes > Dicruridae > Dicrurus > Dicrurus megarhynchus. Next base: position 178,092 of record VXAD01003546.1, read on the forward strand.
CATTTGGGGGTTAACAGCCTTCATTGTCACAAGTCCTGATAAAGCTTTAGACTTCCTTTTCCACTGCCTTGTCTGCTCTCATGTAGATAGGTGCAGAATGAAACCACAGTGAGTTTATTAAATCTTTGTTCTGTCTTGATAGGATCTGAAATACCACCTTCCTTGACAAGTCTGCAGTGGCCGAGACTGAGTTTTTGAGTGTTACTCAAACCTCCTGAGGGTTGTGATGAATTTTGCCTGCTGCCCATGATCTGGTTGGCTTTTGCCACTCATAGAACTTACTAAGAGTGAGGAAAATCTTTCCTCAAGATAGCGTTTTGCTGTGGCAGTAGCTCAGGACAGCAGAGGATGCAGCTTTGATGAGGATTGGGATGGCTGAACAGTGGCCAAAGTTATCTGATAAGCGATTTGGACTGCATGTTGCATTAGACAGCAATACAGCAAAGGAGATTACAGTCCTCTTAGCTCCTTCTTGGAAATTTGCCCCTTGGGATCCTCTCTGATCTGTGCCCAGAGAACTGCCCTTGCAATCTACCTGCTCTGGTGTCATCAGTCTGTGATGGGCAGCAAACCAGACTAAATGCAAGGAAGAATCCAGGGCCACTTGTGCTTGAGAAAAATACTCCAGGGACTAGATGGTGATCTTGGAGAATTTAGGGGCTGAATTTAGTTTATTGCCTAAAAAAAAGCATGTTTATTACTTATTCCTCAGAGTGTAGTTTAAAACAATTAGTCTAATTATTGTGGAGCATTGTGCTTTAAAAGCTACAGCTGAAAGTAGGGAACCACAAGATTTTCATGTAAGTAGTAAAATTTTTTTTTAATAACCTAGATGAGTCAGAAGAAACCAGTGGTTATAAGTTTGAAGGAGTTTCCTTGGAGTCCTGTAATCAGATGAGCTCATCTGCCATCTGAGCAACCTGTATTAGCAGTGTTGAAAAGTAACTCTTAGCTGCTGCTTAAAGCAAGTCTAATATTCTCCTTGTGCTCTGAAGACCTTGGACTTGATCCTGCTTTTTTGTACATGCAGACTCACCACAAAGCATGCAACAAGAAAAAACCCTTTTAAAGAGCTTGATCTTGCAGCCCCTAAATGAAACATGCAAGACGAAGGCCTCCTTGTGACGTCTTAGTACTCTTTTTGTGAATTATCAATTTAAGCCAAAAAGAGGCAGCTGAATTTTGAGAAACAAGCACCTCCTGTGTGTCCAGTAAAGCTGTTTGCTGTGCAAGCAACTAAACAGAGAAGAGGAAGTGGCTGGGATCCTGCTCCAGCTTTATTTTGAGTGCTTTTGACTGTCCTGTCCAGAGAAAAGGGGTAAACATCTTCCATCCTGGAGGGGTTGCAATGGTATCCTTAACTGGTGGCTTTGTTATGAGGAGCATGGAACTAGTGGTGACTTTCGTCCAGAGCAAGATGGCTGAGGGCCAAAGTTTGAAATGAACTACTCAATTCCAGCCTTATAACCTAAAATACTCCAAAGAAAATTTAACTGGGGAGGTGAGCCCTTGTAAGACTGAAACATGGTTTTTGTTTGCAAGGGTGTAGATGCAAATTTTTTCAGGAATAAGACACAAGAAAAGCTTTCTGGAGAAGAACAGATGGGAAATGTTCTATTATAAATAGCTATTATTTATCACAATGAAAAAAGCACCATGGTGGAGGTTGTGTTTAAGACCCAAGACTTGTAAAGAATTTGAGACCTGAGCTGACAACATAATTGCACTAGCTTTTGAATTTACCAAAGCCTGTTTAATGAACACTGCAGCTGGTCTGCGTGCTTTTTTTATGAAATACAGTTGCATTTGTGGAGGATCCAAGCAGTGCTGCCATGTGGGAAAGCAAATCATCTCAAAGATGTTTACTTCTGCATGGAAATATTCCCAGACAAAGGAGTCAAACCCTCTCCCTAGAAAGATTAAATTCAGTCAATTCCTTCTTCACAGTATTTTGTTCTTTTCTTATGTTGGCAGTCTTCATACTTGTAACCACTAAACTTCATCCTCTTACTCCCATCCTTTATGCACACTATTTGTTTCCCAAGGCAAGTGGCATGCAAAGTCATCTTGTATTTAAAGTACTTCCACTTAAACTTTACAGTAAGATCAGGAGTAAGATATTTTGAACTTTGTGATTAAACATTTTAGCAGCTGTTGCTGTAAAGACTTAAATATGCTTCCAATTTTTTTCACACAGGTGAAAATTACCTCCTCATCAACTTGGAGGTAATTGCATACCTACAGGACATAGGCATAAAGTAGGTACGATAGTATTTTATTTGATATTAATGATTTTACTGGAACATATAATTACTGGAGTGGTTGTGAACTCCTTGGCATTAGTGTACATGAAAGAATACGTTCTATTAAACAGGAGCATAGCTGTGAAAAACCCCTACACTTAATAATATTGCTTTGCAAAGTGAATGAGTGTACCTGTGCCTGTCAAGTAAATTGTGTAGTGGGTAGAATAATTAATTTGGACACAAGGCAAAGAGCACATTGCAGATTTTTTTTTTTTTAAGATGACTGGGGAGTGCCCAGGTTAATATTACATCCATTTTCCCTGCTTTACACCCTTGTGCATGGCATGGATGCAGAAGTTTGCTTCTACAGATCCTGTAGATACATAAGTATCTATATAATATAGATATATAAATTATCAATTCTGGGATGTGTCTTTGTCTTTAAGTGTGTGTGGGGGGTGTCTTTACAAGTAGCTTTTTTCTGTTATTGTAGGGACAGGCTTTTTTCCCCCCAGATTCTAACTCAGAACAGATAAACTTGTGCTCCTCTTCAAGTGAATGCTGAAATTCATCATCAGTCAGCAAAACTGAAGCAACATTCTGTACATTTAAAGGCATTGGTCACAGTTTTGCTGAGTCACAGCCAGAACAAGGAAAACATTAACACAATGACTGGTGCAATTCAAAGCTCGTGATGTAAAGAAATGCTGTGATGTGTGAGAACATATGTGTATGTACAAACTTATTGGCAGACCAGTTGATATAAGCAGACCTCCTAGAAGGAAAATAATGTTCGGTTACAGATGCCCAACATAGTAAGCAGATCAGTTTTAAGTAGTGCATGAAGGTAAGTCCTGGCCACCATTGTGAAAGACACCAACTCATTAGTGGTGCAAGTTTCTGACTGCGCAGGCAGCAGGAGGGATAGAGGTGAAGAGCTGGCAGATGGAGCTGGATCCCACCTTATGTATGGAAGGCAGGGATCCTGCTGTGTAAGAGTATGAGAGATGCTGTGAGAGTGAGTAGAAAAAGATGTGTGTCAAAAAAGGTGGAGCTCAGGGGAACAGAGGCTTGCTTCTTGACCAAGCTGTTTGGAAACCTCCACAACAACTGGTGCTCCCTCCTGTGCCACTGACCTTCTGGTGCACAGGCAAAACCCAGGAGAAAAGTTCACCTGCTTGCAGCTTCCTCGTCACTCGTGCCCTTTTACCAATAGTCAGGGGAATTACCTTCGAAGACAGGTGTTCCCACAATTTGTCCATGTATCTAATTTATCTAAAATGGGTGGTTCTCCAGATACATTATTTTGTGTTACAGTGTTGTAAAGCTTGGCTTTTAAACCTCTCTCATTCTTTCTGCAACAATGATCCTACATTATCAGTCAGTCGCCTTAAAGCTGAGGGTATTTTGTCGGTCCACTGTAACGCTATTTTTAGCACAAGCAAACAGAAACCAGACAGGCTCATGATCAGTCCTTTGGGGAAATGGAGGTAGAAGGATGAAGAGAGAGGAAGAGACCTCCTCTTAAAGATTTTTCCTGTTAGTCACAGCACTGAGGAAAAACAAACTCCATATGGAACAGATCATTTAAGGCCTTTAAAACATATTTGGAGAGACTGTACAGTTTCTTAAAGGAACTTGAAATACTCTGTGGTTTGGGGGTTTTGTTGTATTTCCCATTTGGGGATGTGTGTGCATTTCCATTTGTTTTAATTTGGACTTAGTTAAATGCATCAAGCAGTAGTTTGTTTTATTACCATCTTTCAAAGATCTATTCATAAAAGAAGAACATTCCCTGATTCCCCAAATGGGAATGAGTTACAAATGTTTCTCTCCCAGTAGTTTCATCAGAGAAGTTTTGCGCTTTTGTGTTTTTCTTTTTTTTTTTTTTCCTATTGACTTGCAAATGAAGGTTAATTTTTTGTTCCCAGCACAAGGCCAGAGTGTAGTGTGCTGAGGCAAGGATGTGTGCTCAGCTGGATGCTGAATTCAGACATGGAGTAACTATGTGATGCAGGAGGTCACAAACAGTGGGCTGGTGTTAGTGGACCTACTAGTCTCATCCGAAATTGCCCTTCTTCCTTTTGCCCCCCCTGTCAAGCAACTTTGTCAACCATTCCAGAGTATTAACTGTAGAGTCCAGCCTTCTGTGATCTTTGTGAGTGATGTCTCACAAGGAAATAGGAGTGGAGTGAGATTTACCCCTTGGTGATAAGTTTTTTCACAGAGAAGGTGTCTGGGCACTGGAACAGGCTCCCCAGGGCAGTGGTCACAGCATCAAGCCTGACAGAGTTCAAGGAGCATTTGGACAATGCTCTCAGGCACATGGTGTGATTTTTGGGGCTGTGCTCTGCAGGACCAGGACTTGGACTCGATGATCCTTGAGAGTCCCTTCCAACTCAGAATATTCTGTGATTCTATGATAACTATGCTGCAATTCTGCAATGTCAGTAAATGTTATGTGCAAGAATGGCTGTCATTAAAATATTTGGGATATTTTTTTTCCTTGTAAAGCTAATATAGTCCCACTTATTAAACACAAACTTTTGTTTGGAAATGTGGCCAAAATGAATTCATAAATGTGGTAATCTTTTAAAATTCAGCACTGGTCTGAAGAATATTCAGTGTGCATGTTGGGAAAGAGCTCTGGGCTTCTGAATCAATGACAGAGAAACAGATCCTGACCAAGGTGTTTTGGTGGGGTTTTGGGGGTTTTTTTTGGTTTGTTTTTTTAGGATTCCAGTGAGAACAGGTAAGATAAGGGCAAACATTGAAACTTCCTGCTTTTCTGAATTACTGCTGTAATTACTTGTTTTGACATCTGAAAAGTATGAGCTGTTCTAACCTCCCAATTTCCCTTGCATTCCACATGCTGTATATTAGCACGAGTAGAGGGAGAAACTTAGAGAAAAGAAGGAAAACAGCTTTACTAAATGTGAAATACGGAACAAGATTTTACAGGAAATTTTTTTAGGGCTCAGAGGAATAAGGAGCACTGAACAAGTATGAAGAATTCAGGCTTTATTTAAGCCATTTTTTCTCTTTTGTGTTTGTCATTTTAATTTATTCTTTTTTAATGTTGTGTAGCTTTAAGCTCACCTTTTCAAAGAAGATGACCCAGTAGCCTGCCACTAGGCGGGTGTAGTCTATATCTACAACCTCTTGGAATTTGCTTTTTACAGGTCTGTGTTTCGGGGTGGACTTGACACCTTCGCATTTTGGCAATTTGGCAACTCTTTTACAGAAGCTCTCTCAGACCTGTGAATTGAATTTCAGACCTGTGGTGGCGGAGAGGAGCCGATGGGCAGCTCGGCGAGGCGGGGATGGGGCTCGCAGCCGGGCGGAGAGGCTGTGACCTGACACACGGGGGAGGGCAGGAGAGCCCAGCGCTTTTCCCTGCGTGAAAACAGTAGCGGGTTTTTTTTCTCTTTCATTTTTTTTTCTCCCCCATTCCCTTTTCCTCCTTTCTTCTTCCCGGGACTGTAATCCGACTGCTCTCTTTGGCTCCATTCCAGAGACAAATCCGAGTGGTTAATCTCTCTTCCCCCCCTTTCCCAGCCTCGGGGGCTGGGGGGCGACGGAGGAGGGAGGAGAAGGAGAGCAGAGCAAGCACCAGCCCAAAGCTGGGCCAGGCCTCCCCGGGGAGGGGCTGAGGCAGCGGCTAGGCTGCAGGAGCTGCATGGAGGAGGGGAGTTTCACAGACTCCTCTGCCCGGCCGGGAGGAGGAGGAAGTTTGGAGATTAAGCCGCTGCCCGGAGCTCGAGCGCACGGAGCGAGCCGGGGCGCGGCCACGGGCGCTGCGAGGGGGACACCCGGCCGGCGCCGCTGAATGGGCTGCGGGGCGGGGTAACCTCCCGCACTCCCTGCCCGCACCCCTGCGCCTGGATTTTCAGCGGGAGGAGGAGCGGTGGGCGAGGGCAGAAGACGGCGAGAGGCTGCCGGTGAGCGCTGCCGGGGGCTTTGTTCGGTGGGGCGCGCCGGGGAGGGGGCGGCGGCTCCCGGAGCGGCTGGGCTCGGTGCGGGGCGGGCGGTGAGGCAGCCGGTGTCCCGCAGTCCCCCGGAACCGCGCGGGGGGCTCCGCAGGGGAGCGGGCGTTCCGTGGGCGCAGCCTTTGTGCGAGCCCCGCCGCTGCCCCCGGAGGTGCCGTGCGCCGGGCTCCCATCGCGGCTGCCGCGGCCACCGCACCGCTTTGTGCTCCGTCGCTCCGCCGGAGCTCGGGGCTACCCCGGCCGAGCTCCACCGGCTCAGCCCGAGCCTGGGGGTTTCATCGAGTTTCTTTGGCGAAGGAGGAGGTACTTCTTTTAAAATATGATAAAATTGCATAGGGCCTCGGGTTTTGTGGGGATGCTTTAGCAAAGCTGTGTCTTCTGGAAAACTCAAAAAACCCCCCCCAAACCTATCCTCTATTTCTTTTTATGTTTTAAAGTTAATGGGATTGTGATAAGTATGGCCTAAAGAGGTTTAAAAATATGATTGATCTATTGTTAAGTAGTGGGAACTTTGATTCTGTGGAGAGGCAGTGGGGCAGAGCAGTGTCTTGCTACCCTATAGGATCCTGGATGCATTACCCCGTATCCTGCACTCATCTTTTCTCTGTTTTGCGGGTCGTGTGTCCCAGTCCCTCTTGTTGAAGGAGAAGCCCTTCAGAACTCATCCTTCAGTTAGCACTGACAGACCTGAGGCACTCGTTTCCTTCTTTTTTCACAAGCCGCACTGCTCCAAGTATGTGGGGAAAGGAACTGAAACAAACTTAGCCGAATGTTCAGCTGGCTTCCAATACGGTCTCTCTTTAGTTGGCTTTTTTCCTCCTTTGATTATTAATTGGCAGACACAGAAAGAGCTGTGGCCTTGCTTTTTTCTTTTAATGTTTGCTGGTACTTCAGCAGTTTAATAACTCTGCCTAGAGAACCTGATGACTTATAGGTGTTTTGAAAGCTGTGTAATAAGAGCCTACTAATAGTCATCTTTTGCTACTGTTTCATTCTTGGAGGGAGCAGTCTTTGCTGCTGGAGAGTTGCGGTTCAAATTTCCACAAGCGTTTGTTGCCCGTGCCTCTAGCTAAATTTATAAAGGAATCCTGTTAGCTTGTATGAAGCTAAATCTGGCTGTAACAACTCCTGGCTGTACAATTCACTGTGGTTGGCAAGGCACAATATATAGCTTCCTTGGGATTTATTTTTAGGGGGTTTTTTTTGCCTGGTGTGTGTGGGACATGTAGTTGTGATAATTTTGGGAACTCTTCACCGACGTGTGTGCCGGTGCTTTGGGATGAAAACATAAGAGTTATGCTAAGGTTAAGAAATGTATTAATAGAGTGCTTGTCCTGAAAATATGAGAAGGCAGTTTGAGATTGGCCTCTTAATGAATATTGGTATTGTTCTCGGGTCCATGCAGATGCTTAGCTATTAAACTTTGCTTCTGCTTTGTGTTCTCAGTTGGCAAACTAGGAATGGTGCAAAACACTCTGATAAAAGTTTCAGTTTTAAATGCGTTCATTTACGGGAATGCTGGCTGTTTCTCACAGACCTAGAGAGCCCTAAGCAAACAACGTCGACCCGTGGCCACACAACTGAGTGCATCTCTGCAAAGGCATGCTATGATTCTAGCACTAGGTGTTAAGGTGTCATTTTTCTTGCTGTTTTACTTTTGGTTTTCCAAAAAAAGAGAGAAAGGAAAAAAAATAGGTGTGTAGCCAAATCAGTTTGTAATTTATAGTCTTACTTGATAACATCTTGCAAAGATAGCATTGATTTGATTTTTAAGTGGAAATCTTCAAGTAGTGAACCTGGTTTGTTGGCAGCTCTCATCATTTCAGGACATCTGCTAATGTGTTCTTCTTCCTTGGGCAGGATGTGAGACTACAAATTAACTGTCTAAAGGCATACTTTGAGACGAAAGTGTTTGATTGTGAGGAGATGGAAAAAGGTAGAAAGGGTTTGGAGCTAACTAACTGAACACTTGGTACCTTCCTGTGGGGAAGTGCAGTGTTTTTGTCTGGGTAGGTGTTTTTTTATGAGGTTGTGTTTTGGGTTTCTTTGTAGTTTTGTTTTGTTATTTTATTTTAAACCTTTGTTGTGACCTAAAAAGTTCAAGCTAGAAGGGAAGTGAAAATATCTGCTTACTTTGCTAGTAAGTGGCAAGTAGTGAGTTTGTATACTTTTTGCTACTGTTATTTGTGAAGGTCGGTATGTTTGAAGCTTTCACTGATGCAGTCTTTCATGCATCACAGTGACAGTATTTTTGTGAAGTCGTTTGGAGCAGTATGCATATTTGAAAGCCTCCTTGCATGCATTTATTTGGATTGGGTTGTTTTATACCTGTCGTCCTCTGCCTTTCATACTCTTGTGATTTCTTGGTTCCCATTCAGGAAAGGCTTTTTAAGCTCTGCTAACCAGATAGGGCTGTAGCAACTGACAGAGGCATTTACTTGAAGTAGTGCTTTCTTATCTTTGAATGCAAACTCAGCAGTGCAAAGCTGGTGTGTTTCTCTAACCATAGAACACTAACAGAACTGTAATTTGGCATTGGCTTCTGTCATTTTACCTTGCTCTTGCTCTCATCACCCATACAACTTGTAGGCTCTGGTTAGTTACTTTTGAGATCTACCCAGAAATGGAGAAATCAAGAACAGTTACAAAGTCTGCTGTTACTAATTTTGAAGAGTGGATCCACAGATTAGCCAGAGATACTGCTATTGAAAAAAAGGTTTCTGTACAGAGGTGTCATCTCTAAAATTGTCACTAGAAAAGACCAATCCTAAACCAAAACAATTCTTAGGGAAGGATACTACAGAATGGATGGACCTTTTTTATTTTTTCTCTTAATTATTTTAAGACCTCCCAAATAACAATATTTTAACAGATACTTAGCACAGTTATTAAAGTATGCCAAAGACTCATTCAACTGTTGATTTTAATTTATTTATTAATTTTCTGCACGCTTGGTTGCCATTCCAGCAGTTGCTGGGCACCACTGAGTTCCTACTGGCCAAACCAGAGCTGCAGCTCTTGGTCTTGGGAGCATGGGGTCATGAAGAGGTGGGACCACATTTCTGGGTGGCAGCATGGCCATGTCATGTACCCCAAATCCATAGGGTTAGATGTGCTGGATCAGGAAATAATGGAAACATCCAAGCTGATGATGAAGGGGGCCGTTTGCAGGCTCCATTTAGAAGTGTTTCTCAGATTAGACATGTATAAAGCTGTGGCAGTTATAAATTAGAGCAAAGGAATTAATCTGATGTGCACTCCCTTTTGTATTCAGTTGTGTTGAGAAGGAAGGTTGCTGTGTTAAAGAAAATGTTTTATTGACATGTTAAATTAGTTATGGCTTTAAGTTACTTTGCCATAAGTTTCTTAATTGCCAAATGCAGTGCACAGATATTTAGCTAGAATATACAACAGAAGATAGAATAGTGAAATATAAAAAAATGCAGGTTAATAATGTAGTGTCTACTGAAGACATTTGGAGTGATGGTGATCCTCTTATAATAATCTGGAATTTTTGCTGGTGGGGACAATGAGGATATCTTACCACTACTTACTCTAAACGACATTCTGCTTCTGTAGAGTTAAGAGGGAGAGGTGGGGGGGAAAGAATTTTTGCAGCCCTCAGCAAAGTCTGGAGTGGCTGAAAGGCTTGCAGAGCTGTTTCTGAATGGTTAATTCTGAGAACCTGCATTACTGTCACTGCACATAAAAAGTTTTAGCTAGTAGGACTGTCAATGGGAAAAAAAAAGTGGAAAAAACTGCTATTCTTGTAAACTTAGAATGCAAAGGATGTGGAGCCTAGATTTCCCCTCTGCCTTACACACCACAGTGAGTGGTGGAAGTGGGGGGAACAGGAGTAAAGGGAGTGAAGAGTAAAGTGAGTCTTAGTGCAGTGGCAACAGTTACAATTGTAAGTACAGGAGCCTTTTATGTACATGGCTAAGAATACAAGAGATGAATGTGAACAGATTGAATAATAACTAAGAGTATCAGTAAAGTCTGTTTGTATTAATTAATGTAAAAAAAAGTGTGTGACAAACTATCTCTTAGTGTTTAAAGTTTCCCAAATCACTTTAAGGATATAAACATTTGTGTTTTTTAGTTATGGTTGTTGTATAAAATAGGTTAGTCTAGCCTGATTCACCAAAAGTTGAGTTTATATGAACTTGGCCTAAAATAGGTTTAACCATGAACTTGATTACAAATGCAGGAAAAGAAAGGGGCCTAGTCAGGGAGGACTGGGAAGGAAATAGAGGGGAAAACTACTTATAGTTACCAAGGAGGCCTGAAAGAAGCAGTTGTCCAAGCCAAGTTACAAATTCTTAAACCCACTGTCCTCTGTTGACTGGGGTGCCTTCTGAAGTACGCGAATATGGGGGTGGTTGCTACCTGTGTTTTCACTAACCACAGTGCAGAGCATTGCTGTGAAAATACAAAGCAAGGTGACAGTTAAAAAGTTTATCTGTAAGAGTGACTTTATGCATTTGACTTGATTCCTTTCTTCCTTCCTTCCTTTCTCAGCGTGACCTCCACTAGTCCTGTTTCCTAATGTTCTACAGGACCATGATGATTATGCTAGTGGAGGTTGCATGTGTGTTTTATAAGTGTAGTGAACAGGTATAAATTGGGCTGGCAGCAGTTTCCCATGTAAAGTTGTGACTGAAGCCGTGCTAATTAACTTTGAATCCTATAAGTCTTTCTTGCCTGCTCTGTCATTGAGTTTCAGACTGCAAGTGGCGCCAAGCCTCTTCCTATAAGCATACATTCTGAAGAACTTGCATGTGAGCCCTGTCCAGATGTTTTAAAACCTAACTTAATGAATGTTAACATTGAAATATTTGAACCTTCGTATCCATTCAGACATTTCAGGATCACTCGCCAAGCATAAGTGTTGTTCAGCTACTGTTTTCTGCTGATAAGATGTGTGTTTCCTTTCACTGGAAGTATAGAGTTAGAGTGTGTCATTGACTGAATCACCTGCTCAGCTGCTTACTCACAGCCATTGTAGATAAAACCTTGGTACCTAGCTCAGGAAGATGGCTGTTTGGGTTGTCCTAAGGAGCAGTGCCGGGGACAGCGTAATAACCAGTTTCTTTTCATGGTCATGGCTGACGTCTTCCAGCGTTGTCATCTGGGTGTGGGCTTCAAGGTCAGCTTCTGCCTTTTAGTTAGTCCGCATAAGGAGTCCCTATCTCCTAGATTTAGTGCATAGGCTCTAGTGCTTGTACTTTCTACCATGCTTCTCCTTGTGTTATGCAAAGTTATCTGTAAACATGGGCAAGTTTTCCTCCCTAAAACCCCTGTAAACTCTGGTTTGTTAAAGTATTTACCAATGTTTACCCTCATGTATGTCCCCTAAGATCAGATACACTGCTGCATCTTCGTTGTGATTTCTACATACCAGAATCAATGTGCTGTTTGGAGGTTTTCTTTTTGTTTCTTTTTCTGTATTTGCATTGCCTATCCCAGTGAGTCCAGATCCATAGCTGAGGTCTCAACACATTTCAGAAGGCAGTGGCAGAACGACTTGCCTTCTGCTACTGCCACTGATCTGTGGTACTTAAGTATAAAGTAACATAGGGCTTTGTGTCCTTGATGTCTGATACCGAAGAAAAATGAAAGTTCCTTCTTTGTAAATAATTTTGAAAATCGGTGAGATGAAGAACGACTTTTTATGCATGTAAGTAACCTTTATCACTTCAGTATGCACAGAGCTTTTCACTTATTGTTTTAAACTGAAACCAAGTTAATAGCCGAAACCTGGGTTTGGCTTACAAGCAGTATTGGTGCTGCCATGATGAGCATGCTTCATACTCAAGTGCTTATGAAGCTTTCTCACTGTTTACTTTCCAATTCCTTCTCACTATCCTGATAACATACCTCATGAGGTTGCTCAGAGAGCTGTCACACCTTAGTGTCTGAGTGATGTCATCGCAGACGTCAGTCGGTTGTAGAAACACTAATTTCTCTGAAGAATCGGCAGTCTTAGTCTATTTAACAATAAATCATTATTGAATTTGGAGAGATAGCTTGCCTTCCCTCATACTTTACCAGCATATGGTTCATAACATCTCCTTTCTGTCAATCTTCTCTGATAATTGTCGGTCTCTCTCATGTTGGATAAATCTGAAGTCATAAATCTCTGATTTGCTTTATCTTGGTTGTTTTGCTCCTGCTACTTTGAAGAGGTTGCTGTCTCTGTCCTGCAGGCAGACAGGACCACTTAGGCCACTCCTCACTGGATATAGCCTCTGAGAATCTTTGCCTTACTGGGTTGGTTGTACTGTGAAGTTTCTTCTACCTTGTGGAGATCATCTCCAGCATCATCTTCTCCTGAGCTTGAACTCATTTAATCTTCTGAGTTTTTCCCAGATTTTTGAGGCAAAGATGCTAACTTCCTTTCTTAACCTCTACCTGCAGTACCAAGCATCAGGTACAGTGTAGATGTTCTGGTAAGCCATTCTAGAATACTGCAATCTGTTATTATGGGAAAGTAAGTAATTTCTAAGGGCATTAATCCCCAAGGTTTCTTTCTGAAATATAGGGCAGTATCTTGGCATGCTTGTGCTCCTCCATCGCTTTAGATGACATGGTTCCTAAACTGGTGTTGGAGATGTCTGTGCTAGGACAGTCAGTACTAGGCAAATTTCTCAGAGGAAAAGGACAGGTTTTCTGCAGACCTTCCCTTCAGGAATTGTTTTCCACTTTCTTAGAGCATGCCAGCAGGGAAGTGCAAGCTAGAGCATTAAGAAAACCCCACTTTTCTCTTGGTGGTTTGCCAAGGCACAAGCTGTGCTGGGCAGATTTTTAGAGCTGGTCTCCTGGGTGCTGACTCATCCTGGTGATCTCAGTTACTGCAGTTTGCCCTTTGCCTTTTCACCTGCAGCAGCACTCTCCTTGGCAGCATGGCCTGTTACCAACGCAGGAGTGCTTCCTCACTCACGGCTGTGCATGCTGACAGTGTCACTTGTGCTCTTCAGTCTTAGAGCTAGGCTGTCCTGCTGCTGCCATGCACAGTGCAGATCCAAAAGGAACCACGCTGAAGACGTTCTTTCTGCAACTCCGCAGTAGAGGATCCTGCTGATAACAACCTCTGTTATCAAATTTGGTTCTTGTACTCCCCAGGCCCCTTCAAAGCAGTTTGTTCATCCAAAGCGCAGAGTAGGCACTGACTCAGGCTCCCACGAGGTCAAAGCAAGGAGAATAGATGATTTTTTTTTCTGCCCTGTTTTGGTGAAGCATTGATGTGATTGGGACCTGTGATGTGCACAGGTGGGGTATGGAGGAGAAAGGTTTTCTTCCACACACCACTGCATGCTGTTTGGATAGGATAGGAGCTGTGTCTGGTTCTCAAGGAAGAATTCTGAAAAAAACAAAGCCATGATGATCTCATTTGCTCTCTTCAGGAGAAAAGCTGGTCATCAGCCTTTGTCACTGAAGATCTGTTGCTTGCGAGTCTCTTTCATCTCAAGGGACAGTGCTGACATACATACCTGACAGATGCACCTGCCCAGCCTGGCTGTGTGCATCATACAGCTATTTGAGCTTCCAGAGGGGTCTGGATGCTAGGGCCATCTGGATGCTTCTTCATTGCCACTGTCTTGCAGTGATGAGGAGTCTGCCCACTAAATGGTATGGGGTTTTTTCCCCCTTTTGCTCCTTAAATCAATGTCGGTGTTGCACAAAGAGTTTTTCAATATTTAATAGAGGATCAGTGATGCCCATCTTCTGATGATTTCAGGAAAATATACTGGGTTGGTTCCTTTTATTTGTTAATTATAAATATTGAGCCATATCAGGGGGTGATTAGTTCTGTTACCTGGATCACAGTTACTTGTCTATGCCCATACTTGTCCAATACTGACTTCTTTCCTGGGGACAGTTTGAGGTCATAGCTGGGATGGTCTGGAGGAGTTCTGGCAAAGACTCACTCAGCCGTTGACCTTGTCATGCGACTCACCTTTATGCTGTTCACTGTTGTGAATGGGTAGAGTGAAAGAAACTCCAGGAGTGCTGCATGAACTTAGTCCATGAAATTAGCTTAATATGTCTGGGAAAGCTCTCAGCTGATTGCATGTGGAATAAATCCGTTTGCTTGGGATGTGGCACATTTTCCATCTGTTAATCGGTTATGTTGTGCAATGAGAAGGTGCTACAGTATGTGGCCTTCCTGTAAAAGCAAGCTGCATTCCTCAGCCAGAAAAGCGGGGCTTTAGGAACTGGAACATAACTCAGAAAAAGTCATGTCAAATAAATTTTTATTTTAGTCCTCCTCACTGGTGATTAAACTTGCACAGTTGTTTGCTGTCTAGCACATGTGAACTTCTCCAAAGAATTTTATTCTGAGCTTTTCTTAGAGGATCAGTATGTGGAACTGTTTGGCAAGAGTATTTGTTTTAAAATGCTACAGTATATGTTGACACATATAATCCAAGGTGTAAGGATGGAGTTGTATGGATGTGAGGTGTGGTTGGGGACTAGGTGAGAGCAGGGGTGACAATGAATGGAATGAGTATCTTGATATCCTACTTGGAATTGAAGCAAATTCCCACCTGTAAGTTTGTGGAACACAATTACATCTAGTTGAGTGGCTCTGGCTTACTTTGGTCTTTTACCCTAGCCGAAATAGGATAGGGAAATTCTTTAAAAGCAGAGATTTCAAAGCTCAGACCCCATGGTTTGAGAGAACCCGTTTATTGGACTAAAGTGATCATGTTAGCTTTCCCCACACTGAGAGAGTGTGTAGAACAGAAGGGCTGTGTGTCATTTACACGTTTTAGGAAAACTGAGGTGAAGATAATCTCAATGACTCCTAGCGAATAAAGTAAAGCACCCATCCTCTTACTGGAAATTATTTTGGTTGCCTCTCATGCAGAGTATTCCTGAAAGGAGCACCTTCATTTAACTGCATTTTGAAAGATAGTTTTCAAGTTTCTGGCTTTTCATTTAACATTATAGTGTGAATTCCACATTCCAAAGTGTTTTTCACAGGACAGCCAGACATTATGGTTCAAGTCAGTTTAAATATCTGAATGCAGGTTTTTATGGTGGTTTTGCTTGTTAAGCTATTACTTGCTTGATGCTTTTGCCCTATATATTTTCTAAAAGTGATTAAGAAGTAAAGCATTTTATTAAAAACTGTGATGTATTTCTAGACTAACTAAGAGTATTTTAAGTCATGCAAACTTTTTAAAGATGAAATAGAAATTATAGGACAAACGACAGTGTATTTGTTAATCACTTTCTTGAAAGAAACATGCAACATCTTCATTATAGTTTTTCTAGTACAAAAGTATTCCGTTTTCTTATGCTGATGGTTGAGAAATAAACCACTGAATTGATAAAAAAATTCACAGGATGAAAAATTAATTTTTCTTACAGATTGTCCTGTTATATAGTATGATGATAGCAACATCTGTAGAAAACCTTCTTGGAAAAGTTAAAGAAGGTTGGTAGAACATTCTGTAGCATCCAAGAGCTTGTATTTTAGTTTATTTGGATGTGACTATAAGACCCTGTCTCAGATCATCATTTGAAAGGTTTTGAAAGGCCATTGTGTCCTCTGGCGGGTAGAGAATATCTCAGCTTTTGGCAAATAATCTTACCCTAGAGCTAAGAAACTGTCATTGATGAAACTACTGGCAAACAAGAGAGCCCTAGTAAAATGTTCAGGCTTCTTCAGGGTTACCTAGGTTCCTGATTTTCATTTATTTATGGATAATGTATATTATATATATACACACACAGATGTGTGTATACTGAAATGATTGTGGTTGTATTGCCAATCTGCCTTTTTATAGGGTTCTTAAAGAAACTGGGTTCTCAAGCAGTTGAAATTGAGTCCTTTGACTCTGGAGGATTTGAGGCTAGGGAAACTTGCGTGATAAATTGAAAGTAAGATGGTAATTGTAGATCAATTTGTATTTCTGTTTTGCTTAATTTACAATCTGAAGTACAGTCAGGTGGTTGGGCATTTGAATGTTACAGCTGTTACAGTCTGATCACAGGAACCTGGTGAGACTACTCATGTATTTCCTTCTTCAGATTCCTAGAAATGTTAGTGGAGACTACTCTGTGTCTTCAGTTATGAATAGGAAAAACTAAGCAAAGTACATAAAATTGTTGCTGTAGTTGTCACTCAGTGATACCAAAAGAAAAAAATATACTCTTTTCGTCTGTGAAATTGCCTGTAGTGTTAATTTAATGCTGCAAAGATGGCATGGAGAGGGCAAATATATTGATATTTCATTAAAAGAAAATTTCAGATGGAGTAGTTTTTGTATTTTAAAAACATCTGTAGATGAACATTATGCCCCATTAGCAAGATTGAATTGATGGTATTACTGTTGAAGTTGAAAGTAGACCAGTATTTTTTAAATGGATTTTTGAAATAAAAAATTTTGCCTGTTTATGATTTGGTTCACCTAGACCAGATTAACTCGGACACTCAGCAGGAACTCTCATTTATTCTGGCGTAAGAACAAGCATTGGGCAGAGCTTCCTGGTCTCAAAAAACTGGTGATGGTAAGAGGCCTCTGTAGTGTTCCCAGCCAGCTGAATGCCTGAGGTATTTTGCCATACAGGAAATCAATTGCAGCTGAATGTGCACTGTTTCCACTCCAAGTATATAAACAGGCCTTATGATGATATAAAAAAAAGAAGAAAGAAATTAAATAGTTTCTTGAAATTTCAGAACAAGAACATTTGATGTTCAGTTTCTGTGGATTCTTCATTGTCACCCTTGGCTCGGTCCATGGCACAGAAATAGCAAAGAAGGAGAGGTGAATTAATCTTGGGCCCTCTAGAAAAGGGAAACATAAAGCAATGTCTTGGAGAAATGAAAATAATAAAAAAAGGTATCCTTGTTCAGTTCCAGCAGATATTCTGTTGGGGCTGGGAGAGGTTACAAGTTTAGCAGAGGAAATGAGTTCTTTCCCTTGTTAAATCAAAAATCCTCCATTTTTAGGCTTCAAGGCAGGCTAATAAATTTTGCGAGAAAAAGTTGCACCACAATTCTACCTAAATAGCTGGTTTTTGTGAAGTGGTAAGAGAAACATTATTTTTGTTCAGATATTTATCATGCTTTGTTGACCTTGTGAAAATACCTAGGTGTGATGGAGGTACCAGGCAGATCTCAGTGACCCATGTCTCTGATGTACTTTATAGGCCAGTGATATTGCTTACCAGGAAAGTGAGGGCTCATTTGGATAGAGGTTTCCAGACATTAAAGATAATTAAGTTGAAAGTCAGCTCTACCAATTTCCAGAAGGAGTGTGGCCTGAAGCCCTTGGGGTTTAGAGCTTGGGAACCCAGCAGTACTTCCTTGCTTCAGTGCAGATGTACAGTGCGACCATAGGCAAGCTCTCTGATCTAGATTTTTAAAGATGTGGAGGTAAGCAGAGGTGGTAAAGGCTCTTAATGGGATTTTCAGAATCACATTAGTGTCTCATTCCTATTCAAAATCTGACTCCTTAGCTTGTCTGAACTGGATTCAGCCCATGCTATGTTTTATTCAGCTACTCTTTAGGACGGAATGGGCAGGCGTATGTACAGTGAGCATGACTTAGGGGGTATAAACTGAGGTGTGCCCAGACCCCTGCTGAGCTGCACAGCTGAGCTCCCTTTTAACTTTTCTCTAATTCTGTAATTTCTACCCTCATTTCTGCAGAATGCCAGAGTTTCAACAGAGGAGAGGAAAAGCGACTCCATTTTGCCCAACTTAACAGTGATATATTGGGTGAGTGCTCTACCAGGTAAATTCTTTTACTATTATTTTAACTTTAGGGTTTTTTACTTTATTTTAATTGTGAGGTGATGTTTGCAGTGCCTCTGACTGAGAGGATTACCATTGGTGTGCAGTGAACGTGCCTCAGGTTAACCATGAGGCTGCTTAGTATGCAAATCCACAGTAGGTCACTGTGCTGAACGGGCCTGGCGTGTGGGTTAGCCAAGAGGGAGGGTGTTCCTCGTGTGCACACTAGTGGCATTTTATGCTAATTAAATCAAATTTAGGGGGGCACCTAAGCAGTTACGGGAGGTTAAGTTTTCAGTTTTAGCCCTTGTTTCTGAAACTGAAATTTTGCTGAAGATCTGTAGCTGAAATTTTGTTTGGTTGCTTGATTCTTTGCCTTTGGATATAAAAGTGCCACCTTCATGGAGAAACAATGGTCTCCCTATGGGGATGGGGTGATCCAGGATGACTTTGTTCTCCTGAGATTTCCTATGTTACTCTATGTCATTTTAGTTTATTTTTTAGGGATTTAATTTTGTTTATATAATCTCACTGCCCGGAAGTCTTGGGGCATTTAGGGAACTTGGGAACATATGAAAAGCAGGTTTGCATGCCATGGAAATGTAACCTGATTGTAATAACTGATTTCACTCATTTGATTATCCGAAACAAATTGATATTCCAGAAAACTTCACAATAGGGCTGGCAGGAGACTCTACAGAAAATACTAAATAATAGAGCTTTAGGCAAGATACCTTTTTCCTCCTTTCCTCCTCAAGGAGAAAGATTCCTGGTGCCAACCTGAAGGAATCTTTTCTTTTCTCTGAAAAAAGCAGACATTCAGTGGCTAACAGCTCCGACACTGCTATTTGGAAAAACTTGATGCCTTATAAGTAACCTACTTCACTTCTTCCAGTGCTGATGTTGAAACCAGTGCAGCATGGATTACTTTATAATTAAAAAAAAAAAAAGGGTGCATTATGTTAATTGCCACTCTGGCTTCTGTGACCTGCATACGGAATATGAATATGCTATACTAGACCACTAATTAACTTTTACCCTACTGATAGTAGGGCGTGTAGTATAATTTTGTAGTATGTATTTAAGATCCAATTGTGTTCAAATGTTTATGAAATTTTAGGAGAATGGCAACTTCATTGTGACTCCAATGCTTTGAGATTGCATAACTGTAATAGAGAGACACTTGCAGGACTGCAGAGCATTGGATTGAAGCTTACATCTGACAAACATTAGTGAGATCTTACTTTTCTTTGGATCCAAGGGAGAACAGTCTCTGTAAGCAGAAAAACATTTTGCGGAGGCTGCAAGAGGAAAGACCAGAAATTCCTCTTCAGTGTTTCCCAAAAATAGCAAGATTTGAATAAGGTTGCATGTTTTAACATGCATCAGAGAAAAATAATTGACATGACCTAAATTCAGTACACTACTTTTCTGTGTTATTTGCTGATAGTTAATTACTAGCATATTTTTTCATCCACAAGTGCGGAGGGGCTGTACATTCCCAGCTTCCACACAGGAAATAATTTTATTTATTTAGCTTGAAGTTTGTGCATATCCAAATGCATGCAAAGTATTTGCCTAGTGACCTTAGAGTGAGTTATTTGCACAAACTCTCCTCCTTCCCTGATTTCCATTTCATTTCAAGTGTGCTGCTTGGCCTTGGTTTTGAGTTGCAGTGGTTTTATTGCATTTTCATGATGAACAGAAAAGCTAAACCAGACCACCAGACTCAAATAACCTCTTTTCTGAAAGCAGAGATAACATGGATTGTGCCTGTGGCCTAAGATGCAGAGGATTTCCTAAGATTCTTTGGATCCCTGGCAGACAAGCATTCACTGTGAAGTGCTTCAAAAAATTGTTGTGTCAACAAAACTGGAGTGTGTGGGAATGTATCAGCTAAGGGGATAAGGCATTCAAGGACTAGATGAAGTGCATATAGTAAGGAATTAATTCCGTGGGAAAAAGGAAGAAACAGAAAATACGAGGACTGGTGTTCCGTAAAAAGAATAGCTTAATGGTTTAGGCAGATATATCTTTGAGGGATGGATATTGAATCTTACCAAATAACCACCAGTAATTTTGCCAAGCTTGCTTTACATGTCAGGCTTAAATCTGGAACTTCTAAGAATATTTTCATTCTGAAAAACTTTTGGGTGTGGTGGCGGAAACATTTTATGGAATGTGTTTGTATTTTGCCATTATCCATTTGACAAACAAACAATATTGTTTGTTTTTAATTGTTTCACTAAGTTGGTGGTTAGAATATCTTTAAAAGGATTAAAATGGCATCTATTAAATCGTAACATGTTGTAGCAGAGAAGGAAACATTAGATCAATATACTTTGTTCTGACAATTACGCGTGAGTTTTAATATGCAGTGTGTTTATGCTAATATTCAATACATTAAAAAGATTCCTCGAGCATCTGTGCATCACTGAATGCTTTGTTTAGGTTGTGCCTTTAGTGGTATGAGGGCTTGCAAATCTGTGTGGGGGTGGAGAGGAATGACTCTATGCCCACGTGTGAGCTTTTCTGTAAATCGGGTCTGGTTTTGGTATGCCATGAAGCAGAGGTGCAGAGCGAAAACAGGGGTTCAGTCATAATGTGAAGGCCTTTAAAGTTTTCCTATTGTGGGAAGTGCCTACCAAGCTCTTAGAGCAGTTGCATTAGCGTCCATGGGAATATTTGGGGTTTAATTTAGCATGCTAGATTAGGGCCTAATACCTTAATTAAGGCTAACATTTTTAATAAGTTTCCTGCAAATCCTTTGTGGCTGACTACAGTCGTGGAACAGACATAATATAAAGCCCATCTTTAGGGTTTTCTGTTGTTGGCAGCTTTATGAGAGCTGTCATTCTATTTCAGAGTGATGAAGCTCACCAGTGAACATAATCTTTAACGGAAGGATCCACAGATCTGACTAGACTTCTTAAAAATATTAATCCAAATAACTTATGCCAGTGCTGTATTGAAATTCCATACACCTAGTACATTTAGACTAATGTTTTTATAAAAATTGTGATAACTGTTTCAGAAAAGGCTTTGTTAATTGATAAAACAGCTTTTCTAGATAGATGTTGCTTAATTCTGTTGTCAGTTCATGTGTTTGGGATTTTCTGCTGAGAAAAAGAGTCAGTGAATTGTCTGGACAAATTCAGGAATAATATAATTAGGATTTTGTATATTGTAGACAAAGTGACAAAGTATTTTTTAAACATTTTTATATTAAAGTGTTGAATAAAAAAATCTTATATTAATTTTTTAAAACATCCAAAAAGACAAGCTCACTCACCCCTATCTGCTTTCCCCCCTGCCACACTTGCTCAGAGCGGTCAGTCCTTTCCCGCTGCCACCTCCTATTGTTGCGGTCAAATGACCAAGGAAAAGTGTATACTTCCTTTTGTGTCCTGTAGATAGGGGTTCTTAATTGATGACTGCTGCTTTCTTTCTGACAGAAAGGAAATGAATGGCCAGTAGTGATTATCGCACATCTGTTGTTTTCTGGTGAGCATCCTGTGCAGCAGTGAAACTGTCTTGAAGACTTTTTGTTTTGTTTTGTTTTGTTGTTTTTTTTGTCCTCTTCAGGACTGGTTAATAGAAGGGGTACAGGTGACAGTATTGTTCCTTTGTCACAGGTGTAGCCAGAGCAGAAAAACAAATTGCACACTGGAAGAAAATAACTTGCTTTTCAAATAACTGTATTTTACACACACACACAAACACACATGCACACAGTCTTACAAAATCTTCAGGGATGTGCTATGCATTGGTTGCACGCGAGTCCTGTCTTTTAGTCGAGTCACTGTGCTGTAGATTTAACACTCCAAAATTAAGATGGAAATGGCTTCCTTTGGGGAAGGGGGGGAAATAAGATAGCATTCATACCAAGGACCCAAAAGCTGAAGCATTCACACAGCTTTCACTACAATTTCTAAGATTATATTTCTAAGTCTGTGGTATCATTGTCCAACTCCTGCTTGAGCATCTAGTGCTTGATGTGTTGCAGCACAGCTCTCAGAAGTGCTGAGGAACAAACTGGGGAGCTCTGTGGTATGCTCCTGCTCTCCCAGAGAGGAGGTTGGGCATATATGGAGCTCCTTACCTGGCTTTACAGGTGACAGGGAAAGAAGTTTTGGGGACAATGAACGGTGAACTACCGGTAAGTGTCTGGCCTGAGAGAAGAATGGGGCTTTATGCTGGGGAAGACAAATATCTGGACAGGTGATTGAGGAGGGCCAGTAAAGCAGCTGGGTGAAGTAGGTGATGGTAGCAGAATGTACCACAGTTTGTCCTTTCCATCGCACCAGCCACAATTTTTCCACAACTTTTTCTTTTTAACTCTTGTATTATAAAGATGTGGAAGTGGTATGCACTCTATGTAAACCCTGATTGTGTCTTGACCTTTTTGTTCTCTCTTGCCATGCAAAATGCTTGAAAAACCATTAAGTGAAAGAGCTCTGTAAGTCTGAATTCTTACCACTTATTTAGTTGTTATTCATCCCTTCCTTTTGCTTTCATCCTGTTTAGTTGCACCATATCTTGTAAGCAAAATGCCAGTACTCTTCTTTTGCACAGACTAAATACATTGGTACTTAAAGTAACAGGGTTTATGTTGGGCGTGGATGCAGCTGGTTGACTAAAGTCAGTGGACTGGGTAGTGCTGCACTCTTCCTTGGGGTTTTTTCCAGCCCATTCTTGTCACTTGGAATCCCAAGAGCTGCTCTGTCCCTGCCCTCTTAGGAGAGGGTCCCTTAACAAAGGGCATGTTGAGATGTACAACTTTCTATCCATAAGATGCTGCTGTTTAGCTGGAAGCTTACAGCCTTCCTTAAGCTAAACAGGTTTTTCAAAGAGCAGATGCACCTGGCCACTAGAGATGGGAAAAGTGAGCGAGAACATTCTGTGCTATAGGTGAACACCAACATGGCTGAATGAAAAATTCATGATACTGTACGTGATTCATGCTGCAGTTAATGTCCCAGAGCTACATATGCCCTAATGGTGCTGGTAGAATGGACATCAGAACTGTGACCTTTCCTTTGGCTTGACTTTCCTGTGTACTCCAAACTTGCAGACAATGTGGAGTATTCAACTGTGTAATTATCCAGCATGGTTAACCTTTAGCTGTTCCTTAATCAGAACAAACTTCAGAAAATGAAAAAGCAGGTGACATAACCCCAAACTTAAATTTAAATTGGGTGGAATTTTTTTCCTTTTACCTAGTGATAAAACTGGGGTTTTTTTCCCCAAACACTTACCTAGGAGTAATTTAAGCAAGTAAGTAATCCTTTTGCTTTCTGAGTGAGATACACAGAGACCCTGTTCATTCCTCCAAAGCCTTTTAAACATCTAGCCTATCCCCATAGCATTTCAGAATTATCCTGCATCTCTTGGCAAGCATTATGTTGTAGCTAAATATTAGTCATGGCAAAAGCCAAGTAATACAGGAAAAACCCACAGAATCTTTCAATATGTATTTATTCAAGTTTTTGTAAATTCCATTGTATGGATCTCTTAATAGATCGAGCTTTATAAAGAGTGCATTATAATTTTTAAGAAATAGAGTAAATTGTTAATTTGAGCTTTTTGCAATTCTAAGCACTACATTGGTAGATTATGCAATTCAAAGCACTGCATAGATTATTCTGCACCACTTGAATTACTTGTGAGAAACACTTGAATATTTGTGTGGCTTAATGTATTCAAATTACTATATACGAGTTTGCTAAGATGTTTTTATTGTGGAATCCTGGCTTTGGGAACAGATGTGACTTCTTTATTCATGAGTTAAAGATGCAATACGTGACTTAGAGCATGACTATAAATGGTTTTACAAAATTTTCAAAGACAGCTCTTTCAGTACATATGAATTGATGACTATACTCACAAGCCAAAATACTATTAAAAATTAAAAATACTTCTTCCATTGAGGCAGATACTCGTTAAAGCTTGATAGATAGCTCTTCAGTAAAAGAAACTTCAACAAGACCTTCAACCTCTAAAAGAAAGATTAGCTACTGCTTTTATCAGCACAGACATCACTTTGAAGAAACTGAACATCTGGTTTCCTTCTGGGAGAATTATGTTCTGTCCACTTGACCCTTTGTAAAAGTAAATATTTTTATTAGTTATGTTATGTAGGAATTTGAAAAAATATTTAATACATGAAAAAAACCCCAACCTTTGCATATTTAGCTTCAATTACAGAAGTGCAATACATCAAATGATCTTACGTTCTTGATTCATGAGTTTCTATTGTATTAAAAACCATGCCAGTATGGAATTTGATAAGAGACATAACTATGACTTTCCTTTTTCTTTGTTTTCCTTTTTATAAGAAAATATTTCTTTTTCTCCCCTGCTTCCTTGTCCTCTCCCAGAAGTATGTTTGTCAAACCACAGACATTTCAGCCCTTGCTCCTTTCCTTCAGCTATGGCTGTAAACTGCTCTTCCAGGGTAAATCCACCTGGATTATATTTGTTTACCACATAATTTAAATGTGTAAAGTTACTTAGTAAAGATAGTTTTATGTTTTGATGGTGATCAAATAGAGGTTAAGGTTTATTGGAGATGTAGCTTCTAATCCTGTTTTCAAGGTAGAATAGAACAGACCTTAATATCATAGTTGTTATATTTGTTTCTTCTACATGGAAACAGATTACTTAAGAAAAATGCCCTCCATGCATCACAGGTTGAAACACAAATGTTGCTTGTTTTGTGCCAGTATGAGAGTGAGTGGATATCTTTTAAAATACACAATGAAGCCTTTTAGCTAAGGAAAGGCATTGGACTTAATGAAATGTTGCATTCGAGAAATGATTTTACAAGTCAAGCCAGTTAGGAATTTTTCAGCCAAAAATGTTTTGTTGGAAAACAACAATTTATTGAAAACAGAACATTTCACACAAGCAGTTTTCAACAAAACTATCAGCAAGAGAAGTTTTTCAGATATAAGATTGTAAGAAAACCTGTGTCAGTTCCACGGAAAAATAACATTGTAACTTAAAACTCAAGTGAATACTGTCTCTCTGGAAAGTTCTGTCTCTATTTTTAATGGTTTTGGTTTTTTTTTTTTTTTAATTACAGTCCTTCAATGATCTCTACCTCTTTCTCACAAGGAACATGGCTATTTTCAAAATTCTACTTTTTATTTTTCCATAAGTGGGTAAGATAGCTTGCTAGTTGATTCTAGTCTACTGATGTTCCTTTTCACAAATTGTTCCTGTGGAAAAGGTTCTTCTGTTGTTTTAATGCAAACTTGCTCACAAATGGCAGACATGACATGACTCAAGTCTTGACAAATTATTCCCTCTGTTCCTCTTCGTTCCCCATTTGACATGTATAAAAAATCTACTGGTGACTTATCTGTGAAGTTAAGACCTACTCCAAATTCTTATAAATTCAATTTGCCCCATTTGTTATTATTGTTATTGGTCTAAATTGTGTTGCTTATGTAATAGGCACCGTAAGTGCCTGTCTCTTTATTGGATGTGCCAGTGTTGAGGCTTTATTAATCTTCAGGGTGAAGTAAAGCCTTTCAAAAGACTGCTATCAGAGTAGACAGCTTTTGTTCAAGTGGGTTGCAGGATAATTGAGGATGCTTGTGCCAAATCTGTCTAGTATCTGAACCAAAAATACAGAGTTTTTGTGTTTATTTTGGGAATAGGTTCATAGTTGTATGCTTGCCTTGTACAGCAATATTTATGAGAAATTACATTGAAGTGGACTTTAAACAGCACATTATAATATAAAATGTTACTGTGTCTCTGAAGCACATCTGGTAATGCAAGATGTAAAGCTATTAATTTGGTCAGGACAATGAGTTCTTTATGAACTGGGGCTAGCTCATTGAAATGAGTTTGTTCCTGAATTAATGATGATGGAGGGTGGGGAATTTGGAGTAATGACCATCTGCTGGGTTGTTGATGTCCAGCAGGCTTTAAGAGACAGAGTGACGCCTGTGATAACATGCTTGTGCAAATCTTACTATCTGTATTGTTACTATGCATAGAACAAGGAAACAAAAGATGGGTGAGACTATAAAATTTAGGTAATTTTTTTGTGAGTGAGAGGACTGTCTTCCAGGGATTGAAGCTCACTATTATTCTCCATTCCTGAGAAAAGCTTGATTTGCCCCCATCCCCCAGGTGAGATGAGAGGCAAAAAAACAAAATGCTTTTTACTCTGGGGACTGGAGGAGCCCCACACAAGTGCTGCTGTGCTTCATCTCCTATGGTGCAACAGTGCATATGTAATAAATACGTGAGTCCCCAGCTCTTCATCCCTGTTGCTACTCATTCCATGTACCTAAATTGCATCCCAAGATGTAGTTTCCCTGCCTGAAACACTAATTCTCATAAAGCTGTTCAACAGCCTTTCAGTGCTGAGAGTGGTGTATGTTTCTTGAGGTTGTCAAATCATAGTTTGTCTTACCCATACCTCTATGAGACATAAGGATAAAGATACTTGAGTAAATTCTGTAGTGTAAATAACTGTATAATTGAGGGAGGCATGAAATTCCCCTGCACAAGTAATTTCCTTCTCTGCTTTCTTGGATATTAGCCTTCAAGGTGAGTGACATAAACTGCTGCATGCTTGCTGGAAATGAGATTAGTAGCTGGAGGTTTTCCTTAAAATGAACTGGCAGTACTGGTAGAAAAATGCATGCTGCTTTCTGTGTATGTGGAATGCACAATGTAAACACACATCTATTTATAAGTAGGCATCATACAAATATCTTAATATCTCTATAGTATCTTAGTTCCTGCCATTGATCTTTATCACTAAAAGTAAACAAAAATTTTTTCCTTGATGATTCTTATGTGTTAATCTAGGATTGCAAACCTCTACTTCCAAAAATGCTGCTCATGGTAGAAATCTTCAAGATTACAGTGTCCATGGTGTTCTGATATGATTGGGTGGAATATTTCTGAAGTGTATTTCACACTCTGTATGAAGTGTTAGTTTGGATTTAGGGTTTCCCTGCTGTCTACAGCACCAGGCTCACACTTGGGAGTAGGTGGAATGCAGCCTTCCTGGGGGGAGCACCAGCATCCCAGAGGAAAAGTGGAACGTAAAACACTACTCAATAATCAGGCATTGGGAACCCATGTGCTATGTCCTTCAGGCTCTGAATCTGTAGAGCATTCAAGTTTCCTTCCTAATACATTTCTTTTTCTTATTGGAGTAAAAAGGTTGAAAATCTTTTTTTCATTTGGTATCTTCTTATAATCTTGCTAAGTAAGCACTGTGATGCATCAGTTAAAGTAGATCTTAGATGGAGTTCTTGCAGGCTGCAAAAAAGAGCAAAACTGCAAAAAAGGTCCAAAAAAGGACTTTATTATCTATTTCAGCTTTAATACATGCTTGAATTGGTAAAGGAAAGAAAAATATATTTTTGTAATTACTTCTCTGAGAAGTGCATCAGTTCTCTTACTTCCTCAGAGAAATACGCTGAATCTTCAGAGATTTGAGGCTGGTAGTTACAGGTAATCTGTTTTAACTAGTAACTTTTGTAACAAATTAATTAATCAAATAGTTGAGTTTCTGTGCAAATTTTGCTGACAGTTAGCTTTGGAAAAATACAAAATAGTTCTAGACACACTATAAAGGTTATGTTAATCCAACCCATCAGAATTTACATGATTCAAACATTGTTCCTTAGTTTTGTAGGTTTGTTTTTGCTTGTTTTTTGCTTGTTTGTTAGTAAGAGCAATTTGAAAGAAGTACCACATGGCTTACGTATTTTAAAATGTATCAAACTTTTCTTACGTTTCGGTGTAAAATCTCAAAGCTGTCAAAAATAAAGGTAATTTTGATATTTGGTAGTTGTCTTGAAGTTCACTGTAGTTGCTTTTGTTAAGTATCCTGGGTTCCTGTTTTCCACAAGTTGGGGTAGATGCTAAAACGACTAAACAGTTTTTTAAAAGTTTGGCATTTCTTTTACAACTATGATTGATTGCAGCTACTTCCCAAGCTTTAATAGTTTTTGCTTAAACTGTATTACAGTTGGATTTAAAAAGAAAACCTGAAGCACTCAAACCACAAAAAATTCCCTTCCATTAAAGATCTGCTTTATGTTTCATGCTGGCATTAGCCTGGTAGTGTCACAGGGATGCCCAGACCTAAGACTTGTGTATGGAACAGCCAAAAGAGGACTTTTCTTGAACTGCCTCTGAACTCTCCTTGTGGAAAAATCTCTTGCTCTGACACAGTGGAAGGAGGCATCCACCATTTGTTGGATATACAGGAGCTGAGAGTTGCAGAGAAAGATTTCTGGAGTTACAGAGGCAGAAAGTTATGCTTCTTTTTGAAAGGTTTGTATCTGGTCTGTTTTAAAGGTCAGGACTGAAAGGTAGAAGCAAACCCTGACACTGCCTGTGGCAAAAGCATAAGGGAAGAGTAGTTCAATTGCATGTAATTATACTTTCTCCTCTGCAGAGAGTATGGTTGTCTTTATTCTTTCTTCTCTGTCTGTTCTGCTTTTTATGCCAGTGTGTGTTTGTCTGTCTCTGTTTCCATTTGGAGTTCTCTAAATCTTTGAAGTGTGTAATGAAACTCAATTAGGGAAAAAATTGTTCAAAACTATGTGTCAGCAAAGGTTTATGAGCATAGGTGGCCTGAGAGAGGAGTCCTGTAAGGTTACACCTGTATAAAGTTCAGATGGGCCTAGGAATGTTCCCAGGCCTGGATGAAGATGGTCTGTGATGGTCATGTTTGCTGGTGTGATGTTGGGAAATGATAGTTAGCCTTCTCCACAGACAGTTTACAGGCATGACTCTGTCCCTAGTGCATTTCAGCCATCATTCTTGAGAGATGACTTTTATGCACCCTGTTTTGGAGACTAGGATTATTCATTACCACAAAGGTGTTATTCTGTCCCAGCTTGCTTTTGCACCCAGGAGCACTTTTTGGGCACATGTAATGCATTAATTTAAGAATAGCCTTCATTTTTCTGATGATGGAACCCTGCAATGTGACCTCAGTATTTATTCAGCATCAGAGAATCTGCAGGTTGGTCCAGAAATCCCGTGAGTGTTTCCACTGTGGTGGCCTGAGTAATTTTTTATTTGATGTGAGCACATCTTCTCCTCAGTCAGCATTTCTCTGCAGACTTTTTTAGCCCCTTGCATGGGTAAGTTAGCCCTACAGAATTGCTGTGGTTTATTTCAAAGTGAATTTCTGGACTATTCGTTTTGTAGAGAGAAATGAAGGAGTTTGGAACTGAGAAAGAGGAAACAGAAGAGTTTGGAACTGACTTGGTGCTCTGTTGAATTGATATGCCCTGGTGGGTGAACACATAGTGATGACCATTGGGGAAAAAGTGATAGTAGCTTGGTGCTATCTCTGGGTATACTGCACAGGTTGTGGGAACAGTGACAGGATGAGAAGGAGATGGAGTAACTGTCATCAAATTTAAAGGGAGCAAATGTTTCTATTCCCCTGCTCCTCTTGCCTAAATGAAGTAAGGCTCAGAGGGCTATAGAATCTCATTTGCTGATCAGCTAGAGTGGTTTCCTGCTTTTTGTGGTAATATACATAGCTCTTTATGTGTGTTTGAAATACAGCAGGGACTTTTTTTCCCTGTTGCTCCACTGAATAGGCTGGCATAATCTCAGAGTGAGGCAGGGCCAGGTGGTTTCCTCACTCTGCTGTGCCTCTTGCTGGGTTCAGAGGGAACCTGGTGTTGTTAGTATGCACTCTGTGTGCCTGTGTTCCTCAGAGGACAAAATGTGGGCTAGGCAGCAAGAATGGAGGAGCTGGGATTTTTGTGTACTAAGGATGGTATTACATAACTTGAACAGCATTATTGGAATACCTCTGTGTTGTTTCAGTACATCAGTACTTAATATTTGAATGAAACATTAAGGTTTATAAATGGTTAGTTGTGCGTCTTGGCAGTGCTTTAGGTTTGTTCCCCAATTACTAAACTCAGAAGGCTGTTTTGCAGAAAGTTCACTTAAGTTATTTCTTCCCTTAAAAGTAGAAGAAAAGGAACTTTCATCTGAATTCACCGGGCTTAGCTCTGAAATTCAAAAGGCTTTGGAAACTGGCTGAAGCTCTTGGTACTGACTTGAGTAATATCCCTTTGAATATTTACTTTAATCAAACCTATTTAGAGATTCCCGCTCACACCCTGTCCTTATTTTTGTTGGTTTCCAGTACTAGATCAAATTACCAGTGAAATATAAAGCTGTTTTCTTAAAAACAGGTTCTTCTGGAGTTTTCAGTGATATTCCTGTAGCTGGATTTTATGTTATTTTAGTACAAAATAGGTATTTCTTTGTTTCTGTGTTTGAAAGATAAGTCCAAGTTATTTATTTATTTTATTTTCTGAGAAGTTGAATGAAGTATCAAAGTGCACAATGGCTCAGACTCCATGTAGTTGTCAAGAATTACTTATAAACAACTGATTGATCAAACCATGTCTCTTAGACTTATGTAGAAAAGAGAAAAACACTCAGCTGAAGGAAATCACTTTTCTAACTGTAATATTTGTAAGTCTTGTTATTTTTTCCCCATGTGTTTTTTCTGAATGGAAGTAGTATTTTGGTCAGGGGCAAGTGAAGGTCTGCATTTGGCGATTCAATGTTTACTAACAAATCCAGCTCTTTTGAGAAAGAATAGTGGAGATAAGAAGTTTTATCTATTTATATAGAAGGAGTTTCCATGTCTAGAGAATACTGCAGTTTAACCCAAAAGAAATGTTTATTCAACAACTTGTCACCTGCTTCCATCAAAATGGTCATTCAGATTCCTTTGGAAATGGCAGGTTAAAGACTGTTACTGTGGGTGGTTTCCCTTTTACCAGTTTTAGTCTCCTAGACCCTATACTTGTGCTCATCATGCATGAATGAAATAATTTCCTTTCCATTTCTAGTCCTATTTCATCTAATATTCCTTATTCTTTATAATGAATATATTTAGTGAATACATATATGCATGTGTTCTGTCAGAGATTAAGCATGAATGTAATTTGAAACTGTAGTTTCTCTGTGCTCTGCATATGCAATTCAGTGCCACAAAAGCCAATTGGACTAGGCTTGCAGTTACAGAACTCTGAACTGGGGAAAGGCTTTTTAAAGCTGATATATATGAAGAGGTCTCTGGCTTCTCCATCCCAACTAGCTAGAGTGTTCTGTAGATAAGTGCAAACTTTGGCTCTAGAAAGAGTGTTGTTTGCACGCCACGCTTCAACAGTTGCACTCTGGAGTGGCTTGATAAATAGTGGAGTGTTTTTACAGGAAATGTCCCAATCTGAGTTATGAGGCCATTCATTTGGATAAATTGCAAGGGAATGTACACAGTGCTGTTAGCTTGCCTGTTATTAATTTCCTCTTTTTTAACATGTGTGCACAGTGTGTATATAAATATATGTACATATATACACACAGATGTATGTATTCTCAAAGTAGGGAGAAGGAAAAGCTGGGGGAACGTGAAGGGGTCTTACAGTCAGCTGCCTGAGCCAGGGCTGGGGGGCTGCCAGGTTCGGCGGCGTTCGGAGCCTGGAACATGTCAGGGCTCAGAAAGCTTTAACTGTTGACTCTTTTATGTGATTTGCTGTGTTGTTTCCTAATGTTACATACTCTGTGATGGAAACAAAACCCCAAAATTTTCATTAATGATACTGTACTGTAGTCAGAAAGTTAGATGGATTTTTTCTGATGGCTGTGGGTAAAAAAAAAAACCCCAACAAACGTGTTTCAGAGGGCATGCGTAAGCAGCTTTGTTATGCATGGCTGTACTTCGGCTAGCCACTCAAATGACAGTTTCTGGAAAAGCCAACTGAGTATTACTTGTCTAATAATTGTAAAGTCCATGTCTAAACCTCTCATTTCAGCAGTAATGCCGTACACAGGTAATTGCAGTTGAAGGAAACACACAAATAGGCTCTGTAGGAGCCCATTCTCCTCACGGTGAATCTGTGTCCAAGTCTTTCCTTATA
The DNA here is from genome assembly GCA_013399195.1 of Dicrurus megarhynchus. Classification (NCBI taxonomy): domain Eukaryota; kingdom Metazoa; phylum Chordata; class Aves; order Passeriformes; family Dicruridae; genus Dicrurus; species Dicrurus megarhynchus. Next base: position 210,028 of record VXAD01003546.1, read on the forward strand.
AATGCAATGGTGTCACTGTGTGTTATGGAGACAAAACTAGTGAAGGATCTACATATAAAGCAATAATTATCCATTATTCTGGTTTTAAGTAGGTTTCCCCTTCTTGAACATTCTCCTTGTCAGCAATGCCAAACCAAACATTCCTCTGTATCTTCCCCCCTCCCCCCCCCCTTTATCTCTCCATAAGAGTTTACAGTTGAGGGGGAAAATATTATTCTCTCTTCTTTACTTGGAATTAACATTGTTTACGAAAATTTTTTTAAAAGTAAATGAACTTTCTGGACAGTGCTGACATTTTTGTCTTTCATCAGTATGACCTTATTCTGAAAGTTCTGTGGTTTTCTTCTACAACGAGGTCTGAAGTTATTTCTTTGAAAATACACAGTGAACCTAAACATATTACAAGTATTTTACAGAGGAGGTGTATCAGCCTAATGGGAGTTGATGCATACTAATTTCTCTGCTGTTAGCCAAACTGGAAGAAAAATAGCAGTGCTTTGAAAAAATACACACACGAGATAATAAATTTGTGATTTTAATTTGGTGCAAAGCAGCATTTTGTGGTTCATTGGTTTTTGGTTTGGGTTTTTTTTTTAGGGAGCTTTCAGAAACATGTTTATGTGCAGAGAAGAAATACCCCTGAAACAGCTGTCTTTGAATAGGACTTTTCTGTATTTATACTCTTGAGAAACATTGGGTTGTTCTGTACTCTTTGAGTGTTTGCTTTTGGATGCACCTTATCTCTGTCAAGTTGTCAGGATTTACGTTGCATACTGGTTATGAGAGTTGAGAAAGATGTCATTCCCTATCTCAGTGCCTTGACTTTGGCCCTATACAGAGTTAAAATACATACAAATTTCACTCTTCCCATAGATAATAGCTTTTTAGTGACCTTAAATATCAAGAATTTCTCTGTAAGAGGGGTATAAAGTTTTAATTTAAAACAAAACAAGCCCCAGAAAAACCTTCATTATTATCATAGTCCTGTGATTTCAAGAGAAACTACCCTGCATAATAGACACAGCCTGATGTCCTTTACTAAGAGAATGGCAAGGTTGTTTCCTTTCTTCTGACGAGTAAGTGTGACAAAGTTAGTGAACTTTAGTTGGATGTCAAGAAATTTCCTGAAACAGAAATGGAAGTACAAAAAGGAAGTGTCAGAGGGTGAAATGTGCCTGCAGACACGGTAAGATTGTTTCTACCATCGTTAGATCCAGTTCTTCAGCCGTATTGGAATTCATTGGTATGTTATCCATCACTGTAATATTTATTCAGCACATAAGACTAGATTTGCAGATTATAGTTTATTTTCACTGTTATTTTACTTGTTTGCTGTATTTGGATTCCTTGTGCTCCAGGAACAGCTTTGCTTCCTCACAGCCTGTTGTGATTTTATTTCTTCCACTACTTGAGCCTATGGTGAAATGATGAATTTGCACATCAGTGGTCTTTTCCAAGATGACGTTTAGTGATACCCCAAGCACAGGCCTCAAGCAAAAAGAGAAGTGTCTTTTTAAGTGCTACACAACCTCTCTAATAGAAAAACAATTTGGAGGAGGCTTACAGCCTGTAAAAGCAGGTACTGGGGGATCTTTACTGCATATGCCAGATGCGAGTCTGGAGGGTTTTTTTGTTTGTTTGTTTTGCTTGTTTTGTCTTGTATAAGAGAGAAATGGGAATACAAGTTGACTGATAGAATGCTAGCAGGGTTTTTGCTCTTGTTTGCTTGTTTGGTTTTTTTAATGTCTGTGAGCAGCATGAAACAGCAGCAGCAGCCCGTGTCCTTAACCAGGAATCTTAAAACTGCAGTTGCTGAGCACCAGAGACTTGTAAGTGAAAAAGACTAAAGAGGGACAGAATGTGAAAAATACTAAGGAGGGACTCTGTGTGTGTGCATCTCTCTGATTGTTTATTAGCTAAATCAGCATCTCTCCTAATTGTAGCAAAGTTCAGAGCTTTGAAAGGAATTTGAGTAATTCTGAGATAAACAATGCTGAAATTCTTCTTCAGTTTCCTTTTCTTAACCATGTGCACTATAAAGCACTCTCTGCTGTTGAAGAAATTTGACAGGTTCACATCCAGCTCTGGAATGTTTTGGATTTTTTTTTCTTAATTTATTAAATCAGAACTTTAGGCCCAGTAGTGAGGTTTAAGCTCTGCACCTCACTAGAAGGAAATCATAGAATGGCTTCTGTTTGAAGAGATCTTAGTTCTGTTGGAAGAGATCATCTAGTTCCAACCTCCCTGCCATGGGCAGAGACACCTTCCACAAGACCAGGTTGCTCAGAGCTCCATTTAACCTGGCCTTAAACACTTCCAGGGGTGGGGCATTTGCCACTTCTCAAGGCAACTCCTTCCAGTGCCTCACCACCCATAGTAAAGAATTTTTTCCTCATATTTCATCTAAACCTATTCTCTTTCAGTTTGAAGCCATTCTCTCTTGTCCTGTCACTGCATGCTCTTGTAAAAAAATCTGTCTCCAGCTTTCTCATAGGCTCCCTTCGGGTACTGGAAGGCCACAATCAGATCACCCTGAAGCCTTCTTTTCTCCAGGCTGAACAACCCCACTTGTTTCAAACTTTCCTCCTAGGAGAGGTGCTCCATCTCTCTAATGAACTTGATGGCCCTCATCTGGACTTTCTTCAACAAAATGCAAGATCTAATGCATCTGTAGTTGTATTTTCTCTTGAGGAAGATGCAAGAAGAGGGGATGCTAGTGACCAGTCTACCTAATGTAGATAAAAAAAAACACTTTAAACTTTTTTTCCCCACAAAATCTGAACAGTTACCTGGAATGTGTAGTTGGAAGGGTGAATGGTGAGCAAGGCAGAAGTGCAGCTGTAAACCCAACATTCAGAAACTCTATTTAGGGTGACATGGTTAAATGACTCTGTAAATTCTAACAGTATCAGAGAATTTGTTGAGGGGAAAGTCATGTATTCCTTTTAGGCAACTGTCAGGGTTCTGGCCATGGGTTTGACTGTTATCACACTGTAAGGACTTGTACCCTAAAATCCTGTAGTCTCTTTAGTGCTGTAGCTGGTGTGTGTGCACGGTGCTATTTCTGCACTTGGTATATGCATTACTGAAGAGTCATAAATTAATGGTATTAGAGATAAGCTCTTGTAATAAAGAAAATGTTGCACTGTGCATTTTTGTCTATGTTGAGGCATTTGATTTTATTTTTAAATGGGTTTGTTTCAAATTCAGTTTTCTTTGTGTGGCCCTAATTAGCACTTAACAGTAGAAGTAGCATTATCTAAAAAATGAAATCAGAAAACAATGTAAGGGTAGCTCAGTTAAAAGATTTTATCTCTTTCTTCCTAAATGTCAGTAAAGAAAACTATGCTGTTGGTTGGTTTTTGCAGAGTAACTACATGTAATGCATTACATGGGGCTCTTAATTTGCTCAGAAAGTGCTTTGCGTGGAATACATTGTGTGCTTCACTGTATGCTTGTTGAGTAGCAGATTCCTTTGAGTAGATGACAACAGCATTTTGCGATAACCATAACTGTTCTTGGCAGCTATGACTTGCTACTGCTGTACTCACAACAGACTGTGCTCAGACTTGCCTCTAAGTCCCTAAATATCTTGGGACTGACCTGCTTATCCTGCTTTTCCTTGGTTTTCATCAGTGTATATCAGGCACGTCCTGTGCTGAGCCACCTTACCTAAGTCTGTCTGTTTTCTCAAGCTTAGATTCAAAGGAAAGTGTCTGAAGTGACAGACCTTCTGTATGTAAGTGAAACATGATCTTTTGATGGATTTTTTTTTTGCTTGGTTCATGTGGGGTTTTTTGACTTTAGTGAAAACCTGGAAGAGCTGCTGAGATTAACTGCGCTGTACAAAGGCATGGGAGAAGCAATATGTGTATGTAATTTGAAAAAATGCCCAGTGCTTTTCAAAATAATTCCATTCATTCTGGTTATAGGGAGTTTTGAAACAAGCAAAAGGTGGGATAGCAGCTTAGCTGTCAGGCTACCCGACCCCAAATCCAAACTCGAGTGATAAGCACGACAATTCAGAAGGATTTTTAGCCCTCGCCCGACACGCTGACCAGGAGGGACAGAGAGATTCTGCTGCAAGCACTCATTTTTGTCTGCCAGTGGAGCAGCGTGTGGCACCACACGGAGCAGCAGCGAGTGCCACCTGCGGGAGCTCTGCTGGAACCGGTGCCTCACGGCTCCCAGAGGCAGCATCCTGGGAGAGCGCTGTCGCGATTTCCCAGCGCCACAGAGCGAGGCCTTGGGTTGTTTTCTGTCAGCTTTCTCTAGCGCAGCGTGATTACATGACATCTTGAGCAAAGCTGCATGTACAAGTGGAAAAGTATTTACAAAAATACTCATTAACGGTTCATTTTTACAGAAATAGAGCAGTGGTTAATTATACTACGGAATTTCCTATAAACTGCTCTGAAATGACTTGAATTTGAAAGACAGCACTTCTGCTGAGCTGAGAAACTGCTGTGATCAGCACAGACTTAATACATACATGCAGGAAATACATGCATTTCAACAATTAAAGCTGATGTCTTTCTGCTTAGGCTTTGAACATATGCTTCACAAGGGTGTTTGGGGAATGTCAGTCAAGGTTTTGATCCGTCTTCCTCCTCCCACCAGACCCTGTGGGGAGTTTTCCTCTTTGTTTCATTTGGCGCAGAAGCAGCATGTGCTGCTTTAAGTAAGGAGCCTTGCAACGTGGTTGGACACAGACCAAAGGTTGAGTATGGCTCATCCTTTCAAGAAGTTCTATACAAAGTTTGAAGGAGAAAATACTGTGTCACATTCCCTCCTAGACCTCATATCCGGTGTTACTTTGTTAAAAATACACTGTCTTGCTTTGCACGCTGAAACATGGTGATTAGCTGCTGAACTTGATCTTTTAGTGGGTTTGGAAAACCATGACCAAAACCTTGGAATAGCACTGGGAATGGATTCAGAACTAATGGAGGGACGGGAGGAGGGAGAAGACATACACATAGCAGTTAAACCGCAGAGGAGCCAGACAGCTCATTCCTTGCATTAGAACATTTGTGATGTTTTTTACATTCAAACGTGGTGAATTACAGTAAGCCAGAATGAAAGTGACAAAGGGATTCTGTGATTTGGTCTTTGCCTGCTGGCAAAAACTTACGTATTTTGGATTGCAGCCTCAGCGTGGATGATTAGCTCCAGAAACTAGGCAGAGGATGCTGTAGATTAAATATGTTTTGAAGAAGTAGGCAGGAGAGAGTGATGTTAACGTGACTTTCATCAATGGGCAAATGTGTAAAGGGGGGTTTTGCTCCTTCTTGCCAATATAGATCAGAGGGTCTTGTTTGGACCAGCTCATCTCTTGCTGCATTTGTCTTAAGTGCCACTGTTACTGCCTTTCTGTGGAAAAGAAAGTGAAAGGGTGACCTGGTTTGGGAAAAGCAGCAAAATGTGTAGCGTCTTACCAAAAAACCCCACAAAAAACAAATCCTGAACTCCAACAAAACCCCCAAAGCCAGAACATTTTGGTTTGTGTTGACGTGCAGGGGGAAAAAGACTGGAGGATTTTTGTGCGACTTTGAAGGAGAGGGTTGTTGGAGAAGGGAAGCTGTAACTCACACCCACATCCAGAGTGCTGCTGGCAGGGAATGATAGGAACCATTAGAATTCTGTGCAATTTTGAAGGAATAACTGTTAAGTTGAAATAACGTTTGAATCTTAAACAGGTACTGCCATATTACTTAGGAAGGCTGAGGGGTGATGGTGAGTAGGAGCAGAAATGAGGCGTGGTTTATGTCCTCGTAAGTGCTATCTTTTAGGTCAATGTTATTTAGGGTTTCTTTCAGTGTCACTTCTTGGTTCATGTGAAAGAACTGTGTTAGTGTTAGCATATAAACTTGCTTTTATGGTTTATGTGATCTGGGATCAAAGCTATTCTTGTGGGGTTCAGAGCAGCAATGCATCTGCTCCAGAAGGGATTTTGTAGGCAAACAAATGGCAAAAGCTAGATCAGGGACAGATGTCCTTATTCTCTAGCACAGATAATAAACAACATTTAACAGCCAAATGTTGAAATCTGAGTGTGTTGATGTGAGTATGAATTTTACTGTAGCCATCCTTGGAGTACGGAGTTCATCCTGAAACCTGAGAACGTGAGTGCTAGTTTTGGGGTTCTGTGAGTTGTTTTTCATTCAGAAATGCAGCATCCAATACCATTTATCCAAGAAGGGTGTCTGTGTGTGCTGGCTGTTTCTGGGCATCCAATTGTCCTTATTTGTTTACAAAATATTTCATGTAAAAAAACCTACTAATATCTATTATCTTTCTACCTCTTGCACTTTTTTTTTTTTTTTTTTTTTTTTTTTTTTTTTTTTTTTTTTTTTTTTTTTTTTGTTTATTGCAGCAGGAAAAACTCATCCAAATACTCTTTAAAAATAAACCAGCAGATAGACTCTGTTAACAGCACAGTATGTAATGCAGAACTTCAGGACTTCAGTTGTTTTACATGTACTGATCTGTGTGTATAAAGCACTGACTGTCTAATCTGTAAAAGGCTGCATTTAAATCTTATAGTATTGTAAAGGAACATGTATTTTGATTGTGAATAAAGTGGCCACAGCAGAATCTTAGTATTAATGCTGATTGTGCCTGTGAAAGGTGGGGGAGAAATGCAGTGTTTGTCATTGACAAATGACTGTATTTGACAAGTTTTTTGAAGAAATCCAAGCAACTTTCTTAAATATGATCACTTCCAGCTATCTGGAACAGATGTAGACTAAGGCCCAGGGGTTTGACACAAAGGAGGAGGTTCAGGTTAGATTTTGGTTAATGATGATCATTGTTCAACATAAATACATAGTTGGACTCCATAGTTACAACTGCAAACAGTCCTGTGACGAACAATAGTCTCTTTCAAGCTGCTTGATGCTTTTTTGAGAATACAGCAATAAATTACTGGAAGAACAAAAGTGGAACAGAAGTCTTCTCTCCAATGAAAATTTGTCCATGAAACTTTAAAAGTGAAAATCGTGATACTTTGATTAACAGGGATTTTGAATAATTGGAAACCCTTACTAATGGTTTTCTTTTATTTGGGTTTTATTTGGGTTTTACTTGGGGTTTTTTTGTAAAGTACGGTTAATTAGAGAGACAAGGAATATATTTGTCTGTGAAACACAAGTAATCCATATTTTTTGTGAGCATGCTTTTTAAAAAGCATTTTTTAGCCACCCATGTGCTATAAATTTGAATGTTTTACTAATTCACCTACAATAGACTATTGGTTTAGATGCTGTGTTTAAAGGATCTTAAGTTTTTCATAACATTAAAGCTGATTTGCAGTTTTTAGCAGCTCAGGATTTTAAAGGCAAATCAATCTACTGGAAGGAACAAAAAATTTCTTGAACTAGGACCTCCCAGTATGCCTGTTTGGGTGGCCCTAGCTGATTATGGCCCATGAAAATGCATGGTCATACATCTGACTGGTTTTGGTTGCTGTTAAAGAGTTTTGCTTAACTGAGAAATGTAAACAGTATAGCTGTGTTTATTCATATATTATCAATGCATATGTATTTCAAGTTCTCTTACTAGGATGTCCTGTGAAAAAGTGCTCTGGCTAAGCAATAGGTAGCAGTTTTGACTGATTTGAAAAATACAAGGTACCCCATGGACTACTAGAATAGCTGAGCCTGAGATTCAGAGACAATTAAAACTATTTCAATAATTATATTGCAAGAGTATTTGGAAGGGTCTAACAGGAATGTTTTATAAGTACTTAATCTGATTGATCTTGAAATTATTGCAGACTTTGGGATACTACTACTACTACTAAGATTGTCTGGATAAATGGAAATTATCTGTATGGACAGAGAGCAAGCATTACTTCCTTTTACACTTACTAGCAAGCTTGTACCCCAAATGCTGCTTTTCTGCTGGATTTTACATGAGTCCAGCTTGGCCTTACTGCAGAGAGAGAGATTTAGTGTCCTAGTCTATGAATGGTATTTGTCAGAGATTTCCTTCCCAGATTAAAAGGAGGAACTTTATTTATAAATAAAGGGATGTTCAACATTGACTTCTGTTTTTTGAATAATTCAAAATTTGGTGTGTTACAGAAAACAACAGCAGAGTTCTGTATTTCTTTTTTTTTAAGTTTTTTAGTATATCCTGCAATTTCTAGCAGTAGCATGGAACTGGTTTGCATTAATGAGACAGAAAGGGGGAAAGCATACTTTTTAGATTTTAAAATACATGTATTTGTGTACTTCTAAAAGAAGTCATAAAATACTGTTCTGCGCCATGTTACCGGACCTCGGTTTTTAGATGTAATGTTTTTAATTGACAATCAATTGCAAAAATCTTGAAGACTGTGTCAGGTTTGCACCTGGTTGTACTATTCTGGTACAACTAATCTCCTGTAAGATTTAGAAAAAGCAGCAACAAATTTCAGGCTGTTTCATTACTGAAAACCATTACAGACAGTGACAAGAATATCTGGGAAAAATTTCTTAATGGAAAGGGTTTTTCAAGCATTGAAACAGGTTGCCCGGGGAAGAGGTGGAATCGCCATCCTTGGAGATATTTAAAAGACACATAGACGTGGCACTTAGGGACATGGTTTAGGGGTGGACTTGGCAGTGTCAGTTCAACAGCTGGAGTCAGGGATCTTGGAGGTCTGAGAGCTTCTAGACACTGTTCTGAAGATGCACTTTTCTAGGCACAGAGACTGACTTTTTTCAGCCTGCTGTAACTATGTTAAGCCGCCCTTGCTGTCACGTTTTGTAATGCAGAGCTGCTGAACTGGTAAGTCTGCAGAAAACCATTAGTGGGACTTAAGTTTTTAAAATTGCCATGATTATGCAAATGAGCTCTTGAAACAGAGTTGTTGTAGCTGTGGCAGGTCTGAACCTGTTCAATAAATACCTTGGTTTGTGTGCAGTAATTGAATGATCCAGCTTTCAAGTTACTGTTCCATTATTAAAAATGACAGGGTCATTCAGCGCCCATTTGAATCCCACTTGCTTTTGTGCTGGAATGATAGGTCATGCTCCATAGCAAGGGATAAGCACAGGAACTCTATTAAATTTGGAGAAATGACTGTTGGGGAGTGTCTTACTTGCAGTAAAATTGCTTTCTGGTATTGAGTTTTGATAACAGAAAAGCAAGGCTATCACTTCCTTAGAAGGCCAAGTAGAAAAGGCTGGCCTACTTTAGACAAGAAAAAATTGGAGTTATGTAAATAAAGATCGGGGCAGAAGAAGCAAGAAAAGAAGTCTTTTTTTCTTGCTTGTATTTAGCACCTCTACAGAAGTCCGTAGAAAAAAGACTAGAATTATTTTACTGAGTTGTTTTTTTTTTTTTTTTGGTCATTAACCTGTCAGTGAGTGACTCTGTGAGCATTTTCATGGTGAAGTTTACTTATATATTTATTTCAAGTCTATGCAACTCCAAACAACCAAAACCAAAAAACAGGTATGTGGATATCCATGCTTTTCCATTTTAAACATATTGTTTTCTGAATAAGTGATGTGAAATGATTTATTTAAAATGTAAAGTTTACAGAAAACATTTCTTGTATTTTGAAATTATTCACAAAAAGTAAATACAGTACTTATTGATGAAATTTCTTGTTTCAAATACATTGTGTGATTGTAGTTCCTATCAACTTTACTAGTAAATCACTGAGTAACTGGAATTTGGTTTATAAACTGGTGCAATGTTCAGAGAATATGTAGTGCATCACTGAATGCAGAGGGTTAGACATGAGCTTGCCAAATTTTAGAATTAGTTAGTGTATTTATTCTAGCCAACTGTTTAGTGATGGTAAACATAGATAATTAAATTTGAGTAACCTGTTTGAAGAACAAATTTATTTTTTAAATTGTCTTCTGGAGAGTGGGTTCTGTTTCACAGCAGATTTATCAAGGAGTTTGGAGACCCCTAGGTGTTTATAGTTGTTTAAACCTCTGTTGTGGGCACATTTGTTTGTTCAGTGGCACTGTCCAGCTGTGGTTTATGAACTCATAAACCCAGACCTACAGGTGGATAAGTGTCATGGCTATTAATTTGAGGGAGTTAGAGAAGATGTTTAGCTAGCTCACAGTCTTCAGTATATGTACTGTCGTGTGGATAAAACATCTATGTTAAGGGCAAAGTAATTCCTGAGTAAAATATGGTGGATTTTACCTCAAGAAGAGATTAATTGGCTGATCCAGGAAATCATATGTAGTAGAATCTCCATCAATTAAATAGAAATTAATTTCCACCCTACGGTGTGCTAGTGGATTGTAGCCTCGTATGTGTCTAATATTTCTAAGCATTTTACATATTTGTGAATTAAATATGACAGATATACGTGCCATAGAAAACACACCCAAAATACTATTTTGTGACTTAAACTGCTTAAGAAATCCTACAAATTTTGTATAGTTTGGTAGTAATGTAAACCTAAGTTCTTTATTGGACACCAGGGCAGAAATATTTTCATTTTATCTGAAGGATATCTGAGGATAGGGTTCAAAACAAGCTGTATGAATTCAAAAGCAAAATAATTTAAGAAGGTAGGGAAAAAGGGCCATTTATTGGAGTTCAGTCTCAGTTCTGCTGCAGGGTTATCTGGGGAGGTCTCCCATAACTCTGGGTCTGATAGCTGTCTTGAAATCTGCATGCCAAATCATCTCTTTGCCTCAGTGTTGATAGAACCTAGATGATTCCTTTGTTAGTAATTAAGGCTGTACTGCTAATACTTCCAATGTTGTGCACTCTGTACAGTGCTGTACACAGCACTGAGCTGTGTGAATTGTCAGCTGAGGTGAAGTCCCTGTCCCACTCGGCACAAAAACTCCTTCAGGCAGAGGATCTTCTTTGTTCTGATTTGTCTTTTCTTGGTGCATCCTGTCTGATCTTGAGGCTTTCATTATGTAAAATGGAGTGTCAGCATTGCGGGTGATGTGAAAATATTCAAAGGTGCTAAAGAGGAGGATACAAAATCCCAGTTGGCATGTGGTGGCCACATGTTGACCATCAGCCAGTACCACAGAGGGCACATAAGGTTGCTGTAAGAGGAGACTTGTTCAGTGCCTTCCTGAGAAGCCTTTTCTTCTCTACCCACTGCTGTGCTGGAAGAAATATTGGTGCTCTACAGTGTAGTAAAGCTTTTAGTTAGTGGGGTTTTCTATTTGATGTAGGCTGATGTGACCCTCTGGATGGTCACTCCATGGTTAACTTCAGCAGTACCTGAGTGTAAGCAGTTCTTCCATCCCAGTTCATAGACCTCTCAGTAGAAATTGACTGAGGGAGAAAAATGTATGAAATCAAAGACAGAAGTTCCCCAGATGTAATTAGTGCTTTCAGGTATGAGAGGGTCCTTTTGTGCCTGCCTACCTGGTAGTACATCCAATTGAGAGTCTACTGAATGGTATTGCATATAATCCCAAGAGGGTTTTGCCTGTTTACACTTCTTACAAACAAACACAGAAACGATGAAAGCTGAAAACCCATCCTTCACAGGGGCCATGGAGCAGGGGAGTGCCTTAACTGAAACGTGCTGGTTTTGATGGAGAACTTTGTTTGCTTTGTGTCCATTAGGTTTTACTAAGCCTGTGTCTGCAGAGATGCCAGATAAAACACCGGGTGCTACAGAGCCCGTGCCCAGAAGTGAAGGTTAGTAGTTTTCTTCCATTTTTTTGACTGTTGGGGAAAAAAAAAAAAAAGCAGCATTGGGAGTCTGTGAAGAATTTTTTCACTTAAAAACTGAGTTTCTCTTATTGGCCTTAAATTTAAGGGAGAGCTCAATTAGTATTATATGTACACGTTTATCTAGATAGCAGGAAATTTTCACTTATTTTTGTGTAAACTCTCCATCCCTCTCTAGATATTCATCCATGATAGTACTAAAATATATTGTAAGGGGGGAGGACCAGTGCACTGCTAGGATTTCAGTGTTGGAGAAGATGTTTTGTCCCATTTGCTGAAGAGATCTTGTTACCTGAAGCCAGGTTTTTGTATGGGATACTTGAATCTCACAAAGCCAAAACTGACATTTAAGATGTGGGGTGATTGATACAAGGAGGAGTTGTCTGTGTGATTTTCACTAAATCAGTGGAATCTTGAAATGCTCAGTCAGACCATTTTGTTTCTTCTCAAGGTCTATTAATTTTAAATTCCGCATCTGAAGATCTGGTACTTGGTTTCAGGGAAAATTCATTCTTTGAAAACAATTATAATCCTGCTGATTTGATTCCTTCCTCAGAATCACTGCTGGATGTGTCATTAAAATATTTTATAAAAATTTGCTATTTCATGTGAAGATTGTGAGGTGTTTCTGACAATATTGTGTAAAAACTATAGTAGCTCTTGTATATCCTTGCTTTCTAGATCCTCACACAAGGGCTATATTAATTAAAATGTGTGTTTTAGTTTGATTAAAGCTTACAGCTCAGGCTGATTTATTCTATGCCTCAAGACAGACATCTCAAAATTTAGTTTTAAATATTTTTGTGGATTTTGAATCTCAATTTTGGCATTTGAAAGGCATGGAGAAACATGCTGCAATAATTATTTCACGAAGTACATCAATAACAGTAGAGAAAGGCATTTCTCTTCATGTAAAGGGTATTAAATCATGCTTGACTGCAGAAGGCCTTTTTAAAATTTACTGTAAATCTTAACACGTTACTGGGAGAAATCTCAACACAAGAGGAGAAGCAATTACAGCCAGTCTTTTAAAGACTGAGCTCTCTCTGATTCACATGTTGTGTCACCCTTATAAACAAATACTTATGCTAAAAGCATTGGAGTGAGTCCACTTGAAGCAAAAGCCTACGATAAAATACAGCTAACTAAAATGATGAGATTATTCCGAATCTTCATTTTCAAATTGGAGTTATCACTGTATTTTGTTGCGATAAGAGCTCATGAAGTTATTCCAGAGTCTGTATAAAATATCCTTCCTCAACTGGTTAGAGCAGGATGCTGATAATGCCAAGGTCACAGATTTGACCCTTGTATGGGCCATTCACATAAGAGTTGGACTTGATGAACCTTGTGGGTCCCTTCCAACTCAGAATATTCTGAGTGATTCTGTGTCTGCACTTTAACAAATGCAGTGTTTACTAAAACAAAACTTGGTTTAATCTGGATGCTTTGTTTTTAATTGCTCTTTCAAAACTAATTTTTAGATGTTAAAAAAAAAGATGAACTAATGAATAACAATGAATCTTCTCTTAAGAGACCTGTTTTTGTCTTGATGAAAATGCTCTACTATACATAAACATTCTAATGATATGAAGTCATTAGTGCTGGCAGTTAAGGAGAGTTTTTGTTGGTTTATTGTCATAAATACTTTCAAAGATGTTACGATAATGTTTACTGGAAAAAATTGTCAGACATATATGCCAGTGGCTGCTGCAGCATGGATTTACAGGATAAACTTCCATAGTCAGTCTTTGATCATATACATCTCTATTTAGTTAGCACTTATACAACTAACTGGTATGTAGAAAACTTTCACTGGTATGACTGAGTCAGAATTGAGAAGTGGGTGTTTCATTTCTCATGATTAAAATACCAATGCTCCTTATGTGCATAAACATTTATGTGAACTTTTGTAATTATTTCCAGAAATCTTATCATCTTTTTACTATTTGATTTTCTTTCCCCAAAGAAATATTCTAGCAGTCATTGGTTAAAAGAAAATAAAAAGGTGTATTTGTTGTTACAAATTTCTAACAATTAACCTCTTATGTTTATCAGGGTCAAGTTGGGTTGAGCAAAGTGTTGGCAAGTAACTGATTATCTGGAAACTTTGAAAAACCCAGTGTTGCTTTAACCTAGCAGTGCCTCTCCCTGCCCCTGACCCACTGCTCCATATACTCCAGTTAAGCCACGAAGCACACAGGAGCAGACAATTGAGAAAGGAGTTTCCTGTAATTAAGTTACTGTAACTTAGTCCTTGACTCGAGGGTCCCCAGTGGGTGGGCAGACTATTTGCTTTTCTGCCACTTCTTCTGTTAAACCTTTCAGAGTCACCAGTTATATTTATAAATGTCAATGCTTGCTTTGTGCTTTTGGGAGAAAAAACCCAGGACCTGGAGATTTGGTTGCTGCAAAGATGGAAGTGTGTGCATATCATGCAGGGAAAAATATTTTTCAAGAAGCTTGTGTAACTATCAAGGAGTGGTAGACAAAAAAAATTAAAACAAAAAACTTCTACCATGACCAACGTATAACTATTTCTTAACTGTTTTCCTTTGGCAAAGCTATTATATTCTATTTACAATGGATGCATTTAGAACAATGTACTATGTCAATACCAGGAAGTGGATTGAGTGTATTTCTGTTTTAGCTTGCAAAGGAATTAGCATTTGTTCTGCTTTTGTTTGCTGAAAAGTGACTCTTAAACTTCTAGTATGGTTAACCACTGGAAATAAGGCTGTGACAGGAGTACCCCACCCACTGCACAAATTCCTCCTCTCACCTTTAGAGAGGCCGCTGTGATTCACGGTGGCTGCTCTTGATGGTATCTGGAGCTGAGCAGTTACTTATTTGCAAAAATTTAGGGGAATGGTTGTTGACATTTTTCATTACAAATTATCTGTCTTACAGGATTCAAACTTTTTATAGCTTAAGAAAATTGTGATGATACTGAATATTTTTCATGAAACACAAGAGTTTCATCCTGTGGATAGTGGATTAATTTTTTGTCATGATATCTGTGAACAGCTGTTCTTAACATAGCTAGGCTTGCTTCAAAGAAACCATATGAGGTCTGCCTTAGTATCTATTTGGAAGACTCCCAGGCTCAAAGTTCTTGGGCTATCACAGTGCTACCTTAGCAGTAGCTTTATGCAAAACACTTAGAAAATGTATATGGATGTGGGAACCTTTATTCAGTTTCTCCAGTCAGCTTGACTGGTTGTTTTTCTGTGCCTTAAAAGCAGACATATTTGAAGAAGACATGAGGAAGTTAAACTCTCACAAAATACTCTTCCTTTCCATCTTCCCACACCAACTTTTTCATGAAGTAAGAGGCATGACTTCCCACAGCTGGATCCTCTCTTACTGACTTCATGGTTCACACTTGCATCCTGAAGGAAACGAATGTTACACCTGGACTTTATAAACAGCTACTGACAAATCCCTGTGGACAACAAGTTTATATCATTGTAAAATATCCTACAGTAACAAGCAGTGGTTTTCCTTGCATTGTGTACCTGATGGCACTAGTGGGAGCCTGCCAGCTGTTTCTGTTGCTGCTTGTGATAAGACTCATTCTGTTTTGTAACTCCTCTGACTTACGTTTGCGTGCTATTTCTGCTGTAATACGCAACACTGCACAGGAAAAACGTGCAAGCACAGCCCAATGGATCATACCCTTCAAACGCAATGAAGAAAATAGCATCAGTATTTCTACCTCCAAATTTTGCTAAGGCTGATTCATTCATGGCAGCAATGCCAGGGTATGGTCATACAGGTTAGTAAGTGCTGCGTGCTGCCTTTTGTCCCAGTGCTGTGTGGGCTTTCCGTGCGTCATGTTCATGGAAAAAGCTGTTGTTATGCTTTAGTATTAGTACACCCCTTTTAAAGCAACACTGAAGTAGATGGGCAAATGAAGCATCTTATCTAAAGCTTTTTCAGATCTTATGTGCATGTGAAGTTTTAAGCAACTATGGTAATAGTGCACTTGTAGGCTTAATGGTATGTTACTGGGCTGGGATGGTCACCAAAAAAATCTGTGCGCTGACACTGGGTGGGTGAGATGGAACATAAAAGGCCTTGGCTATTTATACAGAAGGTGGTGGGTGTTGTGGACTTCCCTGCAAAAGGATATTGTGAATTTTAAAAAAAACACATAAGTTGAAGGGGAGACCAGAGAAGACATCTCCAAATAAATAAGCCACTGTGAACCAAGGAAAGGCCTTTAGCTGAAAATGATGGGAAACTAGAAAAATGGTGGGGAAAACATAGTCCATGCCTTTTATATTCTGACTGTCCCCCGTAATTTAATCTTCCTTTACCAGGTTATTATTCCTTAGTTACTATTCATAGCCTCATTTTGCAGCAGCTTTTAATGCCCCCAAAATCATATCTTGATGGAGGAGGAAGTGTCTGTATTAAGACTGTATCTGAAATTCTTAACCCCAGTATTTATAAAAGGAGGTGATGAAGCCTAAGTAGATTTGAAATCTGATTGGAAATGGGAGAAATACGAAGTGGAAGGGTGGTGGAATTGGATATTCTGTTTCTGACTCCTCACTAAATTGTTGGCCTCCCTATGCGCACTGCAAGAGGGTGGCACATCTTGCTTTGAAAAAGGGGTTGTAGGCTCTTGTCATAACACATAATGACTCTTGTCATAACTCTTGACATCTGGGCGGGCCTCTGCTCCGAGGAAGTTGAGCACTAGCAACAGCCGAAGCAGGCTGCTTTGCTACAGCCACCCTGTGTGCAGCCCCTGCGGTGTGCAGCACAGCTCGTGTTCTCTGGTAGTGCATGAGGCATGAAACCACAGCCTTGAATCAACTGGCTGTTTTCCTGAAAGCACTTTGATGAACTGCCTTAGTCACTGAGCCACGCTGGCTGGGTCCCAGTTTCTTTTTCAAGTCGCCAACAGGCTGAAACTGGATGGACTTCCAAAGTTCCTCAGCCCAGTGAAGAGGAGGAGGAGCTGGTGGCTGTCTTGATCTAGGGCAGTGAAGGGCAGTGAGAGGTAGACTGTTCTGGATGTTGTGAAATGTTTGAGTTTAGTAAAGCCTGCTCCTCATCCGAAGTGAAGATGCAGTTGCTGTAATGTAATGGTGATTAAGTCACTGGTTACAAAGGTTGGGCTATTAACAAGTAGAATAACTTGTTCTTCAAATGCCAAGCACTTTCCCTGGTGTCCTGACTGGCTGGTATCCTGCCAAAGATCGGTGTTCCAGTCATCCACGATTTATAAAAAGTTTGTGTGGCCTGAACGGCTTAAACTTGAGGTTTGGAAAACTACAGAGGGTTTTTTTATATCAGTGATCCCATTTTCAAAGAATTACTTTTGTTTTTCTCTTTCAGTGGTAACCAATTCTTAGTTCTCAAGCAATTAAGAAGTGTAGCACTTGAGTTTGATGCATTTTTTTTGCTTTTGTATATAAATTGCACATGATGTAAAATTATGTGTATCATGTTTTAGACATAATGTGCACATATTAAATAACCAGTTTGCGGTAGTTCAAAATAGGGAGGCTAAATGTGGCTTGCATGAAGCAGTCAAATGTGATGGTTGGATGAAAACCAACCAGTTTCTTTAAAGCCCTTCTGAATCCTAATGGTATTAATTTATTTCTAAATTGATATTCCAAACTGAGAAAAATCTGTAACAATTCAAACACTCCTGGACGAGCAAAGGTTTCTTGCTAAAGAAAAGAAAGAAGTAGCATACTAGTTTTCTGTGTATTGAAATGTAAAAAATTCCTTTTCCTATCAGGAATTATAAACAGTGTCTAATTATTGAATTTATTAATTATTTTGAGCTTATCTCTGTATATAAAATGCCTGAAAAAAATGATTGATTGAACATTCGTTCATAAATAGCATTTTTTTTATTTTTGTGTTGTGTTTAGCATCTGTCTTGCTTAGCACCTCAGAAATGTGCTGCTGATCCTAAAAAAGCTATTGCAGGTTTAAATTATCTTTTTCTGTTTAAAAATAACTTGCGTATCATAATAGTTTTCTGGAGAAGGCCCCAACTAGAAGTTACAGTCTGTAATACTGCAGTCTTAGCTGTGTGTAACCTGGAGTAAAAATATAAAGGTACTATTCTGTGATTACAGATGTTGGCAGTATGCTTTGCATCTGCTCTTTCTAGATTGGGAATGATAACCATTGCTTCTCTTGAGATTTCTTTATGGGAAGACTTTGTCACCAAACAGAACAGTTATTGTTGTTAAAGCAACTACTCTGTGTTAAATTGCTGCTCTGCAATAATTGGAACAGCCTAAAAAGACACAGTTATAATGACAATTTTCCTGTTAGAAATGCTGATTTAAAGTAGTTTCCTTTGCCACTTTCATCATGGTTTGTTTTGGTTTCTTTTTAGTGGCAGTGGTGGTGGTTTGAGGTGTTTTTCTTTACTATCATATTTTCCATGTTATTGTGTGGAAACACAAACCAGATTGCTGGCAACTGCACAGGGCTAATATACAGAAAATAAGTAATAGTAACAGTTAATCTTTCAACAATTTCTTAAATGTAAATCAGCTTTCATCCCAGCAACTGTGCTTTTTCCCCCCTTTTGGAATTTCTGCCATATTTTGTCTTGCTGCTTTATTCAAGTGACAAGCCAGAAATCTGTTTTCAGATTCATTGATTTCACGTCCTCCCCAGCCATATTTCTTCCAAAGCAACTTGAAGGACATGGAAGGATAAGAGACAAAAATTGATTACTTGCTACTAGTTAAAGTGAGTTGCAACTCTTAAGATAAATGAGAATGCCAAGGTTACATTCTTTCATCTTGTGCTGATCACATCCTTAAAACCAAAAGATCCAAAGTAGTAAAAATAAAGACACAAAGACATTTTGCTGTTTGAGTTACAGCAGCATAGGTACCTCCCCTTTATTGACCACTTAATTCTGAACAATTTTGACAGGTGCTATACAGTTAGCAACTGTAAGCATGCTAGTAGTAAGTATCACTATTTTTTTTGTTGTTTAATTACCCAGTTATATGTCTAGCAGTAGTTTCAAACTATGCCACTGACATTAGAAGTGGGCTGAGGGGCCTCGGTATCCTAAATTTAAACTTGAGAGATTAATATATACAGAGGAAAGCTTAGTTGTTATGTTTTGCTTTTTTAATTGGCTCCCTGTAGTTTTATTTAGCTTAAAAAGGGGGGGGAAATGCTGCTTGCTGATAAACCAGAAGGGGAGGTAGCTTTGATGTTTTATGGGCAATAAAAAGTTTTGAAGTGATATATCAAACTCCTGAAGTCAACTTCTTGAAGAGTCAGCAAGCTGAGGAGAGCAGGGAAGGGGAGGGAAGGTGGGAGGCTGCCTCTATACTGTGTCCAGATCCATTAGTTGTGCAGGCAAAGGAGCACATAGGATACTTTAATTCTTTGAATTATATCCACATTAGTTTCTGGTTGTCTCTTTGGCCACAATATGCTGCAAAACCAACTGTGCAGTTCAAGACATGAAAAGTTACCAAATTCTTTGAAAAAAATATCTGTTCTTAGTTGTGGGTTTTGTGGAGTGGGTCTTAAAATAAATTCCATTACGTCTTGGCAGCGGTTCCTGCAACATATATATTGTAGAATAATTTAAAATGGACACAGCTTCCAGGTGCAGTAAACACTTGTTTTCCCATAGGCACACAATGTAGCCTGTGCTTCAAATGGTGGAATGACCAAAAAAATGATTAAGGTGGTAAGAATTTGAGCTTAACCTCTGTCCTAGCAAATCTGGACTCTTGCGGTTCAGGAAAGCCAGGAAATCCAAATTATTTGGGTTCTGTTATGTCTATGTTCTGTCGAGATAGTTACAAACCACATGCTTCCTCTCAATGTCTGTTTGTTAAGAAGGGTGGTTATCAGTTTATGTATTTGTACTTTTCACTGCATAAAAATTTCATGTTCATGGTTAAATCTTATCTCATGAGAGGGTATATGTTTCACAATGGAAAGCAATATTGGAAGAAACTCAGTTATGTATGAGGCTAATTGTTTGGGAATTTTGCCTGATGTCTGGCCAGGAGATGGTTCTGTCTGCTCATATCCAAAGTAAGCCAGTGTTTCTAAAGATGGGATGTCCTGCCTTGAATGTTTGGTGATTTTGCCATATGAATACAATTTGTAGGCAACAGGAAATCCTTTAGGAAGATAAGACTCTGCTACAACTCTCCCAAAAAGCAAACGGCTGCCTTCAAAGCTTTGTCTCCAGTTAGGATCCCTACCCTATGGAGAGTCTTGGTATTAGATCCCAGCCCTAGGAGCTCTGTAGTCAGTCAAAATGAGACACATTCTCACATGTGAGAGCCTTCTTCACCCTGTAAGTATGATATGTATAAATGGAATTTTTCTCATGTCTTAAGTGATTTTTTTTTTCACAACTGAGTAGTAGTAAAATACATTATTTTTGTTTAAAGGCTGTCTAAAATTTTTGAGGATCATAGGCTTTCCACCTTCAAAGAAGTGGCAGTATTAACTGGAGGCACTGGTCTAATCTTAGAGCATTTGGCAAATTTCAAATAGGAAATTGAAGGAGCCCCAAATCTTCCCACCACACAAATATTTTGTGACCTGCCGAAACAGGCAAACTATTTAAAGATCCACTGACAGCTGCTAGCTAGGAAATCCTTGTGACAGAAAGGAGACATGTGACAGAAAGATGACTTCCTTGAGTGTGAAGTCTATCATGAACTAGTTGCTCATTTCTCTCCTCAGAAATATTGATGAAGAATGTCCTAATTGTATATTCATTATTAAACGTTATTGGTTAGTTCTGCTGCTTGCCACCCCCTCTCATTTCAACCTCTTGAAGGAAAAAACTCACACCTGCATCTTCTTAAATACCTGGACCCCACTTCTTGAGACTTTGGTCTTAAAAGAACACTGTGCTACATTCCTGGAAGGAGGTGGGTTCTTGTAACTATGGAGTAATCAGTGAATGCAAGGAGCTATATGGGTGAGTTGTGTTGCAGCACTGAGGTTTCAGGTTACATCTTGAAATGGTAATTTTAGGATCTACAAATAAAAATATTTGGCTCGTTGCATATTTCCTGTCAATGTTGTGCATTTAATGAAGTGCTCAGAAATATTTTAAGTGTTTCTTAAGAGAAATGCTGAAGAAAAATAATGCCTGCATTTCACATGGTGAAGAAGTCTAATGCTGTTGAGAACCTGAGTTCCTGTGTTTGTCACAGTTCTTCAGCTCTTACTGCCAGATATGGCTACAGCCAGGGTGACAGGAGCTGATGGCTTTTGAACAGGTCTTATGTTTATGCCTAAGGTTTTCTAACAACAGAGTTTATCTGCTCTACAAGGCTTCAGGTGTACTGAGAATACTGTTTTTTTGGCCAGCTCCCAAAGCTAAAGGGCTCATGATGACATGACAAGCTTCATTTAATTTGGAGAAGCAGCAATGGGAACTCACAGTGCTTTATGCTTCTGGGGAAGTTGCTCTGTACACTGCTTCCAGAAACTTGTGTGTCAAGTCAGAAACCTAGACTTTCTGCTTCAGAATCAGAACAACTGATTCTAAATTGTTCTGATTTTCTTCAGGCCTGGCTGGCATCCACATAATTAATACAGCAGCTCCAGTCCATTTTGCCACACATATTTCAGACAAATGGAGACATGATTCAGATCATGCCTTTGGAGTAGTTTTGTGGTCTAAATCCAACTGTCCCAGCGTGTTCCTGTGCTACACTGTGCTCTCCTGGCCACCAGGGAGGAATGGTACAACCCTATCAGAGCTAGCATTGGCCCCAGCTGGGGCTGTGTTTGTGTAATCAGGGTGCAGGAGAGTGAGCCAAAACCACCAGAATTGCAACACATTTTTAAGTACTGAGCCCTCCTTTTTGTGAACAGCCTGAAGATAGTGGTTGGGACTTTGTTTGGATAGAGGTAAATTTTTTTTATGAGCCCTGATGGACAGGATTTGACTCAGCCTCATACATTTCCTTGGTGTTTTTAAATGAAGACTTTTTGGGGTTGTTTTGGGGGTTTTGGTTTTTTATTTTTCACTTCTTTTTGGGTGCTGAGCCTGTGTTTAGATTTTCACATTTTTGGAAGATAGCTGGGCTATCTGGATAGCTGGCTTCTGTGGACCCTTTCCTTGAGAGGTGGGGAAATCAAAGTCTTGCTAAGACTAAAAATTATTGCACAAACTTTTTAAGTTCACAAATTTAAGTCATGGAATTACTGCTGTGACTGAAGTGTATGATACCCAAAACCAAGTTTGCACTTATCTATTGTGGGAAAATGTCACTGCATTGTTGTCACTTCTGAATTAAGACAAATAACTGCCTTTTATAAAATTGTCAGAGTTTATAGACATATTTACTTTACAGCTACTTTTATAAGTTACCCACACCCTTCTCTGCATGTGAATAAAAGAGCTGGAAAGGCCACACTGATAATGTCATACCAGGAAATCTTTATTGTGAAATACAGAGAACATGGGGAGGAGGGAAGCTTGCGGGGCAGGAAAAATCACACTGAAGAAAATGTGTGGGGGGAAAAAATACTGGTTTTACATCTACTCCTTTTTTTAATTTTTAAATTTAAAGAAAAGAAATATAGGTTGTTTTTGACACAAGCCAACAAACGTGTTTGTAAGGACTGATGTACAGGGAGGCTTCTTGGTTCCATATTCAAGCCTTTAAAATTCCTCTAAAATTGAATGCATATTAAAAAGGGGAAAAAAGAACTAGAAAATGAAGAAAACAACCAACCAACCAACCAACCAACCAACCAAAAAAACCCCCAGAGTCTTGTAGAGCTGAAAATACTGCCTGTTGACCAGACTTGATCCTGCTTAATCTTTTTCTGCCAAGTTAGACATTCTGGCAAGCTTCCTCAAGTCTGGATGTATTCAAGTACTGTATTTGGCTGACTTAGTTTGTTACTTTGTAAAGACATATGAAAATCCCAGTCCAAACATTTCAGCCTAAAGTTGTTTTTACAATCTGTCAAGAAGCACAACTAATTGATATTTCATTTTATACATCAGATATAATTTTTCTACCAGTATGTTATGTATTTGGAAGTACATTTTCCACTTAAGCAAGTTGAGCTACTATGTATTTTATCTGACACACTTCATAGTTTTACAGAATATTTGCTCTTTCTACTGAACAAGGTATAGTAACACTTGGCAAGTCACTAACCTTTTTCCACCTTTTTTCAAATTAGCAATGTCTTCCAGGTCTTGGCTTCAAAGTGTTTCATCTGGCTTTAATGCACAGTCTGTCCCTGCAGAGATGACATCTTCGTTGTCTTAACTTTGAGTTTATGAAGAATTGCAAAACCATTACATATGAGACTTTCTGTGTTTGAATGCCTTTGATAGTTCCGCCCCTTGTATAAAGCTGAAATTTAAAATGATAAAAGTAAAACTAATCAGAACTGTATGGTTTGACTGTATATGTTAATTGGTCTTTCTTTCAAGTCCAGTGTTGATTTCAGCAGTAATTTTGCTTGTCAGTACACGTATTAGCTATTGGATTTGGTGTATGAAGAAAAGTGGGAATTTTTGTCGTCAAATAAGTTTTGTTTTAGCTGAGGAAAATATGTGGACTTCCTGATAAAAAGAATAAACACTAAATCCTACTTGTTGGAGAGGTGTTTAGAAGTTCCTAAAGTCTGGAAGTACTGCAGGAGGTGTGTGAGCCCATCGCCTGCAAAATGTGGTCTTTGGAAGCTGAAGACCTGAATTGCAAAGGTTTTGTTTCTGGTGTCTCCTACTGTTTAGAAAGAGATTTAGTCTTTTAAGCAAGAACTTCTATTGTATAGTCAACCATGACAAAAAGATTTTTATCCCTAATTATGCCATCAGTTCAATCCTATTTCTAGACTGAACATGTCTGTGTGTTTAGCTTACACCATTAAACTTTTGTTTGAAGAAATGGTTGTGACCCTCAGACAGGTACCTCTTGACTGCGTAAATGGAACAGAATGAGCTTCTTTTGGCTGTTGTTATAATGTAGGATTTCTGACAGAGTATGTTTCTCATGCCTTATTTTGCAGCCTTTACAATGCTTGGATGTTCTTTTTGAAATGTAAGAGCTAGAGCTTGACTGCATTGAAATCCTGCAGATCATTTTATTTGTCTGGAAGTAGGCATTTTTTCCCTATTCCCCTTTGATTAAGATGCTTAGGATTATTTATAAATAGGGGAAAACTGGTCTCCCAGACATTTGAAATTAGTATACAGGCAGAAATTTGATGAGATGGAATATTGCTGTCTTCCTAAAATAACTTGAAAGACTTTATAAGAAAGGTACTGTCTCATTAGTAGACCACACCGGGTTAAACTTAGGCACAGAAATAAGCCAAAAGTTGATTTTCTTCATTTATTTCTCACAAGAAATCCACTTGGAACAGCAGTCCTTGTAATTGATGCAGATGTCAGGAATTCTTTTCTGCTGACATGGAATAAAGGCTAATCCAGGTCAGTCAGTACCTTGTAATTAATGCACATTCTTTTTCCTTCTTTTTTTTTCCTTTTTTATTTTTTTTTTTCTTAGTAGGGAAAAGGGAGCAATCCCTGGTTTAAATATCTGAGCTAGTCCAAAATGATTATAAAAGTTTTGAATGGAATTGCAGGTTACAGAGTAAAGCTGTGCTAAACTACTAAATAAGAGAGCCCTTTTTACAAGTAATTTTTAAATGCAGAGGGGGGTTTTTGTCATGTTCTTCCCTGCCCACCCTGGTCTTGTCAGTTTGCAGAGAAGCAGTAACTTCCATTTTCATATAATAGCACAGGGTGTTGGAAGGGTTAAGCGGAAAGGAAGATAAAAGCTACTTTGAGCTCACTCTGCTTCCTTGAACTTTGGGTGCTGTTGAATATAGCAGTCATCTGTGATCACAGGTATCTTAGCAGCTGTATAATCAAAAACTGTAAATGTCCAGATAGGAAATGATCCAGTAATTAGAGGAAACAGTACTGAACTGATGACTTAAAGTCACTTTCGTTCTTAAATCACACAGTTGTGGCTGTTAGACTTTATCCTGTGATCTTTTCTCAGTACCTTGGCAGAGTACTTGAAAACTCTGATAATCAGATTGGCTGAGAGTTAGAAAGGAGAGAAGGATTTGGATTGTTTTTTGTAGCTCCTTGCCAAAGAAGCACCTCCTGATTGAGAGGTGTCGTTGCTTAAGTAGACTGGAAGGAAGCTAGGGGCTGGTCTCTCTCTTACCTAGACGCCTACCTTTCTTTCTTTGTGTGTGTTGTATTGCAAATATTATTACAAATGCAAGGGAGGGCTCTAGGGTGGTTTTGTATATGTGCCACTGAAATCTAAACAATAATCAAAGCTTGAAAAAAAGCTCAGATTTTTAACTTGGATGGATTTCAGAATTTAAAAAAAAGAAATCTGTGGCCTACTTACCAAACAAATGGGAAATACATGTTTAGTTCCTGTGTGTAATAAAACCCTGAATGTTGGGGGTTTGTGGGTTTTTTCTTTCCTTTTTTTTTTTTTTCCCCCTACTAGAAGAACATTATGAAACATTCAAAAGTGAAATGGGTTTGTTTAAAACTGTCTCAGTTTAGAGATAAATTTAGGAGAAAATGCTAGTGGGATTTTGGAATTAAGGCTCAGAAGTCTTCAGAGAACGATTTCCTAAAAGTCGTGTAAGAGAACTCTGTTTTCAGAAACACAAAAGAACCTCTTCTATGATGTTGAATAGTTGCTTAGTTATCTACATATGCGCACACAATATTATCTGCTTCTTCAAAGTACTCGAGTGTGTTTTTGCATATTATGTCTACTAACCTCGTGCATGTGACTTGGAGATCAAAATAATGACTCACAAATTTGCTTGTTGGCTTGGTCCTAATTATGACTTATATTGCTGAAAAATCCCTTGTCACTTCTTCAGATTCTCCCAAGAGTTAGTCTTGCTAAAATGCCAAGGGTCCTCTTTTTCAGTATTGGATACTGAAAACAGTATAGTGTCAAACAGCCTGATGCAATAGAAATTGAAATATACAGTGATTCACTGGCTTTATTTACCACTGTGGTAAATAAACTGATGCACAGGTTATGGTTAAAAGTTCTAAGGATGCTGCATTTACTGCTAATTTTCTGCTAAAATATGTCCCTTTTGAAACACTAGTATGTTCTGGGGAGGTGACTAATTTAGGCTGATTTGTGGACTGCCAACTTTGAGAACAACCAAAAACATCCCTGAAGAAACTGTGTCCTGACGCAAATACACAGATGCAGACAAAATCTATTTGTTTTCTATTTTGGGTCATACGTGGTTGGCTCACAGTCCAAGTTACTGTTCTGTGTCCTTGTAACTACAGAAAAATTATGATCAGTATCACAGATTAGTCTTCTGAAGTTTATTCAGTGTGTTTACGATACTCTGAGATCTTCATGTCACGATGTTATAGCAATATTTTGTGTTTAGATCAGGTGTGGGAATGGAATGTCCAGAAAGTTTATATGTACTTTGAAATGCCATTCCTCTGCTTAAAAACCAAAATAAGTTAGTTTTGAAACACCTCCTGTAAACTATGCTGCCAATAGCAGATATTCTAATATTAGCATAGAAAAAACGTAATTTTAAAGTGCTTATTGAATCAGAAATCAGTGTATTTGGACTCAGTACGACAAAGTTCTCAGAACAAGACATTTAAGCAAATGAGTAACTTTAAATTAATGAAGGATTCATAGATATAGAGAGGTTGGCATGCTCATTGCTAAGTACTCACGTTAAAATTTCCACCTTGCAGGAAAAGAGCTATGATTTTGTGATAAAGCTGAGCAGATTTATCAGTAGTTCCATAAGAAGGAACAGTCCCATCCTGTGCCTGGTTACATATTCACTTACCTCTGCTTGCTCTCACCCAGCATGCAAACCATAACGTTTCAGGAGCAAGACCAGCAGGAGTGTAATTTTTTTTCATTTGAGGGGTTTTTTTGCATGTGAGCTGATTAGCATCCCTGAGCCCACTTACCACTGGGCTTTGCTGCTAAACATCCATGTTAGTTTTAAATACTTTGCAGGGCAAATCATACTTTGTGCAGTGGATTTGCCCAACTTTATTAAATGTGAAGGCTTAATTCAAGATTATTTAGGCCTTAGTAAGATGTTCTGCTTCATGCATGCTGAAAAAGTGACTGTAACTCATTTTCCCTTCTCTCTGGTGTTAACTCTGTGCTAATGAAATAATGGAACTTCTGGACTCAAGCAATAAAAACATACTTTGCCTCTGAAGCAGATGAGGGGCTGTTTCTCATCCAGCCAGGGCAATTTGATACTTCTAATGCCAAGTTGGAAAAGGATGTAATTGATAGCTTTACACAGAGCAATAGGCACAGCTTGCAGAGGGAAAGTGGCGTTTTTGTTGGCTCTGGGACGAGACTTTGAAATCTGGGTCTGTTTATTTCCTTGCCTGTAATACTTAAACAAGTCCCTGACTTGCCTAAGGAACTTCATAGGAACTTGACAGTGTTCTAGGCAACCCGAAGGGAAGAATTTAACCTGTCATCTCAGGGGAATTTTCTCTTTTCTTTTTCTCCTCCATGGTTAGTACTTAATAAAGTTTCACTCTGCCTACCACCCTTCTTTGTTCCTATAGTCCCAGATCTTATCCTAAGGCAAAAAAGATGATGCTGACAATCATATCTTTATAAAGTAGTAACTATCCACTAGTAAAGCTCTTTAATGCCTACTGCTCATTTTGTTACTGGAGATAGTTGCTTGCAACTGGGAGGAGTTAATTTCTTACTAGGACAGAAAACTGAGGAGTAGTGGCTGACTCTTTTTCAGATGAAGCTTCACCCATACCGTAACACAATGAGTTTGTCAAACTGTTGGCAGATTTGGCTGAGAGATTAAATGACAATGATAGTTACTTTTGGTTATGGATTTAACTGAAGATGGTCATCATATACAAATATAATCTTAAAAATATTTTTACTGTGTTAGTTGGATACTACAGCTCTCGAGATCCCACAGGTCTCTTCCACTTGAATTAAAGGGAAAAAGCATCATGGTTCTAGAATCCAGGAGGATCGCTGCTGAACTGCAGATTACAATCCAAAACAAAAAGCATGGAACATACTCTTTAAAAAAAAATTTAAAATGTCAGTGTCGTGAGCAGGAGAAATGCAAGTGTAATTTTACTGACAGATTAAACTGTCCCAGTTTGCGGGGGGTCAATGTGCACATAAACACCAAGAAGAATAAAAAAGTACCTAGGGGTTTCCTCTGAAATTGCATCCATTATGAGTGGATGAAAGGAGACCCTATCCTTACTTGAAGGATTGGAAAATTTTGTAGAAAAATGAATTTGTCTGTAAAATGTCTGGGCTTTCCAAAAGTTTCCAAGAGCTAATTTTCAAAGTCCTGGGATTGTATTTACCAATGATTACCAATGATTACCAAGTATAAGTACTTGGTTGTATTTAGAATGCAGTGCCTAGACTAGCTTGTTTTTTGTACAATGATATCTAAATGAAGCCTGTGATTATGATCTGTGCTCTCCAAATCTCTAATCTGTCTGAAGGAGAGCAAACAGGAGCTCTGATTTTAAGGTGTGGTTTTGGTGGGTTTTAATTTTTTTTACAATATTTGCTCAGTGGTTGGTATAATCCTGTTTAAAAGGTTTTTTTTGCTTATTGGGCATGTTCTGTCTGGCTACCATTGTTTCATCCCTCATTCATAACCGAGTAACTTAATACTGAAATCAAACAAGTTAGAGTTTCAAACCCAGACAAGGTTTTTTTGTCATCCCGTTTTCATTTTGTTTTGTGCAAACAGGTAGTACTTTTGTTGGCTGTTCTGCAGCTAGTGTCACGTTGAAAACATCTGAAGCCAGTTTTTGTACAGAATAAACATTCTGTGGTTAGAAGGGCTTAATTAGCTCAGGTGCCCTTACTTCTGGCATATATCTCCTTATCTTGAAAGTAGTGTCCAGCAACTAATCCTTTATTTATGTTGAGCTTTGGAATTTCTCTTGAAATGCCTTTTTGTAACCTCTCCCAGTATATAAAGGAAGTGGACAGATTGTCAGGTAAACAGTGAGGTTGCTGGTAAGCAAATTAATAATACACATGAATGTAAGTTTCTTCTCACTGGTGGCAGGTTGGATGCCTGTGATTTAACCTCGGAAAGAGTGCCAGCCATGTGCTTACGCCTGTGATATGGTTTGTTACCTTTTGTTGTACCATTTTACAAAGGAATCTTTTTCTTGTGTTTATGCATGGGAGGACGGAATTTGTTAATCAAATGTCCGAGGCTATGTTTTCAATGCTCAGAAGGAGGGAATTCTTCAATGACAATGGCTAATTTGCGATAGCGATCGCAATGTGAAATCCTAGTGGGCAGTTGGATCTCTCCGTCTAAAGCAAGCTGATATCACGGCATATTCTACAATTCAGCATGAACAAAACGGGAGCCTATTTCCATTTTACTGTGATGGAACTAACTCAACTTTACTCCCTTGGCAAAAAAAGGTATCATTTTAGTTTGGTTTTGGTAAATTCTTAGCCCCATTGTGAAATGGTCTTTCTGATTACAGGATTAAAGGTAATCCTAGAGAATCCTGATAGTGGTGGCTGGAAAAGAAAATCTGTAAAACCATTGTATTCCATTTCTCAGGTTTCTGGTTTTATAATAGTGTATGATTGCACTGACAACTGGTTAATTGAGAGTATCCCATCATAGAAGGAGAACAAGGAGTATGGCAGAAGTTAATGCTTTCTCCTGTTCCATATTGAGAGAAAGGTAGTAGTGTAGGGAAGCTGAATCAGATAGAAGTAAAGAAATCATAATTTTGGCTTAGCTATAGTCTGCATGGTAAAAGAAGCTTATAGACATCATACCTGAAAAAGCTGCCTTTGTATTCTTTTTTTTTAACCCAAGAGCCAGGTAGTTTGCCATTTCAGGTTAGATTTCAGGTGCAGGCCTTCCCTACAAGAAGAAAATAAATTCTGATCTGTTTTGAGTTTTTGTTACTCTTATTCAAGGTACTGCAGCAGTAGCAATATTGCTATTAGTGTATAATGAGTAAACTGGGCTAGACTAAGATGGTATATCTCCCTGGTGCAATAGAGGGTGTTTGCCTCTGTTTTTTCTCTAATACTCCCTGCATTTGGCTCTGAAGGAAGGATTATGTGTGCCCATAGTTGAAGACTTTTTTGAGCTTTAGGGGGATTTAGTGGAAAGGGACTCTCAAGCAGGTGTTGTGGCCATGGGCACAGGTGTTTGAACTGCAAGTGATCACCGAGGCTCCAGCTGGCAGAAGAGTGCAAGAAAAATGCTGGTTTAGACCCAATAAAAGCAAGTGCTCATGAATGTTATTTCTGCTGCAAGTTTAAAATGTAACGATAGTACAGAATATGCCTGCTCAGAGGCATTTAACTCAGAATTCAGGGTTGACTTGTTCAGATCAAAGGGGGAACTCAACCAAAAGACTCATTCAGACTTTGAGAGATGAATTTCTGAAATTTTTTTTATTGTTATTATTATTTTCACTTTTTTAAAGAATGTAACAATCTGCACATCTGAATGTAATGCTGATCCTGCTGGTAAGACTTAAGAGTGAGCCAATTCCAGGGGAAAATCGAAAGCATAATAGCTTTTGGTGTCCAGTCTCTTGTGGAATTGAGTCGGATCTTTGTTTTTTATCAGAGAAAGGGTCATAACCTCATCAAGCATTCCCTCCCTTCCTCATGACTCCCCAAAGGTGCAGTACTCTTAATTGCTTTTGGCAGATAAAAGCTATGAGGAAGTCGGGGAATATGTTTTATTTTATGTTACTGTCATTAGTCTGAACTAGTTCTTAATCTAAGATTACAAAGACATTGTTTATAAGGATCTATCTACTGCAGTTTCTGTTTGTTTCTACTCCTCTGGGTTATATAAGGCAAACAGTAATAGATGTTTAACTTAGTGAAAATTGAAAATGTTGTAAATGCTTAAAATTCAACACTTGCCTCTTTCTTTACAAAATCATTGAGCTTCTCTGCGCATTACCCTGATATAATGACTGTATCTATAGTCCTTATGCAACACTGACTCTTTTTCATATATTTATACTTGCTAGGTCTATGTAAGAATAAATCGTGAGGTGATATGAGGTGTTTCTAATCGATATAGCAAGTGAAATAAAATGCAAAGCCTTGCTTAGCATTTGATCCTATTGTTGTGAAAAGACTTCTAAATCATACTATCAAGGCAGCAAATAATCTGTATTGTATGCTTATATTCTATATCTAGACTATATTGAAAGTATATGTTTTCTTGAGCATTAAATATAATCCAGCAATGATGGTGGGGACTTGGTGGTCCTGTGGCTGTTCCTCCTTTTAGCTGAGTAATGTTAAGACAGCTGGTGGCCCTTCTGCTGCTACATTTGCACCAAGATGTTGTCAGTGCCTGTTCAGAAATCTATAGCTAAGATGGTCATATGACTGTATCTGTCCTTTCCTTGGTATGTCTGTAAGTGCTGCCTTTAATGTATTGGTCTCTGGCCTTTCTATTTGTTTTAAGGGAAACCCTTTTGTATTTTTACTCTAACATTACTCTGTAAAAATGCATGTTTACAAAAAGAACTAAAATTTCTCTGTAGGATAATACACTCCACAACAGATCTGTGATATTGTCATAGTCTAGGCAGGTTGTGTAATTGAGGTGGAAGAGCTTTTAATTAAAAAAAAAACAAAAAAAAAACCCAAAAAAAAGAGTAGAAATGCTTTGAGTGAACTCAAAGTTATATAGGGACATATAACTTGTGAGATATGTTTAATATTTAAGAGAGGAGTTCTGCTTAAGAAGAAAAGTGAGGTTGCTCTGACCTTCATTCTTTGCTCTGAAGAATAAAGTTAAGCATATGTGATAAAGATAAAAGTGCACGTTGCTGTTTGGTGAAGTGGGGCCACTATTAATATTTGAATGTGGTGGCCATAAGCCAAGCATGTAAAAATGGGAAACTTGGAATTGGATGAGGTATTACCTGATTATTATTATCAGAGGTGGTTTCCTTTTTGATAGATACAGCTGAAAATCAAACTCTGCTTTCTCCAAATTGTTTATGTATATTAGAAAGGTGCATGAAGTATGTCAAATAACTTCATTTTTGAACAAATTTCCAAATTCTTGAATGCTTATTTCAGTAATGAAAGGAACAAATCTGTTCCTGGTCATACAGAAAAGAGCTGAAAAGACAAACACTGTATTTACTTGTGAATTTTTTTTCAGGAAGATGTAGCTCATTTGCTTAGTGCTGCCTGAGGGAGGGAGGTGGAAGATGATTAAATCAGTTTTCTGTTTGTTTGTTCAGAGGCTTCAAGTGTTATCATTGGGTTGAGTTTATTTTTCTTTTTTGATTAAAGTTGGGTGCAGCACTGCAAAGTTAAAAATTGCTATGCTGGTGGTGAGAAACAAGCTTCTTCCTTTGCTCCTTCCTCTTTGCTATTCCATCTCCTTTCTCCCCCATCCAGCCCTAAAACCTTCAATAATTACTTTGATGATTGAAATTATGGAAATGTTCCCAGTGGTCCAGACCTGCCAGGACTAATTAAATCTCAGGATTTGTCAGTCTTTTCAATTTAAAATTGAGCTTTGTGAAGCCTATCTAAAGACATGATTTTCTTATCTCTAGGGGCCCTGACTCACTTCATACTTTAATATGATTTCTAGGGAGTGAACATACTTTAATTCTAATGAAAAACCTTCATTAGTTAGTCTTTTTCCATTTGCAGCTTCCTTGTTGCAAAGTTTGGTCAGAACACATGAAAGAAGGGACAGGTAGTTTCCCTGAAGCTCAGATGAACAGGGTGCTGGCCCCCACCCATGAAGTATTTTACTTAGGTTTGTGGGGTGTATTTTAGTGAATGCTGGAAGCCTGTGTCTGCTGATGTTGGTAACTGCTGAAGTTAGCTTCTGGAAAATACAGTGAACTTTCTTTTAAATTTACTGCTTGGCATGCATAAGCTGTTTGACAAACACTGATGGAGCATTCAGTTGTAGTTGTTATTCAGCTTAGTACTCTTTGTATGTATTGCTCTCCAATACAGCTAGAACTTATCTCTTAATGCTAGGATAATTTCAAGTAATATTTTGACTCTTTATGAGCGCTTTACTGAGGTATGCATTGTACTACTGATAATATAAGCCATAGTGAACACAGACAGTGATAGTGAGCAATAAATAGGTGTTTTAGAATATGTGGTAATGGCACATCTGGTGTGCCCTGCCCTTTGAACAGCTAATTGGTGCTTCTAGGACCTAAACTCTTGTACTCTAAGGCTGGAGTTGACTGTTTAAATGTCAGTGCTGGTTCCTTATTATGCACAGTGCTGTACCCTTTGCTTATCTACTAACATTATATATGTGTGAAATACATATTTCACACATATATAATATTAGTAGATAAGCAAAGGGTATCTTTCCTTCTTTTGCCTGCTTCCTCTAAAAGTTTTCACCAATATTTAGAGTTCGTATAAGATCTCAAAACCACCTCATGCAATCAGTGTGGGTGTGGCTTTGGTAGCAAGTGGTGCCATATACCACTGGGACCTCCTCAGTTAATTTAGGTCTCACTCTTGTTACAGTTTTAACTCTTGGCTCAAGATTTAGGCTCACATTTAAGTGTTTTTGTTCAAAATAGTCTTGGAAAAAACTAAATGCTCTTTCTTGCTTACATAGCTGCATGGCAGTAGTGTTTTCTCTCTTTCCCTGTTGTTTCCGCTCTTTCTAAAGATTTGCAAGCTTTCAGTTTTGTATTAGGAAAAAATAGTACTTAAAAAAATTAATAATTAAACCCCCCAAAACAAACAAAATGGACAACAACTCTCTATCTCTCCATAACTGTGTTTGAAGAGAAGAAAAATTTAGTATTCATGCACACCATGAAAAAGAAGTTAGGCTGATACATTTTGCTCTCTTTTCAGTAAAGAGTTGTCCACTGCAGCTTTGGTGCTACTTGGTAGCTTCAGTAATTTAACCATGTGTCTAGAAGAGAGAATAAAGAAAGAGATGTTGGATATGTAAATATGTGCATTTCAGAAGTTTGAGAAGGTTTTGGGTTTGTCCTTAATTTATTATAATTAATTTCATTTACAACTAATTTATTTTCTTTTGGCAGAAAATAGAATTTTTCTTCCTGTTTCTCTTGCCAGATTATGTAGGTCTAGGTTGGTGATGTGGTATGTGTGTGTGGCGGGGATGTTACTGTTTTAAGAAAGTCTTTTCCCTCAGTCTTTTCTGCAGTCTGTACAAGGAGTTTGAGTCCTAAACATAGTGCGAATTTATCAAGCAGAATTTCCCAGACAGCTTATGGAAAGCAATCCTGGAGGACTCCCAAACTTGAATAACTGAAAGATACTGCTTGCTGTGCCTGCAGCTCTCTGGAACTGGAATGTAAAACTGGCAGTGGAATAAATGCACTCCCCGAGGAGGCTGAAGATGCTGCAGAGCAGCAGACAGGGAAAAAGAACTTTCCCGTAAGACCGAAAGACTCTTTTTTTTTTTTTCTTTTTAGCCTTATTTCTCTTTGAGGCCTGCAGTGATGGCAGGTGTCCAGCTTGGTATCAAAACTGCGGTTTTAAAATTGGAATGAAAGGATGGCTCTTAGCCACTCGTTAATCCTGTGCTGAAGGTCTCCAGGAGAGTAACCAGTTACACAGCTTCACAAGTGCACAAGCTATCACGGCAGGGTGGGGCAGGGGGCTCACTTGGCAAGGATGTTTCTGGACAATAACATTTCTAGGATATTTGAGAACCACAGTACCTCATTATCTGCTATTTGTTGGCTAAATTGGGCAGTATGGTGTATATAGAGTTATGCTTCCAGAGAAAATGGATCTGCATTGTTTCTTGGGGTAAGCTGTTCCTGTTTTTTTTCCTTTTCCATCTTTCCTTCTTTTGCCTGCTTCCTCTAAAAGTTTTCACCAATATTTAGAGTTCATATAAGATCTCAAAACCAGAATATTTTCAAAAAATTCTGATAATGCTGGTCAGTAAAACTAAGTATGGCATTTTTTTTTGTTAATCTTTTTTTTCGTGTACCAGCTATATAATATAATACAGTAAGCGCCGATTGTTGACTAATTTAAAATAAAAAATGTATTGTGATATTTCATTTCATTTCTAAGGTAACTTAATTTCCAAGAATGAAGAAGCAAGAAAATGACAAAAAGTGACACCTTGTATTTTCATGACAAAATTTTCAGAGTAGGGTCTTTCCTGAATTGGTCATTGAGTCGAGCGTCACCGGGATGACCAGTCCCTGTGGCCATTGAAGCTTGCCCATCTCTGTATGCACGTGTTCTGTTATCTCAGTCAAGTACCTGAATGTCTTTAATTCACTACTTTATTGTCTTCAATTCACTTCTTTATGAGGTTAATGACAAATGTCATTATGTGTGGGGCTGATTTGATCATCTTGGTAATTGCATTTTGTATGGGTTGACATAGCTGTGTAAGAATGAAAAGCTGTGTTAAAACACTAAATATGTTATTCCTGGATATTTCATTTGCCATTTCTCTTTGAGGTGGGGGGAAAGAAGCAGAAGATACAGAGAAAAGCTGCAGAGTTTGAGTGTTTCAGAGATGCTTCACGATGTGTTTATATATAAACCATAAGAGTGCAAAGTCTTTTTTATTTTGGGTGTCAGCATAATATCCTATTCCTGTCACTGCTAATGTTGTTTTATCTCTAGAGATTGATTTGCAGAAATGTGATGCACAGACACATGTGAAAACACAAGTAGCTGTTGTTTTTAGTTAAAGGTCAAGCAGATCATGGTCTCACATATCATTCTAGTTTCCTTTTGTGATTGGAAGTTTTGCTCTCTCTGAAAGTTATAGCTATAGAAAAAAAATTATTGCTTAACTTTACTAAATCCTTTCCAGAAGCATTTTTCCCTTTAGCTTGCTGACTTTCAGGGAAAACCAAGTTCAACACTTTACCTTTCTATGGTTCAAAATAAGTCACTTATATGTCTTGGCCTCCATGAAAGTGCTCTAGAGAGAATGGATTGAAGTGAAGCTAAACTTGTGGAAGAAGGTGGGAAGAGAGGAAAAGGATACATTTAACACTGCCCAAAGGAACTAGCCCAAAGGAGATAGGAAATCCCAAAATGTACATCTGAAGTCACTGAGGCTGACTGCAACTCAGTTTTGTTTGAATCAGCTGGCATGAAGCGATGTTGATCCAGAAACTAATGTGCCATGTGTGCATTTCTTCACACACACACACACACACATACACACACACACACACACACACACACGTGTTGTTAGATTTCTTAATTCCCGTTTAATCAATGAGACTCCATGCCTGATACTGAAGTCTGTATTTAAAAGAGGATATAAAGAGGATATGGCCTGTCAGTCTGCCTGTCATAAGGTTCTTATGCTTTTTAATAACCCACAATACCTCCCCAGAGGTCCTTTGATAGGTAAGGGCATGGGCACGTTTTCTAGTTAAACCTGGAAGAATCATCTGTCCAGTCTTAGGGACAGCTCAGCCTGATGTTTTTTGTGCAGCTCCATAGTGCAGGTACCTTTGTTCTCCCAGAGGTTTTCCAAACACTGGTGCAGTGACAGAGGGGATGACCCTCCTCCCCCTGTAGCCCCTGGGCCACGTACACTGGCCAGCCCCTCCCTAAGGCAAGAACACTTGTGCAGCTGCCCAGCTTGAGCAGAAGCCTGAGCCAGGTGGAAAGGGAGCTGGATGCCCACAGGACCACTGCTGCTGGAGTGAGCTCTTAGTGGGCTTGAGGGTATGGGATCCAGAGTGAGAGGAGGGAGGCAAGCCCACCAGTAGGCTTAAAGTGACTCCCTCAGAGTTCTCTGAGACTGAACTTGTCTGAAAATTAAGATCATAAGCGTATTTTTCTTACTGTCTATTATATCCTTATGTTAGCATTTAATCCTCTTGCAAGGATTTTAGTTAGCATATAAACCAGATAACTGTTTTATTACAGCCTCTCAAAAGGAGTAAGAAAATATTTAAAGACTATTTATTAAGAAAATATTTTTTAAAGATACATTTTTCCTATGCCTTTAGAGTATAGACAGAAAAACAGCAGATGGAAAATGCATTATATTATTGTTTCCTTCAGGGATGAATGTCTTGAATGACAAGAGCAAAAATTTGGGGAGCTATGTTTTTCCTGTGTATGGTGTGGATTTTTTTGCAATGCATATAAATATACTTTAATCATGTTTGCTAGCAATGTCAGGGTACTTAGTGCATTTCCACAATGGTGTCTGGGTTTTGGGAATAGTCTAGAGAACATATGTCCAGTTACTGTAAACTTGGATAGGTTTTTGTAGTTCATTTATTTTTGTAACCTGGGGCTTTCCACTGCACTGAATACTTGCTGACCTTTAATTTCATTTACTGGAGGGTGGGGAGGAAAGAGGAGAAAAGAAAGGCTTTAGGAAATCCCTTTCCCCACCCTGCAAAGGAAGGTAACTTTCTGTTTAAGTCTCATTTGTGTTTAAAGGCTGTAAGCAGAGGAAAAAATACAGATCATTTTGCATCCTTCATAAAAGCCAAATGTTGAAAGCAAACTATCAAATATTTAGAAGCATTACAAGTTTGCTACAACCTCTGTAGTAGATGAGTATGTGAGATTTATAAAATGCTTTGTAGTCCCTGCTGAGCAACCTTTATGCTGATACATGATTCTTACTAATATGCTCTTGTTAATATTTCAATAATGCTCACTTATACTGAGTATTTTTTATAATGGATTTTACTTTGGATTAATAATGTGCACATCAGATCATGAATCTCTAATCTCTAAGATGCTTTTCTTCCTAATTAGAGATAATCTAGTTTTCCCAAACTGAAAATATTTATTCACACAGTTGCTTGCTTTTTCTGCTGGATTAATTTAACCCACTCCTTTATTTCCATTTTAAATCAATACCAGACATTTGGTATAGTAATACTTTTCTCTTGTGATCCAGCAGGTTGAGTTTGTCAGCTACTTTCCTACAGCTGGAGAAAATCTATTTGTTCATTTCTTAACCTTTTGACATGTCTGTTTTTACAAGCCTGGCTGTTTGTGATGGGGGATTGAAGTATAGAGTAACAACTACAGAAGGAAACATCTCTTGTTATGATCAGAGTGTAAACTGAGCCTAATGCAACAAGGGGGAGCGTAGGCTTACACAAGATTTTTGCACATTAAAAAAAGGAGAACCCCTTCTTCCTTCACATGATTGTGTGTTGAATTTTCATGCAATGTAATAAAAGGTGAATTTTTAGAGGTTTTATTCACATCTCTTAGACAACATGATTGTAAAACTGACTTGCAAATAGGTTAGACCTATTTTTCCACTGTAAAAGCAGGCTCAGCAGTCGCATCTGTATTTTCCTTCTTTTCATGTGGTGAGACTGGTCTGAAAAGTCAAGACCACTGAGCCCTGTGTGAAGTTGCTAAGATGCCCTTGCCATTGTAACAAGCAGGGAAATGCAGGAGTTTAAAGCGTTCGGGGAGGAATCGGTTTACAGGACCTGCACGCTGAGTGTTTTCTGATGGCTGACCCCAGGCTCAGGAGTGTCCCAAGTCACTGGTGCATGTAGCTGCTGAAGAAAGAAGTAGATCTATCTGTCTTCTGTCTCAGGGTATTATATCTATCAAACCTTCAGGCTTCGGCAACTCAATGCCAGTCCTACTTTTATCACACTTGGAAAGCATAACCATTATATCAAAACTACTTAACCTTGCCTGGATTTTTCCAGTAAGAGTGAAGGGTGGTAATAATGACAACAGATCAAGCTTTGTCCTTCTTTCTCAAAATAAGTTGTATCATCTGGCAACAGATTATTATTATGCTTTATATATATATAAATAATATAAAGTTGAAAGGTTTTTTTCCTCTCCTTATGTCATAAAAAAATATATCTGAATGTGTTGCAGAGCCAAAGGACATCACAGTGATTACATGTGCTATAAGCATGTGTGGGATGGCTTCTGCACTAGACTTAGGAACAGTTAAGGTCTATCTACAGCAGCAAAAGTATCAGAATGGGTGTAATCCTGTTCTGGACCCTACAGATGCAGTAGCTGAGGCTTCTGTTGCTGGTGGGACTGGGCACCTGTAGTAGAGAGCCAGCTGTGCGCTAGCTCAGGGCTGATGGCAGACACTGCAGCATCACCTCTGGGCTATGCAGACAAAACCAGCTTGTCTTATAAATGTGTAAAACATTATTCTCGTGGGCAACTGATAAGTAATTACTAATGAAAAGCATGATTTTTTTTTTTTTTTCCCATTTTAGTAGGGTGGCTATTTTAGCTTTGGATTTAAATACAAAAATGTTTCCTTAAAACTCACATGGAAAAAGTCCATGGCTAAGCACTTTGGAAATTTGAAAACCTTGACATGTTGCATGCACATCCCTTCTTGTACTACTTTGGCAAGTCTGAAGGGTTTTTTCTTTTCTTTCCTTTTTTTTTTTTCCTCCTTAAAATGAATCTATTTCAGATGAGAATGTGGAGTTGCATAGTGAATTACCTTTATTTGTACAAAGTATAAGCTGTCACTGCCCACACCCATTCATCTCTGTAACAAAGGGGATAAATGAAAGGGGCAAGTGGGAGTGCTAAGGAGGGATTCCTAGCTACATCACTATGTGCAGAGTAATATTACAGGCTCAAAGCAGAACCACCGGTATCAGCAGTATGTTCCTAAACCAACTGTGTTAGTCTGAAAAGAGAAAAGCAAACATAAGAGAAAGGAATGTCAATACAGGAGGAAAATGGTGGGCTCCAGTATAACACACTGCATACTGCATAATTGTTTTCCTGTTTGCTAATGGTGATTATCAGGTCTTTTATCTTAAATATGCTTCTTGCCACCTCTGGATGTGAGAGATAGTGCTGGCATAGTGAGGCTTGGAGTTTGAACTGTCCTTTTCATAGTAAATAGAACTTGATAATGAAAAAACCTCATGGTCCCTCCACTAACAAATCTGGCAAATCCCTATGATACTTATTTTACTCCCATCACTGCATGTCAATATTAGTGTGACTGCTAAGAAAATTGATAAAATGGAAGACCACAACTCAGAATCTTACAAATTGGCAGTGGTGACTGGTTAAGAGTATTGAGTAGCTAGGCATTCCGTTCTTGCTTTCCTAGGCTTTCATCCTCTCACATTTCCCCCTGTGCAGTATTCTTCCATTGTAGAGTTATTGGCAGATGCAAAAGTATTATCAATAAATTATCAGCTGTATCAGGATTTTTTCTTGAGTATTCTTGTAACAGAAAATCCTTTTTTCCCTGGGCAAGAATGAGTTCTAAATAAATCACATATATCAATGTATGTTAAATGTAGTGATCAAACCGGGTTAGATTTTGTACAATCTTCTGGCAGATACTTGGAGAAACAGTTTGTGTCAATGCTCTTCATTGAATATTATTACACCTTAAAGGGCAAAGGACATTACGGATACTGAAGCCTCTTCTTGATAATTTCAGTGAATCTGTGCTGTGCTTGTTGGGAGACGCTTTTTACCAGTCTCTGGTAATTTTGCCATTAAAGATCTCTTACCCATGGTGATCCACTGGCAGATTCTCTCCATCAACGTACACATTCGTGTCACAGTTTAGCTGTGGCACTCTTCAGTTTTTGAAGTTGCATTTTTCTGAGTCAAGATTAGCTGTAACAATTGCCATTCAAAAGGCAGCAATATGACCACAGTCAGTTTGACTATTCTTGCTATGAAGTGTGCAGGCCTTCACTGCAAGATGCCTTTGTCATTATTTTCAAAGAACTTTGCTGTAATTTCATCAGGAGCGGAATGTTTCTCCCAGATTGTTTTTCTAACCTTCAAAATATTTTGCAATGAATTTCTAATTGTCAGGGTCTGTGCATAGTTTAAAGGTTTGAAGTGTTTCAAGTCTGTTAGTTTTACGTTATAAAGAACATATATTAACTGAAAAACCATTGGAGTGGAAATTTTAGTATCTTTTGGTGCTCTGTTAAGTTATGCTGATCAATTGCAAAAGGGACTTCTGTTACTTTCATGCTGCTTGGCCTGGCAAATACAGCCATTCTTATGGCCTGTGGTATTGAGAGATAAATGCCTTTGGATACAGAAATAAGAATAGCTGATTTAATCCATGGCTGTATATAGAAATTAATGCAAAAGAAGAAAAAACGAAGTGAACCCACCATCCTTCTCTTTTGATTAATAAATTTACTCGAACAGAATCAGCTTGCAAATAGTTTCATCATCTTACTAAATTGTTATGGCTGGTCACCTGTTTGCATTCTCTTACTGATTTAATTACAAAACCTTCACAAATCTTTTGTCAAACTCTTTGTTGTTTTCTCACTTCAATAGTGACAGAATTTCTACAAAAGTGCAAAAGTGAATGCTTCTTAATGAAATTCTGCCTACGTGAGTCATACATTATAGGTAATGCCAAAGGGGGAAGAGTAGGGAATTGCCCAGCTAAACTTCTTTTAACCTGTGCCTCTTTGTAATAAAATAATGGTAGTCACGGTTTCCAAAGAGATGAGGATTTGAAAAGTGAGCACGCCAGCTAATAGCTGTGGTAACAGGCTGAACGCCGTGGAATAATACCGATGCAGCGGCCTCTCGGTGCGTCTCTGCGCCTCGCAGCTCAATAGTGAATGCGCAGCATTGTTCAGCTGTGGAAAGTCTCGGAGCGTTTGGGATGTCAGGGCAGACCGAGGGAAACTGATTTTCAGCTTGTAGCCTCCTTGTCAGAGGGCTGGGAGAAGCCTGGGGGCAGTTGGCCATTCCTCACGGCTCCTCTGCTCTACCAGCTCCGTGCTTGTATGCGGTGAGTCCCCCGCAGGGATCTACCGCTCAGCAGTGTGCCTGTGGGAGAGGATGAGGCACAGGGGAAGGATTTTTTCCCTCGAGATGGGTTTCATGGTTGAATGTTAAGTGAAAGCTTTCCTTGAGGGAAGTTAGAAGGCGACATTTGAATTTAAGAGAATTGTGGGCATAACAGAAGTTATTTCATTGAGGATTTACAGCTTAATGGTCTAAATTTGATCACAGGTTTTGGAAGAAAATAAATGTTTAACTGCGTGGGGGTTTGGGTGTTTTTTAAATACAATGAGACTCTAGATAAGTCATGAGAATGGCTCTTAAGTGAATTACCTTATAAGTTCCCATGTGTATAAGGTACGGGGAAAGCTTTGATGTTCTCTCTGTAAACAGGAACAACAAAAGGAATTGTATTTTAGTATGGCTTGTTGGGAAAACCCTGCAGTTCCACCACAGAGTGGATACATCCTCCCCTCCTCAGCCCCCACCCTCACTTTTTTTGGACCACAAAATTGGCCTCTGTGGCCAAGTTTCTCCAAGTCCAGGCTGTGTGTTTTGGGTTTGAGAATTTGATTTGGATTCTAGCTCTAATATTTTTTAAAGGAAGGATTTGCTACTTCTTTCTCATATAAAACAAGCAAGTGGAAAACCCAAATAAGGAAAATGGTGGGACTGAATGTCCCTATCTGGAAGGAAGATAAAGTGTGAAGCAAAAATCTGAGGAAAAATAACTGCTTTAGCTGTGCTAGCTGGATTTAAATTGGAGTCTAAGTTTGTTTTCCCTGTCTCTGATCTAAACACTGAGAAGACTCATCTGAGTTGTTTGCTGAATACCAACGGGTTTAGATGCTGTTTATTGTTGTTAACAAGAACTCTGAAAACTGGCCAATATAGAAGTGCTTGAAGGCTGCAAAAGAGAAGTAAAATCGTACTGACTATAGAAGTCAGAAAAGCAGAAGGATGGTTGCAGACAGTTGTTATCTGATGTCTTTTCATGAATGTTTTAAATTTCTGCTACCTTGCTATGAACCACAAGGTAGTACATTTTTAAGAAGATTTGTGCCCCTCTCTATTTGCATTTGTCAGGGTTTTTTTTCCTCCAGATTGACAAAAAATTGCATAATAAATCCAATGATCCGAAGAACTCTGAAGATCCCTTTTTTTTTACTAACTTTCTTTGTAGGGTGTTAGATATGTATAAAATTCAATTAATATACCTCTGAATAGGAATGTTAGAGAATTTTAATACTTTTAAGTCAATAGGATTATTTTTCTGAAGCTGTTGGTAAAGAAGGCACAGGGTCTCTGATATATATATTGCTTTAATAAAATGACTGTCTGGTTCAAATTAAGATTTTTATTGCTCTGATAAGAAAGTA
Organism: Dicrurus megarhynchus; assembly: GCA_013399195.1. Lineage (NCBI taxonomy): Eukaryota > Metazoa > Chordata > Aves > Passeriformes > Dicruridae > Dicrurus > Dicrurus megarhynchus. The sequence continues at coordinate 252,866 of VXAD01003546.1, forward strand.
CAGGGAAAGGCTTATGACTCAGGAAGTCAGTTGCTGTGAATTATGCACCAAATGTTCTCTGTAACCAAGTACAGGCCTCTAATCTGTTTGCTTCTTGCCCTGTGGCTTCTGAAGTGTGATTGTTGTCACTGTTAATCTTGAATTCTGATATGTCAATAAGTGTTGCAGGCATTAACACCATCTGCATATGGGTGCAGAAGTCGCAGTGCTCTGTACACTGACATTGCAGAGATATCAATCTCAATTCATGCTTTGCTTCATGCATACAAAAACTCTAAGGAAAAATATTGCTTGTTGGGATAGGAATTTTGCTCTCAATGGTTTGTCTTCATGAAATAACAGCAAAGAAGTAGAAGGAAGTATTGTGGATGCTGCAGAAGGGCCTTAAAGCAACTCTGAAAGCATTGTGAAGACACTTCTTCATCACAAACATGGATCTATTGGAGTGGCTTCCACAGACATGCCTGAAAAGCTGACAAGGCAGGGAAGGAAAGGGAATGGCAAGGAAGGGAAGTTTCATTTTAATGTGGCACTGTATTTTCTCTGTACTGCGATAGGCTAAGGACATTGAGAGGAAAGGCATAAAACATGATGCCCATACTTTAAAAGTACAGAAGTTCCCCCCTGCCCCATGGGAGCATGGGGCTCCAAGGGGCGATTTGGAAAGACCCAAATCAAGGTAAACGGTAGTCCTGATGTGATAGGGTCATCAGTAGAAAATAAAAAATGAAGATTTGGGGTGACTGCATTTTTAAGGATCTGTTGTTTGTGGCAGCAACAAGACACCTTTGATTTTTCTGCTGTGACCAGTTATTTTGCTGCCATTTGGCAGTCTTAGTCTTCTTGACCTTATTTATGTAAAATTCCATACTTAGCTGTAGAAGCAATACAGTGAGAAGACATTGTGTATGTTAAACTCCTTTGAACTTGAACATCAGCTTGGTTTCTTTTTATTTACTTTCATTTAAAGGTTTGTGAGATGTCAAAATACTGATTACTATATTTGGTAAAAATCCATCGCAGTCATTTATTAAATCTGGAGTCCTTTAACTGTCATTGCTTATGTTCCTGTTGAACTGGGATTTTGAAAGAGCTGGTAGCTTACTGTTGTAATGCCACCTTAAAAATAAGACCTAATGTTCCCTTTTAGGAGGGTGAGCATAAGAAAACAACTGACTTGAAATGCCAGAGCCAGTCTGTGGTGCAGCCAGACCACCAATATGTCTTAGTTCCAACCTGTGTAGAATTTAAGGATTCTTCTCCCCATGATATAAACATGAATACTGCTTTCTGCAACTTATATTTTTATTCAAGAGAGGAAACACAGAAGAAAGTCTTCATTTTATTGTAAATGTGAACATCTGTTAGGAGGAGCCTGCCATTACTATTTCAGTTCTGTTTCAAAATTCTGGTTGTTAAACTTCCTGAGGTGCAGAGGAGGTTCCAGTAAGTGTCTTTAGTTCAAAACCAAATGGCAGACATAATTTAGCTGTATTTAAAGAAAAACATCAATTATTTAAAGCTTCTGAAACTCACTTCTATTTGGCATCTAACAGCGTCAGCTATTTCAGAGAACTGGCTTACAAAATGTGTTATGTTTCATGCAAGATTTTCACTGGAAAGATTTGTAAGTCAACAGAAAATTCAGTGGCAGAAGCAAACAACAGACTGTTAAAATTAGTTTAAAAGAACTAATCTGTTTGTGCTAGATACTGTAGTTACAAGTTCTTGTGAAATTGAAAGAGATGAGTTGTAAAAGGATGTCTTCTTTATGGTCGTACAATTAAGTTCTTCATTGGAACTAGCAAGAATGATTCACAGATGCTACATTTCCTTCTTCTGAAACTGTCTTACTCTCAAGTTTATTTTGCCTACTTTTCAGTGGGAGACAATTAACATTTTTTAGTCTTAATGTCCTTGGTAAAGCAACAAATGTTGTGTGCTGTATTGGCTGCCTAGCCAAGACCTCCCAGGAGCTCATGCTGGAGTGGGCTTTGAAACATCGTGAACTTCAGCAGCAACTTTAGGTTGCTTAGTTGAAATTGAAAACAGTGTGTTACATGTTGGCGTGACAGGACATTTGCTCAGAGCAGTAGATTAGTTCAGGAAGAAGTAGAAACCAGACCTGGTGTCCAACTAGTAATGTGACTTGCAGCAAGGCCTGATCCTCTGTGTTGCTGGGTGGAAGGAAGATTACATGAGGGTTTTCATTCTGGCACTAAAGTTTGAGCGTAAAAGTACTAAAACATTCAAGCAGCATCATGTTGAACACTAACTTTTTATGCTTCTTCACTAAATGCCAGTACGGGCAGAGAAGAAAAGGATATAAAAGTTTTGATTGCTTGGCATCTAGGGTATTACTCCTCCTTGTCATCTAGGGTATTATTCCTCCATATGCATTCATATGCAAGTCTTCACTGAATTTAGAAAAGAATTGAACTGTGCCTTTTTAAAATTCTTTTTAAAGAGGAAAGAAGCAAGCCTTCAAAATTCACAAGGAGATGGAAAACAATTCTTTTAATAGGGCTATAAATGGAGGATTGGAGCCATAGGCTCTGTTTGTGTTGCAGTATACCAGCAGCATGCGATGCCTTGTTCCTTTTGTTGGGTGTCTCTGCAGTACTGTATACAGATTAAATAGCTACTGCATTGCAGAGAGTTATTAATACATTACATTGCACTTCCAGGGAAGATGTCAGTGTGTCCTTTAGCCTGAATGTACCTTGTGGTTGAGTTACGGGTGATTTTTTAAAAATTTTGCTGAGAATAACTTACTTTTTCAGTAAATCTTTTGCCAGCTGGAAACTACAGAATAACATCATTCTTAACCTCTATAAACTTCACTTTTTGTTCAAGTTTAGAAAAGTCAAAGCCGTGTTCCAAAATAAAAACAGGTCACCCATCTCAAATCTTAATCCTGCTATACTAAAAATGTGTTCTTATGCCACTGTACATTCAGTAGAAGGAAGCAGGAGATGGGGCAGAGAAAGGTATGCAACTCCTAAAATATAATACAAATAAACAAAATGCATGAAATACCAGAAAATGAGAAGTGGGGCCAACCCGTTATTTTTCTGGCACATCTGTGTACTGTTTCATTTGTGATGCACATTAGTAAAACAGGAGGCTTTTTGGTTTCCAGTCTTCTGCCCTCACAGCTCTCAGTGCTGTGCATGTTTAAAGTGATGGAGGTTGAAGGGTTCTTCTTGGGGAAATTCTTACGCGTGGGGGGAACTTCTGCTGACTTATACATGGGGATGGAAGGGAGAGCTAAGGTCAGGTGTGGGTGTACAGAGACGAAAGAGCAAGACAGAGCAAAGTAGAGGATCTCAGCTCTGTTTCCCTCTTCCCTCCACCCACAGGAATGCTCACGAGAGCTTGCTGTGCCAGTTCAGACCAGTGGCTGAAGCTCACACTGCAGTGCTGCAGCCCCTGTTTTTGCCCAGCCCACTGAAACAGACGTGGGACACTTTCTGCCACTGAGTCTTCAGAGTTCATGAGTTTTGTCATCACTCAATGATGAAGCTGCTGATATCACTTGTATGTCTTAGGACTTCACAGAACTGACCAAGCAGTGTCCTATGTCTGGTTGATGCTCTACAGATCTGTCCAGGAATTAGTGAAAATCTGACTTGGAGGTGCTAAAAGCTCTGTAGTCAAGGTGGGCACAAGGTGTGAGGAAGCACAAGTCCAGAGGAGAGAATCATTAGCTCCTGACAGAAATACATGTGCATGTGGAGCATAGCAAATGCCATATTCAAGTGATTTGACTAGCTGGGTGCTGCACTGTGTATGTACGGAGAACATTGGGACCAGTGTTGGCTATTCTACTCCATTCTGGCATGTGTCCAGGACTTACAGATATGTGGTAGCTCTGTCTAAAGCCTATTGCACAGATCTAGCAAAAAGATCTTTTAATGTAAGTATGTAAGTATTAAAAAAATCCTCAGCAGCTGTAGGAGAATCCAGGGAATACACGAGAGAGCACATCTCAATGATCTGTGATGTGTCAGCGTGGCAGGCTGTAAACAACTGATCTTTTAGCCTAGGTAAAAGGGACTTTCACCCCAAGAGCCCTGACGTTTAGATCAAAGTGTTTCACAGCTTTGCCAATGGCCTCAAGGCTGTCTTTGCTTCCTTTTCTACCTCCAGTTTCCTGCTGAAAGGTGTTGTTCAAGGACTGTGCTCTTTAGGAATACTCTGAATGAAGCTGAGGCCATGTCACTTACAAGGACAGAGGTAGTGAATTTCAAGTATAATTTTAAAGATAGAATGCCTCTGTGGGCTAGGTTTGAGCATGCAGCCATGAGAGCACACCTGGGAAGTAGTGCCAGCAGCTGGGAACTCTTCTGACTTCTTTTGCCTCCCAGCTCCAAGATGGAAATGCCACCACCTTTTCCGCAGGCAAAGGAGATATCAGCTTTCTCACGGGTTAGCACCAGCCTATATCCTTTTTCCTCCTTTTCTGTTTTTTATCTTTTCTTTTCTCCTGCTTCTCATCTCACTGTCTCCTCTCCTCTCCTTTCTTTTCTTTTTTTTTCCCCTTTTATTTATCTTCATTGTGATTTAGCACAGAGCTCTTGATAGTTTGGTTTTCACATTTTCTTCTGAAATTCGTTTCTCTTGCCCTTAAAAAAAACCCAAACCACTGAAGCTTTGAAAGCACTCTGCAAAAGCCTGTTCCTGTTTATGTTAGGGCAGAATAAGATCCAGAATGACTCTATTTCCCAGGATCATCCTATTAGATTGCAAGTTCATGGAAGTTTCTAACATAAACACAGAAATTTCACAATACCAGCAAGTGATTTATTTGCTTTACATCCTTATCAATATTGTCTGCAAATCTAGAAGCAAAGCTTAACAAATGCTGTGGAAGTGGGGGCTCTATTTGATGTTTGCACAGTGTTATGCCTGGAAAACTGGAAGTTAGTGGGTGTTGCTCAGTGAAGTGATCATTTTAAAGTTACCCACAGTGATGCTCATTGTCCTGTCCCTGAATTGCATGATGTCGTATGTCTTTTAAAGCTCGTGGGGATGCCGAAGACTGTCGGTGCGCTGGGAAAAAGGCGATGAGAAAGTTGTGAATCAGGTTTCTGTAAAGCCTTTGTGTTTAGGGTTTGATAGATAAAAGCTGACTCATGCAATATTTCTGGCGAAGGAGCTGTACAGACTAGTAAGAGCTTCTCATTTTACCTGAGTGCCCAATGAGCTAATTCGGGAACAGCTGAAGTCAGAGCCCGCGCCTCTCCTCTGCCGCACAGGTAGGTCGTGGGCTCTTCGGAGAGGATTGGAAAATAGAGAGGACTTGTTCAGCCCGGGTGCGAGGAGCCAGAGACATTCCTCAGTGGTGAGATACTGTCGCAGAGGATTTTCCCTTGCCATAATGTTCTCGGGTATTAGCGTGCTTGGTTGTGACAGAGGCTATTCTGCTTTAAGTACTGCAGGGAGTGGGGGTGGGGGGACAGTAATTGCACTGATACAAGCACGGTAGTTGGTGACTCTTTTCCCTTGTTGTGAGATTTCTGATAAATGGGATTTCTGTTCCTCAAAGTAAAAATACTTGGCAGAGTATCGTTTGCGACAGTCCAGGCTAGAGATCTAATCCTGCAAATATTGTAGCTCTCTGGTGTGATTTTGTTCACAGAGGGTGTTAGTTTTAGAACTGATATGTGTTCATATACAAAATTTAGAGATTAAAAATCTGCTGACCTTCACTTGGACAGTATTCAGAGCAGAAGATATAGGGAGTGTATTTAAGATCATTTGGGATCGGTATTGGATGGATTTTAATCTTTCTCAGTCAGGAAGCTGTAGAGCATTTTTGTTTCTCAATTCCAGTGCTGCATTTTGAATTTGATACTGAATGTAGAAATCATTCTAAACTAGTTTGCTTAATTGTATCCACAGTATGAATGCTTTATTTGAAATATGAAGATATCTCAGGGAAAAAACAGGAAAGATTATTTCTTGTAGTCTCATCACTTTTTTGTAGCTAAACTCCAGAGGATGTGAAGACTAATTTCTGGTAATGTTGACTTTGTAGATAACACCTGAGGTGCTTTTTTTCTTGCCAGGAGAAAGGCAACAACAATGCTAATCATGAATATAAATTGACTTGTGAGTTTTGAGTTGTGCAGTATGTAGTAAAATTTCATGTGCAGTAAACAACTTGGAGGAATAAACACCTATATTTAGATAGGAGTTGGGGATCTTTAATTCAGTTTCATATTTAAAGACAAAGCACTTTGTCTCTCATTGTATGCTAATGTTTTAGCATAGCCAAAGCTGCAGAGATAATGGAAAACCATTTATCATTACCATGAATATAATTACAGGAAGGAGGTTTTTGTTAAAGAAAAGCAAGTGACAGAAGAAGGTTATGCATTTTTGGTGAGAACTTGTTTATGACTGCGCACTGAAAACCCGAGACATGCCAAGATGGTTGTTTTGCATGTGCCTTCAGTCTTGTAACTAATATTAGAGTTGCCTGTTGGGATGAAACAGTAGTATTTCTTGCCCTTGCATGTCTGTGGAGTAGGGAGATGTCATTGTTCTTGCTGGGGAGCACTCTGGGGTCGTGCCATGCCAGTGTGTGTGTGTGACACAGGAGCAGGGAGCTTTGCAGGGGCTGGGAAGGGGGAGAGTAACTGAATTAATGCGAAGGCACAAACAAGAAATGACCTTGTTTGGGGAGCGTGTTTCCTTGAGAGTAGGGACAAGTAGTAATTATCCTCCTTTCAGTGCTGAACTAACAAGTAATTACTGTTATTCCTTAATTAAAGTATGCAAATTGAACTTTTTTTTTTTTCTCCCCAGACTGAGTTAAATACCGTTATTCACAACTGACAAAAGTTCTCAATATTATTTTGGTTCATCCTTGAAAAGGTTCAGTAACCAAAAGAAAGCCTAACAAAAAAAGCAGTGAACCAGGCCAGACACGGTTCAGGGTATACAAGACTTGCTCAGAGCGTGTGCCTCCGCAGGCTCTGGGGGTACCTACGATTTCACACCATGTTTGCTGCCTGAGTTTTGATGAATGCACCTACCCGCTGGTGCTGCTACTGAAACTGGGGGATGGGGTGGGCTGGGCTTATAAATCAGTCCCACAGGGTATGGGACAAATTACTTGCTTTTTATAGTAAGTTCATATGAAAGACAAATTTGTAAGAGGTTACAGGGTTTGCAAAGGCACTGGGTCAGTTATGATTCATTAGAGAGCAATCCTGAGGGAAGCTGTTTACTCTCTTCTCACTCTCATTAATTCAGTTGTGAATTTTTCACCAGGCATTTGGTACAGACCTTAGGCAGCTGGTGCAAGAGTGAAGTTACTTTGTGGTAAAACTGCAGAGTAAAACTACTCTTCAGAGTTCTAAAAAGCCAAATACAGACCCTGACAAGAGAAAAGAGGATGGGCATGTGGCTCTGGCAGTGAACTCCATTCAATTGCTGCCTGATGCACTTGTGACTGCAGAAATCAACCAAAAATTCTGTTCCTGATTTTAAAGGCAAGGGTAATTGTAGAGGTTATTTTCCTACCTAAGTGTTCTAAGATGAACAAGTCCAACTCTTAACCCAGTGGTTATGCCAAATCCACCACTAAACCATGTCACCATGTGCCACATCTACACATCCTTTAAATACCTCTAGGGATGGTGACTCTACCATTTCCCTGTGTAGCCTGTTCCAGTGCTTGACAGCCCTTTTGGTAAAGAAATATTTCCTAATATCCAATCTAAACCTCCCCTGGTGCAAATTGAGGCTGTTTCCTCTTGTCCTATCATTTGTTATTTGGGAAAAGAGGCCAACCCCCACCTGGCTACAACCTCCTTTCAGGTATTTATAGAGAGCAATATGGTCTCCCCTGAGCCTCCTTTTCTCCAACCTAAATACCCTCAGCTCCCTCAGATGCTCCTCATCAGACTTGTGCTCCAGACCCTTTACCAGCTCCATTGCCCTTCTCTGGACATGCTCCAGCACCTCAATGTCTTTCCTTTAGTGAGGGGCCCAAAACTGAACAAAGGATTTGAGGTGTGGCCTCACCAGTGCCAAGTACAATGCTCAAATGTGTTTCTGAAGACAAACTCGTGAAGCCTTGGAAGATGTACAGATCCTGTGTTATTGGGAAGGGCTATAGGTTTGTCACAGTTATCTGTACCTGAGGCAGGAACTGAGAGCTAGGCAGAGCCAGGGCGTGTCCCCTGATTTCCATGAGCAGGGTGTTTGGTACAGGACTTGCCAGTTGAGGAAAGGGAGCTGCTTCCTGGTTCCGTGCCATGCTGAAATCCCCAGTCTGCTGTGCCCTGCCTTTTTTCCAGGTGTGCCAGCTGCCTAGGTGTCTGCCTGCTGCTCTGCGGGAACGCTGGGCTTCTGTGCCATCAAAGTGCACCCAAAAAACATATTTTACTGGTTGGAGACATAATGGACAAAATCGTAACAAAAAATCTCCACAGAGAAGCCAAATTACAATTTACATCCGTCTGGGAAAGGAGTAAAAATGAAGTAACTTTTGAGGTTAATAGTCAGGATGAGGCTTTGAGGACAAAACAGACCAAGTAGCAAATACTTAGTTTTGTGTAATTTATATAGAAGGACACAGGAATAGCAATTTGTATAAAAAATGGAGGAACTTGAGTCAACCATGTTGCATGCAATTAATTAGCCATGCTTTGCAGGTGCCTGGGGTTTGCCAAGGTCACTGGGAACACAAGTGTTAAAGAGCAAGCCCATTTTAACTCTTACAACTAACCCTTGGCTTTTTTAATGAGCAATGACATTGTCATTAAACAAGAAAATAAGTGGGTTTGCTTTGGTTTTCTAAGACATGTTAAGATCTCCCAGTGCTTCTGGCTACAAGTATATCCTATGTAAAACTACTTTTAACATTTTTTCTGACTCCAATGTCATTGACATGATCTGTGTTTTGTTTTTATTTTTTATATTAATGAAAACGTTTGCAAAGCAAATGATACATATTAATGCCTTTGTGCTATTATCTGAGAGGCAGACCACCAGTCAGTGAAACAGGGAGAAAAGAGTGTGGGGTAGTGGAATTTCATGGGAATCCTTAATTTCCCTCCTAAATGTAGCTGATCAGGTGTTTCTTTGTCATGTAATTTTAGTAAAATACCTTGGAATAAGCTAGTGGAAGTGTACCCCGTTATCTTGTTTATCCTGTGCATTTTTCAAGGTGGGCATTTTTCATTCAGCAATGCTACGCTTTCAAACTTGAATGTGAAAAATGATCCAAAGCTGATAACAAAAATACATTCTTTCTTATCAAAAATGTAGACTTTCTTATCACAAGTAATAGGAAGGCACACATCACTTTCTGTGCCCAGATAGAAACTAGAGAATTTCACTGCATTTTTCTGTTTTAATTTTTTTCCCGGTTTATTGCTTTATATTTTATTTTGAAATTGGTACTTGATGTGGTTTATTCAGAAAGGGTAAGAAAACATGCTTCTATGCTTCAAAACTAGAACCTGGCATAAAAAAAGGCTATAGATTTTCAGACTACAAGGTAAAAACAGAGGTACAGAGGTGCCAAATTAGGTTTTTAATCTAATGGCCAATTTCTAACCTGTGTAATGAGCAAATTACTCTCAGTGTTAATTCTATGCATCACCTTGAGGGCAATACTTCTTCTTAATAGAAAGCTAATACCATCATCACTGAAATGGCACTAGTAATTACTCACATACAAATGAAACTTATGCATTCAAGATAGGCCAAATAAATGAAAACATACTTCTCTGGGATTTTATTTCTGTTTGCTTTGGATTTATTTTAAAAAATGGGAGAGTTGCTTTGAATGAAATTCTCCTCCTGCTCTGACAGCTGCAGGAGCTGTGTGTCTGGGAGGTTTCTGCTTGTAACTACATAGCAAGTCTGCCTCAGTTCAAGAAGGGCCACCTTAAAGGTTGGGCGGGTTTGATTTGCAGCTTTATGGTTTCTTTACTGGAACTGTTGTCAAGAGCTGTAATTACTGGTATGAATTTTTGAAAAGTTGTCACTGGACTAAAATAAGGACTAAGCTACTGCTCTGTGGGTAGCTTTGGTATCGCTTTTCTTCCTAAATTGTCACAAGTTTCCCTTTTTCACAGGACAGATTATGAAATTCCATGAGTTTGTGGCAAGATTTTTTTGGGAGGAAACTTCTTACTGAAACAAAGCTTTGAAGTATTGAATTTACCTGCAGCTGCTTTTGCAGATTCTCTTGCTGCATCACACACAACTTGGCCGGAGACAAATCTGCGTGGCATCGTGGACAGTGTCCTGCAGGGCATTTTGGAAAGGAAAATAAAGCATTGAAATGCCAACAGGAAGACAGACATCTTATTTTGTTGTTGCACTGATCTGAAAAAACAGCTTTGGGTCAGTTCAGCAGGGGGTAATATTCTGGCTTGAGCAGAACAGTTTTAGAATTACTTATTTTCCCAGTAGAAAACTGAATTATTTGGCAGCACTCTTTCCTGTGGGGACTCTTTCTTCAGAAACTACATTCTTTTCATTGGAAAATCATTCTGCTTTTAGTATTTTTGTACAAGCCACAGAGCTGGTAATTGATAACTGCTTTTAGTTTTTTTAAGACTGTTGTCTTTGCAGGATTCAAAATGAAAGACACTTTCTGGTATCACTGTATGTTTCTTGAGGTTTCCAAACCTCCCAGACCAGGGTCAGTGTTCAGCTGGGAGATAGCAGGGACTGCTCCAGGTAAAGTTGTGGGGGTCTTTTTCAACATTGGGGAAAATCTCTGGAGTTCTGTTTTTCTCCTGTGCTGAGCCTGAGCCGTGGATGTTCTAGCAACAAGCCCAGCACACTGGCACAAGAAGGATGTGCCAGAGACAGAAGTGTAAGCAGGAGGAATGTGATGCTTCTGTTGTAGCCCTCAGTGGGGGATCCCCACAACCTAAAAAGCACAGTGACCCCCAAACCATGTTGGTTTGGTTATCTGTTGGTTTAAATAGAGTTTTGGCAGCTTTCTATGCAAAAAGCCTTAAAAGTAGCTGCCATCAACTTTTGTGTTATATGGAGCAGCAACAATTAACCCACTTCTTCTGTTTGTTTGTTTAGATGACTTCCACTTACCTCTTGATGTTGTACCAGCTGTGACAGACGCCCTTGACTCCAAGAAGAAGGGGGAAGATTTGCACAAGGAGAGCAGATCTTTCCACTACTGTGAAAAAACCACCATGGACCTGTCAGACAGTGACCGTCCTGTCAGCTTTAGTTCCACTTCCTCCTCTGCATCCTCCAGGGACAGCCACTGCTCCTTTGGTAGCAGAATGACCTTGGTTTCAAACAGCCACTTGGGTTTGTTTAACCAGGATAAAGAAACAGGTGCCATCAAGCTAGAACTAGTCCCAGCCAGGAGATTATCCAGCAACAAGACACGCAAAAACTCTGCTGTGGAGCAAGAGGATCCTGAGGAAAGCGTTGAGAAAAGACCAAGCATGCCAAGGAAAGCAGAACCAAAAGGAGCAAGCAAAAACTGTGCAATGTCCCTGGTCACAGAGCCCACCAGTCCAAAGCTCCTCTACGTAGACAGAGTCGTCCAAGAGATTCTGGAGACAGAGAGGATGTATGTGCAGGATCTAAAAAGCATTGTCAAGGTAGGGGACTTGGTTAAGACTGTGTTAACTCTTCCATAATGCCATTTTTTACATTGTTTGATTTCAGAGCGGGACAGATGGACCTGACAATGGAACTGGCATTTGCTGGTCTTTATAAATTAGTGTAACATCATTGTTCTAGTGTTTTTCTAATTTTTGTTTGATTAGATAAATCTAAGCTGTTACTTTGTGTTCATGAAGAAATAACAGAAAAAACGATCCTACAGCTGGCAGCAGTAGAATCAAAGTGATAAACTCTTTGCAGTAACAAAAGTTTTTTATATTTACAAAAAAAAAAAATTAGATTGCTCTGTTTCCTAGAATGTATAGCAAGAAGAAAACAGCAGACAGTTTTAACTGCCTCTTTATATGCTTTATCTGAAGGGTCTTACATACTCACTCTTCCCTGCTCTCCCCAAGTCCTAGTCCTGCAAGTTCTTTCCTGCCTTTTCCCCTGTCCCTTTCATACAACTTGCAGCTACAGTCTATTCTCTCTCTGTCCTTGGCCTGTAGTATTGAATATGGCATATGTGTTTGCTGGAAAATACTGTTGTGTTTGGCTGTAGTATGAAGGAATTATGTTATCTTTAATACTAATTCTGAATGGGTATAGCATTTATTAGCAGCAGTAAAGTTTTTGTCCAATCCCTAGCCTAACAGTACCTTTCATATCCTCGTTCTAGTACAGGGAAAAATATGGATGAGTCCTTCTGTGGATTGTTCTTTTCACTCTGTACTTGTATCTGTGCCATCAGCATCATTCTGCATTTGCTTTGAAGATGACAATTGAGTCCCTTGGCTATCATTTGTAGCCTAATATTTAACCCAACAAAGAAGGGTATCTAGGAAGGCTCATGCTGTTTGTAGAACTTAGAGCTCCAGGTAGGTGTATGAGGTCATCTGAGATAGGAAATATCAGCCAGCTGGAGACAGACACCCTAACTCCAGTTCTAACCTGCCTGGTCCCTCAATAGCAGGGGAAAAATGTGAAGGCTTTGATAATTCAAATGTACATTGTGATTAAACACCAGTACCTCACCCTGCAAAGTTCTCAGAAAGGTTGCTTTTTTCTGCTACCTTTTTTTTTTTTTCCCCTTGGTTTCCATAGCTGATGCTGTTTCACTACGTTCAGCTGTTGCCTGAGTTTCATTTTGGAGTGTTTAAGGTTGTCAGATGCTGCAGAACCAAGTCAGCTTCTGTGCATAGTAACTAGGCATGACTTTCATGGTTTTGGAAAACTTAGCCCTCACTCGTCCTCCTATGGAGTAAACTGTACAACTTGAGAAACTGAAAACTAGAATTAATATCTCATAACAAGTTTTCCAATTACAAGCAGGAATACTAGTAAATGCTTTCTAGAAAATACTTCAAGCATCACTACAGTAGGTGTAGAGTAAATAAGACAAATGTATTTTTAGTTGTAGAAGAACTGAAGGAATTGTGAACCTGTGAAATGCCCAAGCCTATTTCCTGCAGCAACTAATAATGAATCTAGAAAGCTTTGTGTGAAACTAGACAGCTTGAGACATGGAGTGGTTGGCAGTGGAGCTTTTCTTAGGTAGGTGCTGAGGACCCAAGGGCTTCAAGGGAGCTGCTTCCCAGATGGTGAGGACAGTGGGGAATCAGCTGTCTCAGCCTGTGCAGACTGTTCTCTTGGTTTCAGGGGAGGGAGGTGTGACTGGGAGCAAACTTCTTCAGAAGGGCCCATTTGATATGTTTCTCAAGAATCCTTTCTCCACAAGTTACCTTAGCAGTGCTGCAGTAATTCACCCAAGCAAGGGTGGGGGTTGTGAGAAGGTTAGGAAGACTCCACAGAGATCTGTAGGAGTGCCGTAGCCTTATAGAGCTTGATTATCTGGGCCTCTATGATTTGAGGCCATTTAGTTTGGCAGGAAGATAACTGGTGCTGAGCCAAACTAAGATGAAGGGAAGCAGCTTGATTTGTCTTATTTTCCAGATAAACATGGGTCAGATTTGGCAGCTGGTTAGGAAATGGGATGAGAATGGGAAAAGGGGAGCTGGAGAGAGGTCAAAGGGCAACTGCTGCCCAAGAAGTGTGTGGGAACTGAAGAGATACATGAAGGTGGGAGCTGGTGGAGTAAAGCATAAGCAAGTGAACCAGTGCTAAGTGGAGAGACAGAAAATAATTAGCGGGAAAACAATGTGAGGAAATGAGGGAAAACCCAGGAAGTGGAAAGTTAAAGTGGAAGATTGGTTGGAACAGGAGCTCTCTAGTGAGTTTTCAGCTGACAGTCAATACAGAAGCACCAATGGGGTCATCTGGTCCAAACTCCTAGCTCAAGCAGGATCGTCCTAGAGCACATGGCACGGGATTGTGTCCAGATGGTCCTTGAATACCTCTAGTGAGGTGTGGGCCTGGCATATGTTCTATCTCTCACATCACGATCTTCATGGGCTAGCAACTGTCTGCGAATTCCTGCCCAATCTCTTCTAGCAGGTGTCTGTATATTTGTAGAAAATCGACTATTAAATGGAACTATTTGCTGTTCTGGTGGACAGTGAAGAAGAAGAAGGAGAAGGTGACCACACCCTTTAGACTCCATCTTAACCCCCCTGTACATGTTTTACCCCCATGTACATGTTATCTGATATTTTATATACTATATTTCACCTGGTGCAAAGTAACTATTAATACTTATATTGAACTCTTGTGGCTTGCAATTCATCTCTCAGAGTTGGCAAAGTTCTCCAAGGACAAAGATCAAAGGCAGTGCCCTCCGAGGCACCCCTATTTCGGGGTGTCAGGTCCCCTAAATTAGACAGAGGCATGTTGTGGGTTCCGACAGTGAGGGAGGCTCCACAACCTCTCTGGGCAATCTGTTCCAGTGCTCAGTCACCTGCACAGTAAAGAAGTTCTTCCTCATATTCAGGTGGAACTTCCTGTGCATCAGTTTCTGTCTGTTGTCTGTCACCCTAGGGCTTGGCACCACAGAGAAGAGCCTGGAAGCATCCTCTTGACACCCTCCCTTCAGGTGCTTCATTGACAAGATCCCCTCTGTCAGCTCTTCTCAAGGCTGAAGAGGCACGACTCTCTCAGCCTTTCATCATAAGAGGGATGCCTTAGTGCCCTAATCATATTCATTGCCCTCCACCGGACCCACTCCAGGAGCTCCATGTCTCCCTGGTGCTGAGGAGCCCAGAAGTGGATACAGCACTCCAGATGTGGCCTTGCCAGGGCTGAATAAAGGGGCAGGATTCCCCCTCCCTCAACCTGCTGGCAATACTCTTCCTAAGGCACCCCAGGATACCATTGGCCTTCTTGGCCACGAGGGCACAGTGCTGGCTCATGGACAGCTTGGTGTCCACCAGGACCCCTAGAAGCTTATGTACACAGTCTAAAAGTAGCAAGGAGGGCTGGGGTTTTTTTTGTTTCAGGATGGGGTTTTTTTGGCAGAAGGAGGGAGAAAGAGAAGGGAGGCAACCCACGTATAAAGAGCTAAAAGCTGAAGAGCTGTCAGATTGAGGATAGCATAAGGACAAAAAGGGAGAAATTTTTAGGTGCTATTTTAATCACCCTCTACCCTCATATGAGAACTGTCAGTAGAGGTCTAGTCTATTGCTTTTTGTCCTCTAGTAGAGGGGATTTGCTGATGCTACATTCTCTGTAGGCAGTGGAAACATACTTTAAAAGAATATGTTCTCACTGTTGTTTCCAGGACTCTGAAACAGGTTTCAGAGCTGGAACTGAAAGGGTGTCAAAACTCACATCCATGAAGCTATTCTCTACATTTCAGGCATTTTTGGTATAAAGCAAAGCAAATTTGCCTTTTTTCTTTCTTTCTTTTTCTTTGGGTGGGGGTGCTATTTGTTGGGCTTTTAGGTATTTGAGGGTGGGAACATTTTTTTTTAAATTAGTTTCATTGGGGGGGGATTGTTGGTTTCGTTTATTTCTCTTGGTCATTTTTTTTAATATATCCATGCTCTTTCCCATTAACCAGATCATAAATGAACACGTAAACCAGGATGGCACCCAGTATCAGCCCCTAGGGTATGCCACTAGCCACTGGCCTCCAATTAGATTTTGCGCCTGTGATCACCACCCTCAGGTCCTGTTGGTTCAACCAGTTCTCAGTCAAATTTACTGTCTGCTTATCCAACTCCTACTTCTTCAGCTTGTGTATGAGGATCTTAAGGGAGTTAAAAGTCTTCCTGAAGTCAAGGTAGACAATATCCACTGCTTTCCATTCATCTACCAAGCCAGTCATTTCATAGTTAAAATGTTATCAGACTGGTCAGCTTTCCCTTGGTGAATACCTGATGACTGTTCTTGATTACCTTCTTGACTTTAGTGTGCCTGGAACTGGTTTCCAGGACTAGCTGAGCACAAATGACCCATTGACATGGATGATGTGAAATTGCATGTAGGATCTTGGTACTAGTCATAATATCAAAAGACAGCTGGTTAGGAGCTAGCCTAGCACGATATTTTGGGCAATGTCCTTTCAACCTATGTTATCCTTAGAACATGGAGTTGTCATGCCTGAAGTAAAATACTGTGGAGGAATGGGGCAAAATAGAATTTTATCCTTTTTTATGCCTGCACTGACCTAATGCTGGTAGGTCACTGGTAAGTAAATAAATAAAGTAAAACGTTGTAACTTCTGTTGCCCTTTGAGTATCTGGGTGATCTTAACAGGGCCAGCTTGGTAGAGAGAAGTAAAATTTGAGTTTGTGGGATGTGGTTAATGGGATTTTTAAATGATCCTGGAGACCTGCTGAGGTTTTCCAGTTTTCTTTTCAACTGCTGACAAGAAGTATTTGGCAGGCTTAGGATGAGTGAGAGGAGGCCGTACAGGTGCTATTTGGCACCCTTTGCTCCAGGATAAGCATTAAAAAACAACTGCTTTTTCTAGGCAGTACAGCCATTTTGCCTGTGACCTGGAAGGACAGTTGGGTTAGGATTGTTTTGAGGCATGCTGCTGTGATTCTTGCACAGGCAAGCACTGCAACAAGGATAGAGTGAACTTTTCCACCATTTGGTATGTTTTATCAGATGATCTGTTAAGGATAATTACAATTTTGAACGAGTGCAGCTTGAAGCTTGTTTTGGGCAAGTTTGTGATGAGAAATTGGATACCTTTGCTTCCTGCTTGTGTCATGCTGACAGGTGTACTAGCCAGGGCAGAACTCACTGACCTTTTCCTCTTCAGGACCTAGCCTGACTTTTTCAAGTAGTAATGCAGTTAGAATGGACCTAAACTTCAATTAGAGTCACTTACTGAAGTGAATTTTTTTCCCTCTGAGTAAAATGCTGTCCCTGAAGTTATAAAAAAATCAGTGTTTTGCCCTTGCAGTTCATAGGAGTCAGAAGCCCCCATTCATAATGTGTATAAGTGCTTGTAACTGCAGGAAGACACCCACATTTGTGTTTTACCCTTGCACAATGGAGGAATAATGCAAATGCACTGATACAATACTTGCATCTGCATCCCTATTGGTATAATAATATGAGTAAAAGTATCTATAAAACAACTAGAGGAGACTAAAGTGTGCATTGTCAGTGTGTTTCACATATGCCAACAGAGGCTGAGCTTCAGAAATCTTGAACTCCATCTGAAATCTGGGAGGCTTCATTTATGTGAATGAATTCCTCTACCCTTTAATTCCAAAGGTGTCCTTTTTTTTTTTTTTTAAAAACCATCCCCACTGGACTACTTGAAGTCTTTGTCCTATGTCCTCCCCAGATCTTTCTTCCCTGGCCCCCTCTTTTTATACTTAAGTCTCCTCTTTTGAAAAAGTCCCATTCCCCTCTACACAGTCTCCTGCCCATGATCTTGCTGCCTATCTGCCTGAAGTCTTCTCTCAGTAAATCCCATCTGCATCCTGTCAGTATGTTGTCTCATTTCCTTATGTGATTTTTCACTTTTTACTATTTCTCTTTCTCATGCTCTTCATCTCTGCTGATTCCAGAGCTCTCTCCACAGTTCTCTCAGCAAGCCTGACAATATTTTCATCACCACTCCTAATTTTTCTGCCCTCTTAAGTTCTGTGAAAATAAGAGTGGTGTCCACCAAGCCTTTGTTCCCATTTTTTCCTTCCCATTTTTCTGTAGTATTCCTTTATGTCCCCTCTGCCCTGAAATTGCACAGCATGCTTTTCTATGCTGCGTATGGTTTTCAGAGTCACTGAGAGACAGGAACAGTCTTTTCTGCACTCTTGCATCAGAGGATTGGATCTGAAACAGATATTGCTGGCAGCACCTGAGAACAGCAGTTGTAGGTTAAAACCTTGTGAAGCCTGAGCTGAACCTTGTAAAGGACCATTGCTAAAAGTTCCTATTGAGGATATGTGAATTTGGAGTGCTTCTCCTCCCCCCACCCCAATATGGTCAAATACAGGAGAATTTACATTAAGGCAGAAAAAAGGCATACTCTCAGAAACAAAGTCTCCATTATGCTTGAATCTGCTGCTGTCCTTCGCTGAGACGTGAGGGATATGGTTCATGTCCCTGCTAGTCAGCCTGGGGGTGCTTGTCTTCTTGGGGGAAAGGTCACCAAAATTTTTCAACATGAGCAAAAAAGGGTATTCTTTCTCAAAAAGCCTCGGGGGAATGGCTTTGCTGAAATCTCCTAGAACAACTCATCAGGGAGGCAGTTTCTGGCATGGAAAGCTTCATCTGAGGTGAACACGTCTGTCGAAGCTATATACGCCTTGTGGGGTGGGGGTAAGCCTTGCGAGGGGAAATGTTGGATGTTTGAGGTAGATACGTGTTGGGGCACCAGTGATTAAGGGAAACCCTTCTGAGAGGAAGTCAGTGTTGGAATGTTATTGTTCCCGGCTTCCTGTCTCCCGGTGCTGCTGCTAGAGGATGTCTCCTTCTGTGTTTTAAGCAGTTAGTTAAAAAGACAGCTCTGAAGACTGCAGTGTGCACATTGTCACTTGTGATGTGTTAAGTAAAAGCACAGCTGCTTGTGCACTGGGTTTGCTGGATAGTGTAGCTCTGAAAGTTAATCCTTTGTAGATTCAAAAGCTGGGAATTCCAATATAGCTAAGGCATCCCATAATGTTTGTTCCCACATTATAGTTAATTTCTATATGTGACCTCTTTTTCTATGCCTGCTAATCTGCATACCTGAGAAAGATACCTTTGGATTGCTGACATAAATTACATGTGAAAATTTGGATGAACAATTTAAATTACCTGAAAAACAATTATGTTTTGCATAAATGTAGTATGATTTTGCAACAGCGATAAGTTTAACTGTGATTCATATTTGTTAAATTTTTGAGCTGAACTTTCTCACTGCTTTTCTCTCATCCATGAAGAAAGAGCGGTATCAAATTATGATTGACCTCCTTAGGGAAAGCTTGGCTTAAAAGCAAAGGAAGTTTTCTCCAGTAATATGGAGACATGACAACTGAAACTGAAGCATTTCAGTACCTGTCCAAGAGGCCTTCTTGAAGTTTGTGAAGTTTAAACAGAGTTACAGCAATATAAATCAAAGCAGAAAAATGTTCCACTTAAAAAATCTGTAATTAATTTTTAAGTAGCTTTATTAGAGAACATCAGTGTTGTGTTTTGTTTCTGGTGTTGCTGTTTACAAATCAGGACCAGTGCAGACTGCTGAGAAGTGAGGTAGTTAGGAACACCACAAGGTGAGTTACCAAACAGGTGCAAAGAACTCTTCTGTCTACCCTTAAAGAAATAACTAAAGTAAATTAGACTTCTTCTGATACACTGGGATAGTTCAGTTTTCCCTGGGGACTTCTTCCTTCCTGTTTATGAGCAATATTAAACATCCTAAAGCAACCTAAAGTAACAGAAGTATACACAAACTGGTTTTTGTGTTTGTCTCTTAAATGGTTTTAGATGAGGTTGTTTCTGGAACTTCGGGATCTTGAACAAAAGTGTTTTGCCAGCTACATATGCTGTAAAATCCTCATATGTGCCCTTTAATGATACCTAACAAAAGCAGAAGCAAACCTGCTTTTCTGGGCAGGATGGGAATGGTTCTGGGTTTTGGAAAAAGAGGTTTATAGCTGTACAATAGGAATATAATGTGTTGTGGACAACCAGAAGTAACCTAATAAACAACTTGTGTGGTGTAAGCATCTGCTTATGCTGCGGCATGAAAGGGAGCTGTTTGTAAACTAACTTCACAGGAAATACGCAAAGCCAGGGCTGAATATACTGATGCATGGTTTTTCTTATCTGCATCATCACTACTTCAGTCTTATTTCTGCTGGCAGCATTCATAAATTTCTTTCATTCAGCATGTTCCCAAGTACTTGAAAGACACTGAATAAAATGTCATTGCTGCCTTCTGTTTCCTTCACCTGTACTTTGCATCCAGTTCTTTTCTTACAGCTACATTGTAGAAACTTGCTGCGACAGAGATGGTCTTTGTCAGGTGATTGCAGAGCTTCACTGGTTGACTGGGACTGCAAACGTTAAGACAGCACAAATGTATAGCCACAGATTTGGGTTTGTTTTAAGGCCAGCTCTGTGTTTGGACAGCACAGAGGGGTGAGTTACGCTGCAGTAATAAATGAGCTGTCTATAAATGTACAGTGAGCCTTTCTTAAACTGTGGGTGGGAGAGAAGCAGCAGGGAGGGCTGCTGCTCTTCCAGGGAGCCACAGAATTGCCGAAAAGCCTGGCTGCTGTTGCTCTTGTCCTCCCTTTTCTGGCAGCAGGGCGTAAATCACTCGACCATGCTGTCTGCAACCTCCTACCCACTTGCTGAATGTGAATGAATATAGATAAAAGGATGAAAGTTAATCTTCTGTTCCAGAAAGCTTTATTCTTTTGGGAGCAGGGAGGCAAGGGGAAGTTGTAATTTAAATATGGAGTGTGCCATTTAGGAGTGCTGATGGTAGGCAGGGGACTCCAGGATTGAAATGTCGTTCCTGTGACTGCACTGAGGCTGGAGCAGGAGGTTGTATCCCTGCCTAGGGGGATGTATGGAGCTCCTCTGGGATTCAAGTAACAAATTCAGGAAGTAATATATATTCCGTCTGTTCACCTCTGCCCTCCATCTTGTTGTTGCTTACAGGCAGTGGATAAGGAGCTCCACAGAACAGAGCAGCAGCAGCTCTACAAAAGTTTATAGAGTAGGCAGGAAAACTGTGAGGAAGAGGTCTGAGAGCTGAGAGGCAGGGAGAGGAAGTATAGCTTGTGTTGCAAAATTTCCAGTAAACATTGAAATGTTTTAATGAGATGATATATTTTTTGCAGAATGATTGGGATTTTCTGTAAAGAAATTTCAACATGTGGAGGCGATTTCTGCATTTCCAGCCAGGCCAGAGTTTCTGGAATTTTCTTTGTGTATTATAACCATTTCCATTCTGGTCCATGGAAATATTTGACTACTTTTAAAGTTGTTCTATCATTTTTATTAAATATTACTTGTCAGTGAACAGTGTTCTAGTAATCCATGACCTTTAAGCCTGAATGCTTAACAAACCACATAGTAGTCTCTCTCTTTTCCGCTCTTACCACTCCTGCAAATTAAGGTGTGGAGGTAGCTGCTATTTTTCCTGGTTTCATGAGAAGACCATTTTGCAAATAAGACACTTCTAAAAAGTTGTTCCTTGCAAACCACCCATTACTATAAAGTTCCATTTCATTGCTCTTTGTATATTAATAATAAAAGCCTCTGGGAATCACATGGTTATTAAGGTTAAGATAAATGTGTGTTTGAGATATGTGCAGATTTTCTCCATTTTGCTGGGTTTGCATTTTCATTCTTTGGAAAACAGACTCTTTCAGTTTCCTTTCTTGTGTTTTAAAATAAACATTTCTCTTCTGGAATGTCTCATTTGATTTGTAAGCATATTGAGATCTCTTTTAAAAAAGTTAACATTCATTTGCCTTACAAATTGGAGAAAGTTTATTTAACAGGGCAAGGGTCTACACCACAAGGCTCAGGCTCTTTTCCTGAGTAATTCATACATTGGAAGGCCAAATATGCCTTAATAATTCTCAATATTTTGTTTGATTATGGTTCAATAAGCTTATAATCAGACCAACTAAACAGTGTTGTGATAATTCATTTATAGATGTCCTGATGAACTTTAATTTTTTTTAAATGTATAACTACTAAACACTTTCAGCAGGTTCTTTTTTGAAAAAGATTGAGATTATTGAATGATGATGATGATTGACACGTGATGTAGATCTAGAAATCTTTAGAACCCTTCATCTGCCTAGCAGCCTCGAACTATTTGAAATCCCAATTACTGTTAATTATTTTCATTTGTAGCTTATTTCTTCTGTGTTTCCTCTTAACTTTACAAAGGCATTAGATGAGGGCCTCACATAACTCCTTAATGACATGTCAGTAAACTACTGATAGCATTTGTTATCCCATGATCTCCACCTGTGCTCCGAACTTGCTTCTTACCACACCTCTGAGCAGCAATTTTGAGTGCCAGCTTCTGGGAAAAAATCTTGTAGCTGTGATTTGGCAGTGGGTGCTGGCTGATAACTGAAGATAAATGTGGGACATGGTTTTAATCAGCGGGTTTCAACTTCAATAAGTTAGTGTGCTGAAGTATCTAAGTCGGGTTCCACGTGAGTTGCTGTTCTAAGTGATTGACTCATAATCATCTTTACAGATGCTGGACCATTTACAGGATTTATCTGTGTACAATCCATGAATCACAGGTTCCATTTGAGTGCTTTCAATGTATTTCTGTCAAATTATAGTTGGATTTAATTGACAGCCTGCCTTCCAAGGTGTCTTTTTAAGATGGGAGATTTTAGCACAGAATTCCTGCAGTTGAACAAAGGAATATTATTGAACTTTGACTGTGTTTCATTAGAGCAAAAATTCACTACAACAACGAAGGCAAAAATCCATGAGAGCAGTCCATCCCGGCAGGCTGACAGTCCAATGCTGGATCAGCTGGTGACAGGTTTTGATGCCCCCAGAAAGCTTAACAGGCACAGCATTCCTGCTAAAATGGCTCATGGGACACAAGAAGAAAGCACGCACTGGGCAAAAAGAAAGGACATAAGACCCTGGACTGGTGGAGTAGATCGTGTAGGACATGTGCCTCCTTCCACCCCAGTCCTAGAAGGGAGCTGTGGGGCAGTGCTGGAAATTGATCCTCTGACACTGGAGCCTCCTCTGACACTGGAGCAGGGGCAGGAGGATGTGCAGAGCTTGCTTTAAAGGCTCAGACTCTAAAGCAGTGAGGGGGAACCCACAGCTGCAGGAAGCTGTTCTGCTATCTCCCAGCCATGCATGCTGGTGAGGCAGTTGTCCTTGCTCAGGGCCCCAGTGAATGGATTCAGTGCAACAGAATATTGAGGGACCTCTCACTGACAAAATTTTCCAGGGCAAATTCTTTAGTTCATTTCCTGAGACTAGCTGTGCTCTGACAGCTTGAAGTCCTGTGACAAGATCTCCTGACTGTTGTGTTGTTGACATTGATGTGCCCTAGCAATTTCCAGCTTTGTATATGACTGTGCCTATGTCCATGTCTACATGGGCACAACTGTTCAAAGGCAGCCTAAACCAAAGAAAGCGTGTGTTTTTGAGGAGCAAGGCATAGTGTTAGGACTCAGTAATTCCTCACTGCTAATTTTGGCTGACACATAACTTCCCCTGTGGCTTTCCATGCATGTGGATGAAGCTAAAGTGATCTACTAGGGGTCACTGCTTCCAGGCCTTAGTAGGTGCAAATGGGACAGTGCTTTAACATCTATAATATAGGTGAGGAAGTTGGTTATTGAAAATCTGTCCCTCAGGAGTAGCTACATAGAAAAAAAAAAACTTTCTTTTATTTTAAATCCCCTTCTATGGGTAAAATTTAAGTTAATACTGTTAACTTAAATTATTTACAGACCCCTAACTGTGGAAAGTGTGGGGAGATCGCTGTCATGATCACCTTACTCTGCAATGTTAAACAGTGGAAATAAAACTTACATGTGCTTCTCTATTTTTAGTCTTTCCTCATACCATGTTCTCACGAGTGCTCCCACCATCAATCTTTGCCCTTTCCACATGCAGTCAGTCAGCAGCGTATCGCCTTACCGAGTCACGCTTTATTGCCGCTCCCCGCGGGCTGCGTGTGAGCCAGCTGCACGTGTAGAGTGGCACTTCTGAGGAAGCTGGCTGGAAGCACAGGTGAGCTCAGTATGGATCCTCCACGATCCTCCCAGGGCCAGGGGAGAGGACTGGTGCTGGCGAGGTGGCCTCCTGCCAGCTTGGAGACTCTGCTCTTCTGCAGGGATATTGGAGAGGAAAGAAATCAATCACAAACTACATCTAGTGACAGACTGTGGAAAGCAGACGGGTTACTTTGGCTGCTGCCATTTGAGGGGTGGCTGGCTGTCAGTGCCAGGAGGTCTTCTCCATGTCCTTTTCCCTTGATGGCAGAGTGACTGCTCTCCAACCGTGTCCTTTGACACGTAGCCATGTCCTTTGAAGCCCACCTGCCAGGCCTGACGCACCCATTTCCCGCAAGGGCAGAGCTTTGGTGCTGTGACAAGTGGCGGTCTTACATGCAAGGTGCTGAGGGATATAAAGCAAATGGAAAAGCGGGGGAGGAAGCCCATGGAGCTTTCTGCTCACGCTGCTGAAGGGAGCAGAGGAGGCTGTGTCTCCAAGTGTGTGTTGTTCTCAGAAAGACCCTGGCTTAAGCTGTTGGTCAGTGGCAGGACCGTGCCATGGCTTACTGTGCATAGCCCCAGGTAGGTGCTGGGCTTTCAGACCTGTCCATGCCTTTGGCCTATGTGAGGATTTTCCAGCTTCAGATGTCTTTAAAAAAAAAAAACCGAACAAATACCAGTAAAAGCAAAAAGACATGCTCACAGAAATTTTCTTCTTTATTTAAGTTTCTGGGTTTGCATGTAGTGAATCTGTATGGTGGACAGTGCAAGCATTTTTTTAGGTTTCAATCAGCCCTAGGACTCATAGCCAAAGGAACCAAAGCAAGAAAGCAGAGCATGCTTAGTTTACAAATGCACATTGCCTTTGCAGAGCACAGCAGTACTTTAAATAATTGAAAAGAGCTGCAATGAGCTGCCCTGACCAAAATTCATCATCCTTCACCACTTGTTGTATGGATAGCATGCTATTTTTTGAACCACAAGGCATTCAGAGTATGCTGCTATACATGCTGGATAAATTAATAAATAAAATAAACAATGGGGAAAAAAGAATGGGAAAAAATCAGGCAAAAGATGAATTGGTACATATTACAGTTACCTGTATAATTAGTGGAATAAGTACTGGGAAGCATTTTATAGTGCCTATTCTAGTGTACATCTGTTGCCCAACTTTCTTTGTTTGCAAGTGTGTGGCTAGTTTGGGGAGCATGGCTCTAGCTAGCAGGCTACAAATAGGAACCATTTTGGAGCATGTTTTCCTTCTGGCCTGCAGCCTTTTCCTCCAAGTAGTGTGGAAGTAGTGCTTAGGTGGCCAAGGCTGCTGAGCTGTTTCAGTGGTTCCTCTTCTGCACAGCCATCTGATTTTGGCCAAACACCTCTTTGTTGTGTAGAGGGGAGTTGGGCAAAAATATGTCCATGACTATGGTGTGTGTCTGTTCAAAGGAAAACCTGGGTGGCTAGATGAAAATGTCCCACTAACTTGCATTTGGTTTTAAAGTTTGGTCATGGAAAACATTAATCAATATGTGAAAACAATTTTGCTCATTTTGTGCTTTTCTCGACAGTTTTCTCTCATTTCTAATTCATATAATATTTTTTTTTTAGCCTCTGAAGTGAGTGTTTTTGTCATTTTATTCCTCTGGAGATCTTTTTCTTTGTGATTGTGGAGGAGGAGACAGTAGTCAGGATATGCAGCTTCTAGCAGACATTCCTTCTGATGGATTTGGCCTGATGAGAGACAAATGGGGAGAACGTCAAACCCAGCAAGGAAGGCAGGGTTTTCTGGCAAGACTCTCCTAGTTTTTGGAGAGTTTCAATGAAAAGGGAGGAGAAAACTGCAATACCATGAGACCAAACTATGGTCTATAAATCAATCTAAGGAGACTGACATTTGTGAGGGATTTTTTTCTCCTATAAAGTAAGCTAAATGTTTATGCCAGAACTGCAGAGAAGCAATAAAAGGCAAAGGTTATAAACAAATCATTTGATGCCAACAGAGGGTTCATAGATGCTGACAAGAAACAAATAAAGGGAATAAGGCCAGTACTCTGTTCTGATAAATTTCATTGATTTCTGCACCATGTCATTACGTTTGCAGCCTGCCCTGTTATCTTGTAGCTCCAAACCTTTCGTTATGGCTCCAGATGATAACAGCTGTTGATACACAGCAGTGACTACCATGGGGGTAAAGTACCATTTGCTAAGAAATAATTAGGAAAACCCCCATGTGTGGGTAGCTTTGATCTGCCTGTGGTGTTGTCCTTGCAGAGGGCATTATATGCCAATACTGCATCTGTTTCCTGGGTGAGTTCATGAAGCCTTTATGAGAGCACACGTGCACTATAAAGCAGTGTAATCAGACAGGTCCCACTGGATGAGTCAGTGCAAGCAAGCAGTGTGCTGCTGTGCTGGGCCTGGTCTTCATGACAGCACTATGGTAAGACTGTCCAATGTCCATCTTTTTCACAAAAACATGGATACCTGGCGCTTTTTGCTGCTGTGATTACCCTACTGCCAGTGCCACACCAGGCAGTTTGTGTCTACCACAGGTATCTGCTTACAGTAACAGCAACCTAAACATGTCTGTAGTCTCAAGTCAGCAATATTGACAAAGATAGAAAGCTAAACCAGTAAAGCAGTCCCCAAATCATGTCATTTCCTAGCAGTATGAGGTGAGGTATAAAGTAGCTCTGAATCCCAAGCATTTTGAGCAAATAACCATCTCCCCTTACCCTAGGTAAGCACAAATCCTCCCAGTAGTTTCTGGTTTGTTTCTGATCTGAGGCTGGGTGAAAAAGGGGGCCTGAAGCACAGTCTGAAGGAACTTTTAGCAAGAGAGAGCACAGACTGTGGGTGTGTGGCATATATAGGCTGATACTGGCATATTTTACAGGAGTGCAGGAAAACTGCCAAAGCACCTGCAGGCTGCTGCTTGGCAGCAACATTAGAAAGGTACCTGGTTCCCTCTTCCTTACTAATAATCGGTAAAAGAGTAAGAAGTGTATGTATATGTGGAGGAAAATCAGGATAAGAGGACGAAAGGAGCAAAACCCAGGTCATCCATATAACACTGTCTAGAATACTGGAAATAACTGTTTGTTATTTTGAAGAAACCCAAGCTCTAGCTACGCTGAGATGAATGAATTGGAAAGAAACTGCTCTTTATTCATTTAATGTGCTGTATGGAGTTATTTATTGTAAGATTTCCATTCCTCTGCAGCCCAACCTTGTCATATTGGCTCAGGGTGCTGCAGTGTCCCTGCAGTGCTAAAAATGTTTTCAGAGGATCACAAGTCCACTGGCGCTTTCCTGTTCTTTGCTTTTATATGATGATGTCTGTTCGTGGTCAGAAAAGGTTATTTGTTTAATAGTATTACAGGAGTAGCCCTGAATATATCACCTACTTCTGCCTTTGACCTAGTGTACTGCTTGCTTCAGTCCTGTCTGCCTCACCATCCTGAACCTTTTTATCCTTCTGCAGCTTCTGAGTATGAATACAAGGCTGAAGACAAGTTCAGGGAGCCTGTGGACATGGTTCCAAAGACTTCCTGCACAAATATATTTCAAGGACAGGTGTGGGCTCTGAGGCTGCTGTCAGCCAGTAGGGAAGGTAGAGTAAGGTGGGATGCTGTCAGAGGAGAGATGACATGGCTCTCCAGGGGCTTGCCTGCTGCCACTCGTTGCTCTTCTTAAAGACACTGAGGTTACCTTGGAATAGACTTATTTGCTTTCCCCTGGCAAAAAATACTGAGTTTTGGGGGTGATGAAGGGTATCTTTAACTGGAGATGATATCAGAGTGTGGATTATTGATAGGGGAAGGGATGGGAAATTCTGCTGATACCTAAACCTGAATCTTGGTTACACCTCTGACTTTGCTGACGCTATTTCAGTTGGACAGCAGGATATGGGCATGGAGGCTTAAACACTGTAATTCTTAACCCTCCTTATGAGGACATCTAGAAACCAAAAGTCAGATCCTTGGTTGATTCAAACCCTTTGTCTTCACAGAATTTACAGAGGATAAATCTTGGCCAGTGTATGTGTTCCATAATACCTTTTTCTTTACGACTCTGGAACACAGTTATATCTTAGAAGTTTTCACGGTCTTGTTGGCATTTTGCAGGGTTTCTTTCTTGCAGCACCCTGGAATGCTGTGTTGCTTTTGGGAGATTGCCACACCACATTGTCTAGCCACAGGCTAAAGGATTTTATTTATTTTTATTTCACATGTTTCAGCTGTTTTCACTTTTATTTCCATACTTCAGCAGAATTTCTTCATGAATGTGGCAGCACATCAGGTTTCTTGTTTTATGAGTTGTAGTTATTTAAATAGCCTGCTGGATGTGTTTGCCCTTATGTGAGAATTTTAATACTGTAGCAGCAACACAATGAAAGGTGACATTGAGCTCTTATCGAAGTGAGGGAAGAGGTGGGAAAATTGTTCTCCCAGAACACTGCCGATCTGAGCTTTTTCTAGCTGTCATGTTCTTATACAAATAAAGTCCCTGGATGAGACTATCAGTCTTGTAAGTGCAAAAAGAAATCCTTGCTAGAGTATATAGCAATGTAATTTGCAGTGTAACTCTATGCATGGCAAATCGCATGGACATAGATACATTGAGATCTGTCTTCTACATACCCTGCATTTTTTGGTAACCATGAGTTTTTTAAAAAGTAATTTATTCAGTGGTTGCTTTTCTGAGCCTCTGTTGCTTGTGTGCTTTCTGTTCTGTTCTTCATTATATAGCTTTTCTGTTACTAAGACTGCATTAAATGACATTCTTCATCTCTTTTACATTTTTTTGTCTTTGAGCCAGCCAAATGATCAATTAAACTGTCACTGTGAATGAAATCTGAAAACATTTGTTTATCAGTAGCAGGAGAAATGTTGGCTGTCTGGTCTAAGAGGTATAACTTAGCTTTCAGTCTTTTGTTATTTTCTTGGTTTCAGGGAACACATAAGTACTGTTACCGTTCATAATAGAGTGACTGTTCACAGAGGGGCTGCTGAAGGCTTTATTGTAATAATAAGGTGAAACTGATATGAAGAGACTCATCTTGTACAATAAAACATAGCTCTGTTTACTCATCTAGAAAAGGAGGAAATGTCTGAAGATCTCCCTCTCGTTTCTCTTGTAGGATTACCTTGACTGTATCACTGATCAGACCAAGCTCTGCCTGGGAACAGAGGAACGATCGGCCCTGTTTGGAAACATACGGGATATCTACCATTTCAACAGGTAAATTCATACTTAACTAAATTAAAACAGTTCAATAGCCTGTGTTAACGAGAGGGAGCAAAGCAAACAAGTACACTTTTATCACTTTAAAATGGCCAAGATCTATAAATTGAGAAGTGATCTAATTTTAGTTCTAAGCAAAGTTGGTTTGCTAAGACCAGATATTTTTTAGCTGTTTATTTGATGAATCAAGTGTGGTCTCCATTTACTTTTTTTGCTTTTATGCTGGGTATTTACATGAATGTAAGCCTAACCTGCTCTGTGCCTTAACTGAGCATAATGCTAGACCACTGTAAAAGAAATTCTTGCCTGAATGAAGAGATGTTTTATCCCTACTATATCCTTTTGTGTACCTATGTACATCACCTAGATCTGCCTTTTTTAGTGTTTTATGCTACTAGGTACTCCCTGACTTAATTTCTCTAAACTGTATTCAAGTACCTCCCCTTCACTGAAGTTTTCTGTTCAGTATCTTACCAGCCTTCTCTAAAACTCTGTAGATGGGATTCTAGTGTATATTGGGAGCCTGAAGTAAAATTTCTTGCTTGCATAGCTGGTGCCACATTGTGTGGGATCTCAGTATCTGCAGTTTTAAGAGCATGCTGCTGCTACTTTTGTCTGAACCCTCTGTTACTATAAAAATTATTAATTTACTCAGCATTTAAGGAAAACCTGAATATTCAACAGATGCAGGAAATATATTTACATAAAGTTCTCACTTCTTTTATATCCCAATACTCCTGTAAAAGCTGTCTTAGCTTTGCTATAGTTGACAAGATATCTCCCACACTACTGTGCTCTTTGAAGAACAACAGATAATTTAATCGATTCGAAAGAGAGTTCTGAAGTGGAGCACTTGTGTCAAAGATCATCTTCAATGTTTTTCCATCATCATGGGAAGTTACTTTTAAGGGCTTTAACTGCTGGGATTGCTGTTTAGTGTCAAAGAAAAGAGTGAGAATGGATCTATTCAGAATATATGAACAAAGATGAAATCTAACATCTTTTCCTGAAGGTTAAAATAGCTACTGCAGGGTAATGGAAATATGCTTAACTAGAAAGCTGCTGTGTCCTGCTTCAGCTGCAACAACTGACTTTACTGAATGTCTAACAGCTGGAAAATACATAGTGGGAGCATGCTAAAACAGGCTCATGGACTGTTTTAGAGCCATGAGACAGTGATTGTGAGCTTACAGATTCCCAGTGGTCACAGAATGGAAAAACACGGTCCTGGCCATTATATTTTCTGATCCTTCAAAAGCTAGAAAAATGACAGACTTGATAGCTAGGACACATTTATGCCAGCTTCACTGAAAATATTACCTACTAAAAATACTTTCAAGTATGATCAGTTGTTATACAGAATTACTGAGCTGTGAAAAAAAAATGCAGCGGTTAAACAGAAAAAAAAGCAGATTGGGGCAATTTTAGAGATAGATATGTTAAAATGGTTAAAACTCACTGGAAAGTTGTCCTCTAGTAAATTGCTAATGTATTTCAGGCCATCTGATACAAAGTTCTGCTTGGAAATTGTGAGTTCTTAAAACTGAACACTCTCTGTAGATCCCAATATAGCTACAAGGATTAAGTTTGCTCCTGTGTGAAATTTGGCATTCTTAGTCCTAAACATATTCTGGAGCCTTTTTATTTATTCTTAGCTTCAGAGAAAAGGTCCACTTGGCAGTTCTATGTTAGTAGTTTCAGATGTTTTTCGTGAGCATGATTTTATAGATTCAGAATTACCTTGTTTTTCTCAACTTTGAATTTGACGTTTAAGCAATAATCAAAGGTTTCAGTCTTGGGTTTTTTTCACATTTGCAGATCTGAGAAATTTCATTTCAGTAAATAGGATATTCTCTCAGCTAAACTACCTAGGATTTTCAGGTGGTGTGTTGAATAGCAAAAATGGTGGTCATCATGGTAACTGCTAGTCCCATGGTTATGATCTCTTTTTGAAAAACTATTTCTTTCTGGGTTTCAGGGTGGTAAGGTCTGGCTTCTTCTGAGGAGAAGCTACCATAAAACCAAAAAATCAAAGCATCCTAAAAGGCATTGTTATAAGACTTCCATTCATTTGAAAAGACAATGAATGCACTGTATGCAAAATTGTTAGTCTGTATGCTTCCCTCTCTCATCCCAAAGGAGTTATCATTAGCTCCAGATGATGTTCGTACAGATTCAGATTTTCCCAGCCCATAATAACCCAAGCTATATAGCTCAGTACGTGGTCTGAAGTGGCACTGGCACCTGTGTCATGCTTCAGTCTGAATCTTGTTAGTGATTCAGCTGAAAGAGCACAGAGTTCCTCCAACAGTGCTCACTCGTGCTCCCTGCCTGGCTGGCTGGCACAAGCCACTTGCAGAGGCCAAGAACTGTGACCAGCAGAAAACCTCTGGATATTCAGGTGAACAGGATCAACACTTTTCTCTATTGTTATTTCTGCCTCCTGCCAGGTACTTAGATGTAGCCTATAATAATAGCCCTGCTTTTTCACATGTCAACTTGGTGTTAAACGGATTTATTTAAGATTCTCAGGATGCCTGAGCATGACAGTTTTACTGTTTTTACAGTGGCAGACTGCTCTTACCAATCCTGCTCTTACCAGCCAGATGAGACAGAAGAGAGTGCAGTATAGGTAACAAACTCTTTTAGAAACAACCCTTACACTATGGGCTTGTGCTGAAGACACAAACCACTAGTCTATTTACCACATAAACATGGACTCATTGCATGAATATATAAAATCTTTAAGTGTTCCTTTTCTGTATCGTGAAGGAGAAATGACGTGGTTTTATTGGAGACCAGCAGGAATAAAATGACAGTCCAGGTGCTACATACTCTAAGCCATCAGGACAACATCTGGCTGCCAGAGAGCAGGAATCCTCTGAGCCTGATTGATGTGTTTGATGTTATTTCCAAAACTCATGTGTGGGGCACAGCCAGTCAGTATAACTAATGGCTGTGGTCACCATTGCTACAGCTTGCTTCTTTTGCTGATGTAAATGAGCTTCACGAGTGTGGGGGTATCAAGCAAGGGTCATATTTTTATTCCCATTTTGATGAAGGGAGAAATTGAGGTATAGAGGTTAAATTGTCACTGTACAAAGTGACTTAGTGACCACTGAACCTAAGGTCTTTGCCTGTCTTTGTTCCTTGTGACTGCATATTGATTTCTCCCTTTCCTTCCTCCAGTAATTAGAGAGGCAAAGAACAAGTCAGGAAACTCCTCTGGTTTACTGTTTTTGTACATGCAGAGGGAAATTGTGTCTGCTTACAGGGGAAAAGGGTAGTTCCCTAGATACAGGCATAGGAACTCTTAGGCAAAACTTATTCAGGGAACCAGCTGTGAATTGGGAGAAAAGTAGCTCTAAATGAAATATCATCTGTGGGAGTGTGTGTGTAGGGGCAGGGGGGGAAGGGCAGGGGGAGGAGGGTGAGGAGGGTCAGGAGAAGAAAATTCTATTAGAGAACAATTTGGCAGAAAACTCATTTTTTTTCTCTCATTTCTCTGAGTACATCTTTCAGTAAGACTGAAAACTCTTTTGATCAAGGAGATACCTTTGAGGTTTTCTTCTTCTACTTGAACTCTTTCTTTAACTGAATTTGCTTTTGAGAACTGAGTTCCATTCAACAGCAAACTGGCTCCCTTATTGTTTTGCTCCTGTTCAAATGAATTAATTTTCTCTTTGGTGTGTCAAAATTATACAATCCTCTCATGTGTTGTTTTTATGCATGTAGAATATATATATATTTTTTTTTAAATATATATTCCCTTCCAGAAAACTTTTTTCAGGCTAACCAATTTATCTTCAATGAAGAGACAACTAAAAGTAGACTAACTTTCCTGAGTGAACTTCTTAACATTCGTCATGTATGAAAAATACATCCCTAGTTCTCACCAGTATTTTTCAGAGCAGTTCATCATCTCCCTTGGTCAAGTAAAACTTGTAGAACATAAAAAGTCTTTATAGGACGGTGCATGTGCTTCAGTAACTTTTACATTTTCTTAGTTATCCTGTTAGTTGATATACAAGCCACACAACTGTCTGACTGCACCACTATGATTGTTGTAAAAGAGCTGTCAGTCACAGAGTCATAGAATAGTTTGGGTTGGAAGACACCTTTAAGAGTCAGGTGACCCTTAGGTCCAGCCTCCTTGCAATGAGCAGGGACATCTTCAATTAAATCAGGTTACTCAGAGCCCCATCCAACCTGGCCTTGAATGTTTCTAGGGATGGGACATCTCCCTGAAGGAAGGGGCTCAGCTTTGCTTAGCAGAACAACCAATCCACGGTCATCCTGACAATTTGAATTTTGAAATAGTGGGAATGCCATTTCCTTATAGTTCTCCTCTGCCTGCAAATAAAAAACCCCAGCAGCTGGGGGGAAGAGGGGGACGGAAGGGGTTCTTGTTCCCTCTTTAGGACTCCCTGCATCATTAAGTGCTGCCATGAATGGTGCAGCACTGTCTGGTTCTGAATATACAGGTGTGTCTGTTCCAAGGTGTGCCATAATTGTCTTACCTTGCCCTGTCCTTTGTTTTAGTGAACTTCTGCAAGATTTGGAAAACTGTGAAAATGATCCTGTGGCTATAGCAGATTGTTTTGTTTCCAAGGTAAGTCTGCAGCACCAGCTGCAGAGTGATATGGGGGAAATAAGATTAATATATTAGCTTTTGAGACCTAATTCTGATAGCTTTTGTAAAGTTAACCAAGAAAAGTCAGCAAATCTATGGAAAGGGAATTAATTTCTCTTAGTAATTGATAGGGATATGCCTCTGATTTGCATTTCTAAAAAATCAAGACACAGGTGCTGTTTTCTTCACTAAGTGTATCTGACCTGGTGGAGCTGTTTATTGAGTTCATTTTTAGGGTTTGCTTTCTATTTTGTCAGCTATTACAGGGGTTCTCTTTGTTACTTCCATCTGTTAATGTGGGTGATCAAGAGGTACTCTCCAATTATGCCTTGTCAGCTTAAAAACAACTAGAGAATAAAACTTGGCTGCATTCCTAGAAAAGGTAGTAACATTAACATACAAAATGTGGCCATATTGTTTCCTGAAAATTTTTCCTGAAACCCACAACTATACCTTTAATTTTCTTTTTAAATGGGATGACCCAAAATCTAGCCTTAAGATTCAAATCTCATTTTCTCTGAAATGCTTTGAATTTTCTGAACATTGATCTGACATCTTGATTCTGTTGGGCAATACTGAAGCCAAAAATATGGAGTAACGGAAATTGTTAGGTGCAGGAGAAATACAGGGAAGGAAGGAAACACAGAGCACCAGTCAGGGAGAAGAGGAATGGCTATAATGAGTAGGACTACAAGAAATTAAATAATTTGAGCTACAGATGATGCTAGTTCACTGCAGACTTCACCAGAGAATCTACACATGCCTTGAATCTGTAGAGCCCAAATGTGTTAAAAAATATTTCTATCTCTGTGATATTTCTGGAGGAAGAGGGGTCATGTAGTTGTTTAAATTTGGATAATCCCTCTATAGGTTTGTTTGCCTTTTTGTATTAAAAAAAGCAACAAAAAACCAAAATGAAAAAACAAACACAAAAAAAACCCCCAAAGAAACCAAAAAGCCAAAGCCTGTCATGTTTTATACTTTGTCCTGAACTCAGCACTGCCAGCACCAAGCACTCAATCTAATAAGTCTAACACATGGATTTAGGATTAACTGGACTGCCCTCTCATCGTGGTCCAGTAATTTGTTTGGCACTGTTGTGACATAAGGGATTTTATAGCAAATTGGAGTGATGATACCAGCTAAGTGCTGCTGTTTCACCAGATCACTTGCTTCAGCTGAGCTTGAGAAAGTTGTAATTTATCTGGTAATTGGTCTTTTGTATGCATTAAGCGACCTTAGTGTTGGCACCACTACTACAGAAGTAGGATGCATTTTTGCCCCATTGCAGTGGGGTTTATGGCATGTTGTTATTGCTACAGATAGCCTGGATTGAATTGAAGGAGAGAGAGAATGGGATAAGGGCAAGTGCAAAGTCCTGCTTCTGGAACAGAATAGCCCCATGTGCATGCGGGGTCTGGCTGACTAGGAAACAGCTTAACAGAAAAGATCTGGGGTCCTGGTGGACAAGAAGTTGTGAATTACTGCACTCCACAACAGAGTGCCTGTGCAAGTAGAGGCCAACTGGGAGGCCTTCACTGTATTTCCAGATAAAACAGTTTGGACCTGGTAGATATTTCTGCTGTATTGCTTGCTTATAGCTGGGACTGCTGGGACTACTCCTGCTGGGATGCAAAACAGAGATGGTGCAACTGATAATAAGTCCAGAAAAAAATTGTGTTCTCATCCAAATTGGCCAACTGAAAGGGCTTGTCTGGTAGACTTTCTGGCCATTAGTTCCAAAACCATCTGCATATCATTGCTTGTGCCTTTTGTTCCCTTGTCGAATGCTTTTAGCATTTGTATTACTGGCAAGCAACTGCCTGATGGCTCAGAAATTGCTAGAGATTGCAGTACTAACAGGCATTTTTTAACTTCATCCAGACAAGTGCAAACACTTAAAAGCAAAATCAAACAATACCAAAATACCCCACAGTTCTGGTTTTGGCTGTGAGGATTTCATTACAGCAACTGCTGACTGTCTTAACAGATTCCAGTTGTCCATTCTTGGTCGCTTGTGTCTTCCCAGCACTGAAAAGTGGAAATAAAACTGCCTTTTTTGGCAGCATGTGCTCCTTCAATCTTACGGGACTTTGGCCATTTATTGTTTCATGGCTTCGAGTGCGTTAGGTCTTCACTGCGAGTTAAGCACGGGGATGTTACCGTGCTGAAGTCATAGCTCTCAGCCTCAGCTAATGGATGTAGCTGTGCTGGAGCTTCTTGAATGCTTCCAGTGGAACTGTGCTTAGGTTACACGAGCTCTGAATCTGGTGCCATTTTTTCACCCTACTGTGAATACACTCTAGGTGTTGGGTATTTTAAGGTATAACAAGTTTTCACTGTAGGTACTGTGTTTGCTTTTTGCACTCTTATGAATCTCAGGAACTGCATAAAGTAAAAGTTGTTTCTTAGGATTCCTGTGAAGTCACACAAAGTTGGTTTGCATGTATAACAGAACAGTTATGGTGAAAGTAACTCTGGAGCTTTTTGGGACTAAAATGTTTTATATTTGTGAAGACATCTGGGGAGCTTAATTTTTGAAGTTTTGGATCATTCTCTTTGAACTTGACTATGTTATTTGGTTTTGCTCAATAAAATTTCTTGTATAGCATATTATACTTGTCTCACACAATCGTACATGTCTGTGTTTCCTGTGTATAACTTTCATGGTTCGGTAGTAAAAAGCCTTGTAACTTTTAGGGGAAAGGATTATTAAAACACGCTTTAGCGTACTTTGAACAAAAACACATAATTGTGGATTTGAATCATTGTCTTAATATCTTTTGTGCTGAGTGCCCAAAGTAAATAGTCCCTAAAATGGCAGCTTTGATTTGTTAACCGACTTCAGCAATGTCTTTAGTCTAAACTAGCCAGTAATGTAAAACTCATTAACCAATAAAATAATGATGCAAAGCTATGACTTTATGGAAATGTAAATATTTAATAGCAATTTACAACATTGTATTGAATCCCTCTGCTTCCCAATGTTTTAATACATTAATAACTCACAGGCAGATAGACACAAATGCAGAAAAGCAGACTTATTTTAAAACCAGCTATCCAATCATGAATTGCTGTCTTTCTGCCTCAAGATGCAAATGGTGTGGATGGGTATTTGTTTAACAGCGTGGGATGGCTGCTGCATGGAAGTAACCTGCCTCTGAGGGTAGTGTTGTACTAGTTTGGTTTATACCAGCTCTGATCCTCCCTCTTTGTCTAGAAGAACTGGATTAACACTAGTTTGTAGAAGTTCTTGGAGACATTTTGCTGGTAAACTGTAATTGGAGACTGATAAAAGGTTCCAGTACAAGCTTAGCTATGGCTTAATTATTCACACAGAAAACTGTTTATAAGGGTTTTTGCCAGTTCAGTCTTTCATTTTCATAGTAACGATGCCAGTGTTAATTAGAAGACTGACTTCAGTATTCTACACATTTACATTTAAGTGAGTTGTTTTAAAGGAGAGCTGAATTCTGGCACATCGCTCTTCTCACCCAGCACCCCAGAAATTCAGAACATATGTTTTCTGAAAGGCACACTAACAGCTTACCCAAGGGGAAAGGGAGAATTACTTTAATCTAGCATCTCATTAGTGAAGAGGAGATCCAGGCAATTGGCTTCAGTTTGCACACTGACTCCGCTCATTTTCTCAGTCTCCATTTTCTTTTAAAGTGCCTCTTACGGCTATAAAAAAGCAAAGTGCACCAAGAGTTTGAGGGAAGATCTGGAATGTAGGTGGAAGAGATGTGCAGTGAATTGATTCTGCTGCGAGGCACCAGTATAAGTATAGCTGGGGTCTCAAGCTCACGCTTGGCTTTGCCCTTGAGGGTGACTTGCAGTCAGTGTGGATGAACTCTCAGCTTGAGTCTCAGGTTTTTGCAGCTTCTACTACAACAGCTTTGGGCCCCCAGATTTAAACTGATCTCTGGAGAAATTCCAGTCTCTGTGCAGAGATCAGTTTTAATCTGGTCTGAAGACAGTTGACCTGAACAAAACTGTTTTCAAGCTGAGTAAGTTTAAGAATGTCCAAAGAAATACTGATGAGCATAGCTGGTGTTTTCCTTACGTTGTGAAAGTATTTGGAAAGATATTAAATCCATCTTAGTTCTGGTTTTTCTGTTGCTCCTGTACTGAGCAGCGCAGTTTTGTCAGGATGAGGAAGAACTTCTCTTGGACGTGGCTCTCTTGGCCACTTTCCCAACATGTTCACATTAATCTGGCCAATGCCTGGGCAAGGTGTACGATGTTGATTCACAAGAGATCTGCAAGTTTGAGTGCGTATCAACAATCTCATCCTGGAGGCAAAACACATGTCCTTGACTTTCTCCTGGCACTATGCTCACATTGCTCAGTAGAAGTAAATGCTCCCTGATGGTTCTGTGTGGTGAAATGAGCAGTGGCTCGCTGGAGCGAGTACACACGTAAGTGCGGTACGGAATTTGGTGTTATGTCTGTTCAGAAAGCAGGGATGATTGTGAAACCATTCTTAAGCTTTAGAGGTATTGAGGGCATAAGAAACTATTTTTTTAATACAAATTTGTTCCATTTAATAGCTAGACAAAAATTCTTTAAAAACGAAACAAAACAAAAAAAGACCCATTAAAACTAGTTCTGACCTTGTGTAAAAAAAACCCAAAACCAAAAACCAAACCAAAGAGAGAGAGTGTGAAAAGGCTCCTGGGGATTTCAGACACGCTTTTGATTTTGAGGGGTATGTGCACACAGCCTACTCTGTAACCCTGAAGTGTTTGGCCTTGTTTGTTTTACAGATAGTACTTTCATTGGTTAAAATTTCACAACAGATACTCTTTTCCTTTTTGTTTGAAAAGCAGAATAATCATGCGATATGAGCAGAATATATACATAAAAATAAATTGGCTCAAAATGT
Source organism: Dicrurus megarhynchus (assembly GCA_013399195.1). NCBI lineage: Eukaryota > Metazoa > Chordata > Aves > Passeriformes > Dicruridae > Dicrurus > Dicrurus megarhynchus. Next base: position 291,324 of record VXAD01003546.1, read on the forward strand.
TCTTCACTCTGCTTATGAAGTAGTTCTATAAATTGTATTATTCTGTTATCATAGCCATGGGGATATTTAAAATTTATACCAAAATCCCCTAAACGAAAACTTTGAATTAATATATGCATATATAAAATTAATTACATTTTTTCACCATACCAAATTCCACTTTAGTGTTCTCTCTTAAGCACCCCGGTTTATTATGAGTGCTGGCTAGTTTGGTATTGATTGCCAATGAAAATTACACAGTGTAATATCTGCAGCTCTTTTAGGTTTGTTAATTCTTCGTTTTGAGTGGAGAGGGTTTGGAGCTGTGGCTGGGGTTCCAAGCATGGACGTGACCTGGCTGTGACACAGGCTCACCTCCTCTGCATATGGACACAGGGTGTAGGGACACTGCCCCAAAACCTAGCTGTCATGACAAATTCAGTTCAAGTGTGAAAAACCAAGCTAAATTATTTAACTGTATTTGAATCAAGACTCCTTTTAGTTGGTTTGTTGGCTTCTAAGAGAAGAGCAGTTTAATAAGCTTACAGCCCACCGATGAGTAAAATGGGGATCACAATCCCCTGGGGAAACATTTATTAGAAGTTTGCTTGAGTTATTTTCTTCAGAACAGAGAATACTGAAATCCAGTAAGACATACTGAAATGAATCACAATGACTTGTACTCACGCAGAGTAACATCTTACTTTATACAGGGTCCTTATGGATCACTGCTCAGTGAGAGATGAATGGCACAACCTGCTTTACCCCCAGGAGAGGGGGACAAGACCAGTGCTATTGGAACTGGCAAAGGGCACTGCCTGAGATGGCTCTTTCTGATGAATGGCTGAACAAAATCAACCAAACCCCAACAGAGAGAAACAAAAGCCACAGCCTATGTCAACCCTCTCCCCAGGGGTGGTGCTCCTCAGAGCACTGTGCCTTCTGTGAATGCAGATGTTTGGTCTTGCCATTCACCAGCAATGACCCCTGGGAGACAGCCCCTCATGGAGCACAGCTTTTGTGCTGCAGAATGCCAGAGCCTGTTCTGAGGATGCTTTGAGTGGAAATTGGGGTCTTATTTACTGCTGGAGTATTGTGTTTTATCTGTCTAGGGTGTAGGAAAGAAAAAGTGATTGATATGGGGAGCACTTTGCCATTCTGCATTGCTTTCTTTAAGACTCCAGTAAGCTGCAGAAATTGTGTCTTATTTGGAATAGAAGTTCATAGGCAGATGTGGACTTAGAGCACATGGGAATGTTTCTGGTAATCTGTTCTTGCATGAAATTAAATGATGATTATTAAGAAAAAATCCTAGGCCAGGGAGGAAAGAAATGAAACTCAGACTTTAGTTCTGAGAAGCTCATCAGCATTAAGTCTGAGCAATTTCAGTGTGACAGGCAAGTGTGGAAACCCACCCAGATCTAGTTACAACTTGTTGGGGTAATAGCTGTCTGCTTTCACGTAATTTACTTTTCAAAAAAAATCACTTTTGTGGCTTCTAATTTCACGCTTAGACTGTGCTCAAATATGAAAGTATTTATAATTTCTTGAAAATGGAACACCAAACATAACCTGCGAAACTTATTTCTCTCAGTAAATACACCAGGTACCTGGTGTGATTCTTGGGGTTGTCCTGTGCAGGGCCAGGAGCTGGACTTCGATGATAGTTGTGGGTCCCTTCCAACTTAGGATATTCTATGATTCTATGATACGGGTGTGCTTCAGCACACAAAAAAAGCCTAGATAAGTGCAGCCAGCTGTTTGAAGGAGGTATGTGTAGTGATGGTGTTTTGGTTGGGTTTTTGGTTTTTTGGGGTTTTTTTGAGATGCATAGATTTTCATAAGGTACCTTGGAGGCTTTGTTGCAAAGTCGCTTGTTTTTTCTCTGTGTAGGTTTACTTGTTTTTTCTTATAAGTAAAGGAAAA
>VXAD01003546.1:296584-423862 GCA_013399195.1 Dicrurus megarhynchus
TTTTTTTTTAACAGCTGTCTGTTAAAAGTTAATAGTCCAAAGTGGATTGCTTTGGGGTTTTATTCCTGTGAATGCTTTAGCCTGCATTGGTGCTTCAAATGGAATGGGATGTTCTCCAGCTGAAAGCTGTATTGAAGTCTGATGTCCTAGAAGGGCCAACCTAGGAAAAGGCAATCTGTCCCTGCTTTGCTAATGCTGCCAGGTTTAAAGTCTGATGGATGTTTCTAAAGAGTTCCCTAGTTAAAGGTTTAGCCTGCTTTTAGAATTTGATGTCCCATGCTTAAGTCCTATGTCATTGCCATTGACAGAAAACACAAGCAGTTTAAGGAAACATAATAGCCATAGCTAAGTTACACAGTCTTGTGAAGATGTTCTTAGATGTTTCTCCAACCTTTTTTCTCCTTAAATAATAAATAAGGTGAGAAATATCTGTGGTATCTACACAAAGCATTAATATACAAGCCAATATTGAGATGTTCAGTTGACCGAATCACTTGTCATCCTTTAGTCTTCTGAGAATCATCTCTTCAATCCAAACACCTCACAGAAGTGTCTTCTGTGATGGGCCTATGGGACATGGACATGGCATTATAATTCATTCAGTGGGAGACCACAAAACTTCAGGAGGATACCCAGGTTGAGAGGCAAGTGTTAGGAGGGATTGGTTGGGGATATAGAGGAGAGCGTGAGAGAGACTGATGACTGAATTACAAAAGATTTTCCATCTCTGGGATCAAGGGGATAAAAGGTTGTGCTCTTTCATTACAGGCTGCCCCAGGGAGGTCAGGGCTCTTTGCTGGGTCCATGCAGAGGCAGTAACCAGGACTCAGGGCATGTTTAAGTCTGGGCTTTGCAGTGAGCCTCCAAGCACCTGGCTGCAATGTTACACATCACCTTCCAACCTCAGTATTGGTGTCTGGTGACCTTCTACTGTTGGATGCTAAAGATTATATAGGAGAGTGGGAATGGCCTCAGCAGATCGTTTGGGTCTTTTGTTTCCACAAGATCTCTGAAATTAATTTTGGTTGTTGTTCTTTGATCTGTTGCAGGAGATACAGAGTTTGCTCACTAACTGGAAAGGGCCAGACCTCACGAGTTACGGGGAGCTGGTGTTGGAAGGAACGTTCCGCATTCAGCGAGCCAAAAATGAGCGCACGTTGTTCCTCTTTGACAAGATGCTGCTAATTACAAAAAAGAGAGATGAAATGTTCGCATACAAAGCTCACATACTGGTATGTCAGGGAGCAGGTGGTAATGTGCTGTCTACAGGTCTCCCCAGTACTCCTCTGTGATTCACATTGTTTTCTCTCTTCATTGCAGTGTGGAAACCTGATGCTTGTTGAAGTAATACCAAAGGAACCACTTAGCTTTAGTGTCTTCCACTACAAAAATCCTAAGATGCAACATACTGTCCAGGTATGAAGAGAAACCTCCCTGCCCACTGGGTAACCTGGCTCATGTCCACGTGCTGTTTATCACCCTGCATAGTGCAGGAATGCATTTTTCTCATGGTGCCCAATTTTTTTATCAGGCAAAATCACAGCAAGACAAGCGCCTTTGGATTCTTCACTTGAAGAGGTTAATTCTAGAAAATCATCCTGCTAAAATTCCTGCCAAGGTAAAAAAAAAAAACCAAAAACCCAACCAACCAAAAAACCCAAACAAAATCACAAGACACTTCCTTGTATGCCTACTAACTTAAAACAATCTTGTTAGCTGCAAGATACATGCAATATACAGAGAGTTTAGACTCTCTCCAGGATGTTAATTAACATATTGTTTCCTTATATCTTTAAAAGTTCCTCCGAATTAATGGAAAAGCTCCACTATAATTATCTGCAGGGCTTGGTATGGGAGTAGAAGAATTTAACTGGGTTAGCAGCATTTGCCTGCCAAGACAAAAGTAACGGAGGTGCAATGTCAGGATTCTTGACTCTAGGAGCACATCTTAGCTTGATGCTGCCTGTCTGCAGAGCACTGAGATGCACTAATTGCAGTACCGTAGATGTTTTTAATTTTAGTCTGTCTTGGTTAGGTATCATAGCAGTGAAGCCATTGGCAGCACACACTTCACTGCAACTACACACGCCCATCCTGAACCCAGCATCCTTAGCTGGGACATCTGGCCCTTTTTGGTGAGACAGCTAGCAAGCTTTATGCCAGAAAAAATGAGGCACTGATATCATATTCATAGCTATAATATCTCGGAATAAGGAAATTTCCTCATCTTATTTATGAAATCCAGTCTTAGAGCTTCAGGTGATACCTCCCAGTGTAACCTCAAAGGGGGTTAACCCTGGTTAGTTCTTGCCAAGACACAGCAGCCACTAACTCATGTGGAAATGATCTTTTTTCACACTGAATTTTCTGTTGACTTTTCAGTTTCCTGGACTGTTTTTTCACTCAGTTTTATGCTGTAATGGCTAAAAAATGTTACCTGTGACTGATATGCACCGTACTGGACTAACACGCATTTTCAACAGTGTAACAAAAAGAGATTTATGGGAGAAAAAAGCCTTAGCAGGTCCTATTGCTAATTCTCCTCTTATCTTTTTGTTGACAAAGTCTATTGAAGGTATAACGTTTATGCTAGTATCCATACTTACATTGTAAATACTCAATGCAGCTTATTAGCTTGTTAAAAGAAAAAGAATTACAGCATTACAGAATTACAAAAAGAATTACAGATCCCAGCCTTTGTGTAATTTTTTTTTTAATTTTCTTACTCGATTTTTATTTTATCTGTGGAAAAAATGTGAAACCAAAAATATATTCTGCTCAGAGAAACAATTTCACTTGAGAAACGAAAAGTCTAATGAAATAAATTTCTGAGGTTATCGGCACATTTTTAATTTTTTTTTTCTGTCAAACCAGTAATTGCTTGTTGTGAGGCTTCTGTCTGCCCAGTTTTTGGAGAATTTAATAGTAGTCCACATATGCCGCCTGGTGGAAAATTACCGAACTGCACCTCTGGAAGGGCAAGCAGTTTAGACGGGATATTTCAGTTTAGATTATTTTCTTACTTAGTAGCTGATATGCTTCCTAAACATCCAGACTGTTTTTTTCTGTTTAAAAAAAGGGACAAATTTTAAGCAATCAGGAGATTCTCTCTATCCTGCATCAATCTTCCTTAAACCAAATTTTGCCTTTTTTTTTTAATAGCTGTTCCGCAAGGAAAATCTTGAGGGAAGAAAGGTTTATAGCATTTTATACACCAACAACTTTAGAGTTAAAAATATAATATGGGAGTTAAACTATTTGGTAATGCTGCTAACCATATTTATTAGTTCCCAAATTAAAGTTGTTGTTATTTGCACATAAGCTCACTACTATCAGTAATATGCAATAAAGCTTGCCCTGCCACTAAGAGTTTTAACTTCTTCATTTGTTTTTTTTCTCTTCCAGGCCAAGCAGGCAATTCTTGAAATGGATGCCATACGTAAGTTCGCCCTTTTTCACTTTTGTTTTAAAAATTTATAAAACCATCTTCAAAATTTTGGCTTTAGCTGTTGGTTTCATCTGAGATGGAAGAAGGCCAGGCTTATGTTCCTTGTATTACGACCCTGCTGGAAAAGGCAAAATTCGATGCAGATCCTTTAGAGTTTGTTGAGAAGGCTCTGACTGAGAAACTGGCAATCAAACATGATGGTTGTGGATAAATGTTGCTGGGTTAGTCCTCTGGAGCCAGGCACAGCTACATGGGCAAAGCATTTCCATGGCTGCCTGGGTAACAGCAACCCTACAGCAGCATATCTTGCTTGTGTAGCTTCAGGCTCTGATAAGGTGCAACTGTATTAGTCACAAAGGGACCACGGCACTGCCTCCAAAGGGAGCTGCCAAGGCGTGTAAAGTGCCATCCTTGTCACTCTCCTATTCCCTGTGCCTCTGCTTGTTCCACAGATCACCCAGGCTTCCACTATAGCCCTGAGGGAGAAATGAAATCATCGTACCAGCCTAAGGAAGGCACTGCTCCTCACAGAGTGAGAAGGAAATCAGGTGAATAAATTCATTTACCCCCTAGATGACAAAAGGAAAAATGAGCAGGGTTGTTTTGGGGGTGGGTTAGGCTGGGCACATGGAATTGGTTTTTAATCTGCACTCCAGGCAGATTTAGCACAGTATCTCTCAGATGTGGATGAAGTATCTTATTAATCATTTGGGTTTTTTGTGATTTTTTTTTTTATCTGCTGTTTGAATGTAATTTAAGGAGTATACATTTGTAATGGTGGGTGCATAAAGAACAGTTGGTACTCTCTAACAGATTAAAGAATGCATATGCAGGAAAGCCAGTCACATTATTTAAAACTGACATCCCCCCACCACAGTTATTATCATCTCAGAAGTGGTTCCATCCTGAATATGATAGGCTTATTATTTCAAAACATGATTACTATCTTTATTTAGTGTAATGTTTGCCTTATGGATAATAGAGAATTTAGAGGTGGTTATGCTGACTTTGGGCTTTTTTTTTCCTTCCTAGCTCAAGCATATATCCATAATTACTCTCAAAGACATTACCATTGTCTTTGTAGTTGAGTGACTTCATATTGCAGTCACTGTGTTCCCTTCTTTGTCTCCTGAAATACCTTTCAATTTGGAGTGTGTAACATTGTGTATTGGGAATGACTTAAACAAAGCTCTTGAGAATACTGATGTAATGATCTAACACACAGCAGCATTTGTGTCTGAAAAACAGTCAAGTTCTAAAGTTCTAATAGTTTCAGGTGTGTTCCTTTGTTTCTGAGGTGTTTGCACACTTTTGTTGCCTTGGTGCTGCTCTTCCTCTGAAAGGAACAACACAAAAGACTGATCAAAGGATCTCCTATGTAATCCTCAGCTACTTACACTTTTTAAGGCCTTCTAAGATGTTGGTACCTTATGCATATTCTAATAGAAAACCTCTAACACCTTAGACCAATAACAGAGGTGACCAGGTCTTTTGAAAGCAGGAATCTTAGCATGGGATAAAAACTTATGTGTGCCTTGGTGTATGAAGGGCAGCTGCTATTGCATTAAGAAACAAATAAGTTCTTTGGTAACAGCTACAGATTTGACACTTCAGCAAATACTACTTCTTTGTGAGGAAATTTTGTGATAAAGAAATTAAAATCTGGCTTCACTGCATGGGCTCAGAAGCCTGAATTTTTATATACATGTTACAAAAAGTTGTCCAGGATGCCCACAGCTTTCTTTGGAATGCCACAGTGGGTAAACACGTTGTTGTCTTTTTCAGAACCCTCATCAAGAGTCCATAAAGTTTTGAAGTCAAATGGTAAGCTACTTTGTGTACTGTTTACTGACCTGGTGCTTCTGTACTTGTAGAACAATTAAAGACAGATTCTTTTTTCTTGTAACTGTCCCTAAATACATTAGGGGAAGGAAGAGGAATTTTGAAAAAAAAAAAAAAAAAAGAAAACCAAAATGTTTGTGTTTAAATCTAATATCTGCTTTTCCACACTTGGGGTTCAGTCCTGTAAACATCCTAGGAACTGGTCACACCAAGTCTTGGCCATTGTGAACAGTTCCTCATATTAGAGCAGTGTCGCAAAATCAGGGCCTCAAGTGGAACTCTGGTAAAGCTTATGCTGTCTCTGTTTTATCAGAGATCCTACAGTCTGTTTGCTCAATTGCTGCTGCATTCAACCCCCTTTGGGGAATTCATAATTGGGGTATTAGTGTAGCGTTGAAACGGGCATAGATTGATACCAGTTTGATTACTCATTGATGTGTGTATTTCTGTTTTCAGATGTAAGTCCAGATATGCAGAAGGTAAGCCATTTCTTTTATTTCTTGTTTTAGCACGTTCATATGATTTAGAGCACAGTATTTACTGGAGAATTTGCATCTTCTTGGTTATGTTGACCTTAAGAATGAAAACAAACCCATAAATGTTATTTAGCATCTCAAATAAGATTACTGGAATGAAAGCAGTAGAAATACAGCTTACTATTTTGGGAGTATTTAATGAAGAAAAAATTACTGATCCATATGTTGTTGTGGTTTATAATGCAGTCCAATCAATTACTAGCTCTGTGGGATACTTTAAAATACCACTAGCATCAAGGAAGTGCTGTGTATAAAAACAGTGTTTATTCTTTGGATCATATTATCTTTACATTTATTAAAAAAGACTGGAAAGTTTCAACTTACTCTGAGGTATGTAAAGATAGATAGATAGATAGATAGATAGATAGATAAATAGATAGATAGATAGATAGATAGATAGATGTCATGATATATCACCAAACAGAGCAGCAGAGCAGATGCAGCTTAAGCAGATTGAAAGGAGCATTTCTGATTTTTACATTTTCTGCAAGAATTTGTATTGAAATTCCCAATGCAGTTTGAAAGTCTCATGTTGAATTTCAGGTCTTAAAGTTTTATTTAGGAGGGAATTTAGAAAGTGTGTGGGTTATAAACAGAGTACATTGTATATTACTTCACTCTCATGCCATAACACTGAAGGTCAGGATTCGGTGGGAGTGGGGGTTTTTTGCATCTATTATTTCAGTTCTAAATATTATGTGGAAAAGTACTGATTGTTGTACTTACTTCTTTATAAATCTCATTTCAGTGCAGCTGACTGTGGGTTAAGCATTGCCTGTGAGCCTGATGTAAACCAGGATCTTACTAAATTATAGAATCTCTATAAACTTCTAATCAAAGTTCCATTTTTTTTTTTTTTTTCTTAGCGGATGGGCATTGAAGGAGCCCTATTATCTCAAGCCACCAAACTAGGATCAAGTGAAGCCCTGCTGAATTCTAGGAAAAAGGTTTCACTGGAATCCAGTGGGCTGGAGAGCCAGTTTCAAGAGTCTATTGAACCGGCCTACAGTAGTGATCAGGATGAAAATCTTCAGACTTCTGCTACGGAACAGATTGATGCTGATGATGAAGAAGAGTCTGAACAGGTAGGAAAAAGAGGGGAAAAAATAAAATAATTTTTTCCGGGGGATCATGGAAGAAGGATTAAAATTACATGTAAAACAGCCATTAGGCAGGAATGCGTTGCAAGTGTTTACAACTTTCTCTCCTTAGAAACATTTTTATTTAGGCTTCGCACAATACTCTCTTGCATTTTAACAGAGAAGATGTAAAAGTAGCCCCTATACAGAGGGAGAAATTCCCACTGCTTGAATGAGATTTTACTTAGTCCTTCACAGTCGTCAAACCTAGTTCTGACAGAAAAGTTTTACCTGTTGCACACAACTGGCTTTTCCTTGCTTCTTCAGCTGATTCCATGAAAAAACCTTTTTAGGCCATATTCAGAGACAGTGCCTTCAAAGCAAGGACTTGAATATTAAGTTAAGATTCAGGCACTGCTCTGTGTGATGGGATGTTTCTTGATCTGCGAGCATCTGGCAGTAGCTATGAACATGTGAACTTGAATATGAGAGTTTTTGAGTAGGATTTCTGAAAATTAGAGTTTTTATCTGTTACTACAGCACAGACGGTAGTTTTTCCCACTCAGTATGATGTTTCCACACATTGTAGTACCGTTGAAAAACTAAAAATCCAACTTCAAAATTAAAGAATCTAGATTTCCAGTTTATTTGGTTTAGTTGATACTGAGATCATATCCTTGTGTGGTTCATTTATTTTGTGAATTATCTAAAACCAGTCATTGAAATTCTTTTTGAAGCCGACTGTGCATTTCCTCTTTGAAATCACACTATTTGCACTATAAATATTTGACAAAATAGTATCTTGTACCAGTGTAGTGCAGTGTCTTGTAATTCTCCCTCTTGCCGACATAAGTAAGAATGAAAGACTGAGTAAGCATAAAAGAATACCACCACAAAATGGATACTATTAGCTTAGTGGTTGCTACTAGATGTGGCAATGATACTTTTACAGGTTTTCTAAGCTCTCAGTCATTCTTGTGGCAGTGCTCTGATGACACATAAGCTGTTTCATCTCCCAGTGTAAATCCCTGACCTGTTCTAGCTCATAATAATTCCTCTGAACTAGACTATGCAAAGAACTGTAGATTTTATTGCCCTTCCCCTGTTTTTTTTTCTTTAAAATCACAGCAAAACTCACTGCAGAAATCAAAAGGGGGAAGAAAAAGACTTAATAGTCAAGCTGCTGAAAATGTTGAAAAACGGAGAAGTCTCAATCTCAATAAATGTGAAATGCAGGTATGTAATTGTTATTTTTTACTTCTATCTTGCTATGTATTGAAGAAATCTCAAATAAATCTGTTTTCCCGAGGTTGACAGATACATCATCTTCTGTTTATGTCATGTATTTATATTTATATCTATGATGAAAGGCTGTTCTTTTGGGGGCTGGGAAAAACAAGTAACTAACCAAACCAATCAGCATTAAGACAAAAAGAATTATCTTTCCCTCTCTCCCCCAAACTCTGGCCAGCAATCTCTAAAGCATCCTTTATGTTGGCATTAGTGAGCATGTGGCCTTGCTGTAAATTAAATCTGGATAAAAACTTACACTAAAAAGAAAAAGAAATTTTCAGTGGCATGTGCTAGAGAGCATAAGATTCCTTTCTGCTAGGGTTATAGGCAAGGAAAGGGAGGAGAACAAAACTTTTGGCACAAGCTCAGAGTCAGATTAGCTTAATCCAACTGTGAAACTGCAGAGTTAGCATAAAAGGTTTAATCTAACTCCTGCCAAACAAATTTGCCTTTAATTACTCATGCATTAACATAAGCTACTGTCTTGTATTTGAAGTAAGATGTTATTAAACACCAAGAGTGAACTCTGAGCCATGGCAAGGATTAGGAGGCAAAGTAGTCTGGCACTGCCACCTTGGCTCCCTCACTCTCTGTTGAGAGAGAGCACTTGCCCTGCCCATCTCCACATGATTCCATGCTGCAGGACACACTGGTGCTATGGCAGTCCTGTGAAAAGAGGGAATTGCTGTATTATTACAGGAATATGCTAATGTTACCTGCAAATTTCAAATCTCCACAGAACTCCAAGGACCCTTCAGATGAAGAGTCCACCCAGCTGAATACTGATCTTCCATTTTCCTGCACGGCTAGACAGCCGCAGTCTCCTAGACAATTCAGCACACCCCAGAGCAACTCTCTGATCATGAATATCCTGGGGGGAAGTACCTCCATCAGAAACATCTGGACAGACCATCAGATCAGGCAGGCATTGTTTCCCAGCCGGCGCCCACCTTATGAGAACGAAGATGATGAAGACGATTATCAGATGTTTGTACCATCAGCGTCTACATCCAACACAAGTTCAGCTCCTGGTGGAGAAAAGAGGGGTTCTTCGGGGCGTCCATGCAGCTGGCACTTAGGGCAAGTGCATCAAAACGAGACTCCCAGCCCCACTCGTCACAAAATTGTTAGACGGGCCAGTAGTGCTGGTGAAAGCAACACCCATCTGGCCAGCGCCAGGTATAAAACAGGGGAGCATGGTTCTCGAAGGGAAGTGAAGATAGCAGAGGGCAGCAGTAGGAATGCATATCCCGAATCTTCAGAGGAGCTGACTATCGATGATATTGAACATGTTTATGATAATATCAGCTATGAAGACTTAAAGCTGATGGGTCTGACAAGAAGGGAGGAGACACCCCGTGGTCCCCAGAGGTCTGCTAGAGACTCTCTGTATGAGGCTGAAAGCAAAAGCAGCTCAGATTCACCTTCCAAAAAGAAAACAGCAAATCAAAAGAGGACCTCCATTCATGCTAGTCAGGAGGAGATACTACTCAGTAAAGAAGCACCAACTTCAAGTTTGGATGAGCTCAGGATTGTTGAAGACAACATCTATGACACCATACTGCTTCCAGAAACATCACTATTGAATTTTAAATGTGACTCCTTAAAATCCTCTAAAAGGAGGAGTTTTTTGGAAAAAGACTTTGCATATTGTGACAATCTACAACATTTTGTTTCCGAGGAGAGTCTTCAGTTCAGTGAAGATGAAAGTCCTTACCATCATGTTCCCGTTGACAATGACTATTTGAGCTTAGTAGATAGCTCCTCCAACTCTGACTCACTGTCGCATAAGTCTGCCGCAGATAAACTCTCAGAAGAAGTAGATGAGATTTGGAATGACCTGGAGAACTACATCAAGAAAAATGAGGAAAAGACAAGAGACCGTGTCCTTGCAGCCTTTCCTGTTTGTAAAGATGACATGCAGGAAAGGCTGCATGCTGGTAGCACACCTGAACTGAGTAAAGATGTAGAATACTCACTGTCTACTCTCTCTCTGCCAGAAACCCCTATTTTCCCTAAAACTGTGAAGCCCAGGGCTGCCACCATAAGTGAGGCTAGTCTCAGGCTTGAAGACACTACGCCATACAAGGAGAACTCTTTTATGAGTTTGAACAGATCTTCCTTCTCCAGTGAGATGCCTTTTGTAGATAGTCCGTATGAACCTGCCGGTAGTGTTCTGTCCAGTGCACCTGCAGAGGGCATGGAAAATGACTTGGCTGTTATGGATAAAACAAAGAACAGAGTTTTTATGATGGCAAGGCAGTACAGTCAAAAAATTAAGAAGGCTAACCAGCTTTTGAAAGTTAAAAGTCCAGAACAGGAACAGCAGGCTAGCAGACAACAGAAACTGAAACACAAAGATCTTGCTGCTATTCTGGAGGAGAAGAAACAAGGAGGTCCTGCTATTGGTATGTTAAAAACATTTCTGTACAGATACATTTCTTTAGTAACTTTCAGTGAACTTTGTGTTCTGAACTGGAAGATTATGGATTTTCCTCACCTCAACCATTGAGTATGAAGATTGTATTTTCTGTGTTACAACTGAAATGAATTTTCTCAGACTGCTTTAACATGAATAGTCCTTTATATCTCATTTCTTGTTGTTACTTGATAACTTTGGGAAGAAAGAGTGGGGCAGTGTCAGGAAAGAGCAATTCAACTGAGGCTGGAAGTAGAAATCATGCCTGAAGCACTATTGGCCTCTCTACAGAAAAGCAGTTATTTCCTTTAGTAGCTTCCTCTTCAGAGTTTGACTAAAGTGTTTTTTCAAGCTGGTTTGCCTTCTCACAAGTCACATACATTTGCTCAGGTACCATTCAGAAGCATAAGGAATGTGGTCAGATAAAAAAGAGCTGATAGTCTTGCTCTAGCCAATGAATGGCAAAGTCATGGCTGTGCAACAACTCTGGGACTATTTTTGTCCACGATCAATTGAAACAAATTGAAGACGTGGAGCCAGCAGACTCCATGCACTAGTGTCATTCTTGCCTTCTTGTGATATTTTTAAAAGTCTCCAAATATCTTATTTACCAGGCCATTTTTAGAGTGTTCTTTTCTATTTTAACATGAAACAAGCAGCGTATTATTGGAACCATGTGCTGCATTGTGTCCTGCATGACTGCTCACTGTAGCAAGATATTTTATGCTTCTTTTCCTCAACAAAGTGTACTGAAATGTGATGCAAAGGCCTTTCCAGCCTCCATTGTTTCATGTTACTTTGCAGAGGCCAAATTTATTGACACAAATGAAAGCTCTATCGATACTAAGTGTTTTCAGGTTTTTAAATTTTAACATGATCAATTGAAATGGATTCCTTGTCTCTGCTAAGTTAATTCTCTCTTCTTTCTAGGTGCCAGAATAGCTGAATATTCTCAGCTTTATGACCAAATTGTCTTCAGAGAGGGTACTCCTAAGGTCCAAAAGGAAGCTGGGGCCACTCCTCAGGAGCCATCAGCTGGGAGGTTTTCCACACCCATGGCCACATCTCCTCCCCATTCCCAGCCTGCCAGTGAGTGCTCAAGAGCAGAAGATTGGCTTTTGCATTCTACGTACAGTAACGGCGAGCTGGCCGACTTCTCTCCATGGCCTGAATCCCAGGACCCAAAGTCCAAGAACTCGTACACAGAAGCTGGTACAAAAAGCAGTTCGAAGCAGTTGCCATCAGCTGGCTCGGTGCCTTCCCTTCAGATTTCCAACCGTTTGCATGTCCCAGCGCAGAGGTGGAGCGCCATTATAAGCCAACCAAACAAGGAGAACTTGCATCAAGATCATGTCTATAACTCGCTGGGGAGGAGAGTAAGCAATGTAAAACCACAGGCATACAGCAGGTCGCAGTCCTCGTCCTCAATCGTGGTCAACAGGTCTGGAGAATCAATTGTATATAATAATGAAATTGATAAGAAAAGGCTCCATTTGAATAGGAACTTTAGATTCAACAGCCATCAAACTCCAGGTGTTGCTTCAGGATGTACAGGGCCAGAGATGAGAAAGCAGATCCCTGAAAACTGTTCAGATATGATTCTGCAGGATTCTCAAAAGGTCCTGAGAGTGAACAGAGCCTCCCCTCTGACAGCACAGATGGCCACTCAGAACTATTTTTTGAATTTCAAAGATTCTGAAGAAGGAGAAGGGGATGATGATGACTATGTTGAAATAAAGTCTGAAGATGAGGGATCTGACTTGGAGACTTCTCAGAACCAAACAAGGAAATCAGATCCTAAACTGCGTAACACAGATGCTGTTCCTTCTGAAACATTCTGTGGCAAAACTGTCTCCTGTACTCCTGCAAAGTCTGCCAGCAGCAAACATGCACTTACCCCATATCTGACTGCATATAGTGATTCGGATAAACTGAATGACTACCTGTGGAGAGTACCATCTCCTAATCAGCAGAATATTGTCCAGTCTTTAAGGGAAAAATTTCAGTGTCTCAGTTCAAGTAGCTTTGCTTGATGCTTTCAGTAATTTCTAGCTGTACTGCCTTATCGTGACAGAGTATATACTAGGACAATCAGTACTGGCATCATGTATTTCCATAATATTAGAGTATCAGGCATTGTATCACAATAATATTGTAAATAGATGTGAAATGTATCTTTTAAAAAATGGTTTAGAATCCTGGATGTGAAAAAGGCCAAATGTGCACTGTCTGGGGTCTCTCTGTAGCACATGTGAACTTCTCATCTCCTACTGAACTTCCACATCTCTTCCTTTGTTAGGTGTGATACCCCCTGATTCTTGCCATCGAACCAGGTGTGATGCCATTTGATTCTTAAACCATTTAATCATGTGGAAACCTTGGTATTTAGACTTTCCAGTTGGTGTCCGGTGTTCTGCATCCAAAATACCTGTGTGATATTACTCTGCTTACATACAGGAGCATTTAGCTGGGCAGCTGCTCCTGTGACTATGCAGATTTCTGAGCAGGGTTCTGGTTATTACCCCAACAGGCTACATGTGCAATTGCACATACTTTTTTGCACGTTACTTTTCATTAGACAGATTCCAAGTGTGTGGGACCAATGCATATGCTACATTATTTTAGAGCAAGCTTCTTACATTTTAAAGAAAACCTAGTCCTAGTACTTGTGCCAGGCTGACAGCTCTGTGTCTGAAGCCTCTTCTACTTTCTGGAACTGCGCAGGAGGCAGAAGATGGGCAGTGGTGTCTTTTTGAGAACCTGTAGGTATGACACAGTCCTTGCCTGGGGAGTGGTTTTGGCATTAGAAGGGGAGCTGCACTGCTTGTGAAGAGGGCTAGGCCAATTTTGGTACCTCCGGTGATGGTGGTGTTTGTGACATGCAAGCAAAATCTGAATATCTTGTAGTTCAGCACCCAGCAGTCGAAAGCTGCTGTGCAGAGTTTGAGAAGAAGCTGCATGTTGTATGCAGTGACCTGCTGGGTATTTACTCAAGCCCCAGTGTCAGTAATCCTGCGAGAGAATGAGGCTTGGCCAGATTCTTGGGTGAAATACTAATTGTGGGGCACATTTGGCCCACAGGGTGGTTCAGCGATACTGCTGTTTGAGTGACAAGCTGCAGTCCCCAGGGCATGCATCTCCTGAATCGGGAAGTGACCCTTCCTGACAGAGAGAAGTAAAAGATAAATTTTGTAAATCAGTCAGGGCAGACTCTAATCCAATTTATGTACAGTAAAAAGTAGCTTAAAAATGAGAATACATTCCATTCTTTTGCAAATAATGTATAGAATAAATGCTGCCGTTTAGAGCAAGGCTTTCCAATACCATGTACACTCCCCTTCATCATCTTTGTTGCACGGCTTTGGTTTCTGTTACTTGAAAACATTGTACCGAAAGGAAAGCCTAGATACATCTACACTGATCATCTTGTGTGACTGTTGTTCTTTTTTGGTGCTTACATTCTTCAGATTACATGGATAAAGCCAGTACCGAGTTAAACATATCAATAAACAAAGGAATTTCATTGAAATACTATTTTTACTAACCATGTATCACTCCCCTCAGTTACAGAGCACTGTACTTCCAGAACAGCTGATTATTTACAACATTGGTTACCATGAGGAGAACCTGAAGTTATCAGTGTACAGCTAATTACTTATAGACTAAGATTTGAGGACTTGAATTTATTAGAACTGACTAAATTATTTACCACACGTATCTTGCATTGGCTAGGAGTTGTTACTTTGAGGGCTGGTTGGTCATGGTACTTACTAGCTCATACCACAGGGATACTTGTTACAGTCAGCACACCCCCTGTGATAGGACCCCTATCTATGTAGTAAAATCCGACTGAGAAATAATGTTGTACATATTTAAGACGCCGAGGTGTAGCAGAGCCCATATTTATTTAATATAGCTTGTAAAGTACTGTAAATATGGATAGAAGGTAAATCTGTGGGCGCACATCTAGATTTGTTTAAACGGCTTTAGGAGAATGTTTAACTCGCATCTCATGCAATCAGTGGAGTTGGGAGGGAGGGGAAAACAACCAACCAACCAGAAAAAGGGACTTCTACTAGTATTGTTACTTCTCCCAGGGACCATTTCATACTATTTTTAATAAACGTTGAGTATGCAAAAGTTTTGGGTGCTTTTCATTGCGGGGGGCGGAGGAAGGAAGTTACTGCCTTCTACCTGTCGGAACTGATGTTTGGGGGTGATTTGGACGGGGTTTTTTCTTGCGAGGCGCACGTGGGGAGGCAGCGCCGGCTGATGCAACCGGGGGGTGCGATGGTGTGGGCATGGAGGGAGGAGGGGTGAGGGGGATTTGGGCGGTACGCCCTCACTGGGTGCGTCGGGTTGGTTGTTGAGGTGGGCTTTCTGGGGGACCTCGTAGTAAAATGCCCCCCTTCTCCCAGAACCACTGGCGGGATTTGCTCTGGGTTTTGGTTTTGGTGGTATTTTGAGGGCGAGCAGAGCAGCCGTCATGTGGCGGTGGCTCAGGTGAGGAGGTGCGGAGATGTGTGCCTGGAAAAATGTGTCTCTGGTCGCCCCCTGCTCTTCCCTGTCCCAATTCAGCCTGGGACGGGATAGTCTGCAACGGCGTTAAATTGAGCTGGTCATTGGCTTCTCCAAGGGTACGAGCTATCAAAAATCCACTCCAGGCTGTTTTCTTCCGTTTGTCTTCCTTGCTGTGGGGGGCAGACAGATGTATTTCAGGGGGTCCGCTCTTTGCCCAGCTGGGTAAGTATCATGTGCACACGCCAAAGGTAACAGAGGAGAGCTGGCCGCCACTTACCCAGAAATTTTTTCCAGAAAGCATTCCCAGTGCCTGGCTGTCACTGGTTTTTCCAAGAAGCAGTGTGGCAAACAGAGGTACCTTGTCTCCTTGCTGCAGTGGTTTTGAAAGGCATCCATGAAACTGGCTGGTCTGCTGCTCTTGGGGCTGTGTTAAGCCGTGGCAGCCGCAGCTGCACAGGCTTCTGCATCTGTCACAGCCCTGGCTGAGGGTATGGAAACGAAGAACCCACCTGACCCAAGAGCTGATCCAAGAGCGCAGGGTGGTGGTTCCCTGCTATGCTTCCTATGGTGGGGCTGGACAAGCCTTCTCATGAATTAGCACAGCCTAGCTATAAAGCTTTGGGCATGTCAGAGCAATGCCCCATATAGCTATTAAAAAAACCCCAAACCTTTGGCCTGTTAAGGTTTTCTGTAGCTGCCTGCTGAACACCAGCTCTCACAGTTCACATCCAACCATAATTTTGGAGATTAAAAATGTATGTGCCTAAGCATTTCTGTTACATTGTTGACTAACACTGGTTCCTGCCGACTAATGTTGGGAGGGTTTATTTTGTTAAAGATTTGCTTGTCACTGTGTTGCAGCAGAGTCACCGAGAAGGCAAAGAATTCCTTGGCCTCTCTTAAGAGAGAAAACCCTCAACTTGAGCCAACGCTTGCCATTATTCAGGTAAAGTACGCCTGTGCTCACTGGCTGTGAGAGATTTCCTTTGGTACTGTTACTTGTCTGAAACTTCAGAAGCACACGATGCAGAAAGTAATTTTAATCTTTTTTTAATAAAGAATATTATGTGCTTTATTATAAAGCAAAGCAATGGGAGGAGGTAGTTCCACTAGATGGTACATTGTCCTTCTTCAGGCCTGAAACAGACACAGCAAAATTCAGACTGTGGGAAAGCTTTGCAAAGGAAAGGAACAGTTTTATCCCTTCTTCCTTTTGCTAACGTGGTCTTCCCCATTGTAAGTACGGATCACTTTTTCTCACAGCTTGTCTAAGTTGATTAACTTAAGAGTTGAATTAAAGTAATGTTCTCAAACCTTTATTTAGCTTGAAGCTTTTTTTGCAATCCTGAACAAAGTGCTTGCGTGCCTGAAAGGGTGGGCCTCCCTTCACCTCCCACCCCTGAAATAACAGTGCCAGGATTAATGAAAGACCCAGTTGTTTCCTGTCAACTATGTTACCTTTGGGTAGCTGTGGCTTATCACTGTCTTACTGCTCTTATAAGAAGAGGAAAACCACACTAAAAAGTCCCAGTCAGCTCAGAAGGGTCAGTGTGTAATAAGTGCCCTATGTAAAGTGTCAGCATCCTGTAGAAGTAGCAGCACTTTCTGATGTGAAGGAATCCCGTAGTAATTGAGAACCATTGTTTTACTAATGCTGTGAAGAGCTTTCCATCCCACTGATGGTGCCATTTTTGATAGGCAATGAAGATCACAGATGAGTGTTGCTACCCCTGCAAAGCTGAAAGATGTTTGTCCTTAGATTTCTTAAGGTTTCAAAGCCACAAAACAAGGGATGGTTGTCATTCAGAGGGGACCCAGAGCCATGCAGGCGAAAATGTTATTGTCCTGTTTCCTCGGATGGTGGTATTGGTTTTGAGTGGGCACACACTGAAACTGATTCAGTAGGTTGTAAGTTTAAAAGCCAACTGTAAATACTTTTGAACTACTGATAGTGAATCTAAGTAATGCAGCAACACCTTTATTTCAGTAGGTCTTCCAGTGAGGCTGTCTGAACAGGCTCTCCCATCTCTTACCCTCCCTGGTAATTGCATTTAATGTTTTCACAAAGCCCTCTAAGGCTAAAGTTTAAGGACTGCTAGAAAAGCAGTGACCTGTCTCCATTCAGTTGCACCATGAGCTGGACTAGGACTGGGATCTACCCCAGCCCAAGGGGTCTAAAAAGGCTTCCTTTTAACCACATTTGTCTGCTGGGTCTGGTTTTCTGCATGACCATATGAGTATTTTATGCTGGCACAATGGAAGGGATGTCCCTCTTGTCCCTGTTTACCCCACTTGGTTTGTTTTGCATCAGGAGGTGGCTGTAGGAACATGTGGCCTAGATCCTTCTGGGTGAAATTCACCCAAGGTGTGTTCTCCAGCTGTCAGTCACTCTAGCTCTGGTCTGGTTGTGAGGAGTGAAGCAGAGCCCATTTTAAATGTGTATCTGTTGGTACAAAGAAAACTTGCTTTGGTCTACAAATGTTCTTGTGATGCACTGCTCTACCAGTAATGTGGGCAGAGCCTTAAGATTTGTGCTGCTCCCCATGTGCCACATCTGCCCAGAGGAGCAGGGGGAGGGCAGTGAAGTTATCTCCTTTACTAGCCACTCATGGCTGCAGTCAGCATGACAGGGCAGCACTGGGAATGAGGAGTTGCAGACTGAACCTGCAGTGGAATGATTTTACAACTGTCCTTTTCCTCTTGAGCCAACTGAACCTGAATTGATGCTGAAATTGATATCTGTGTTGCGTATTATCCGTGTTGAACCTTGGTTGGAGCTGTGCAACAGCAAAAAATGAGTGGTGGGTGCTTCTTAATTTTTTTGAAGCTGAAAACTAAAATAAGGCACCAGGATCCTGCTTAATAGTAGTGGAGCTGTTGCCCTGCAAAGCTCAGCAAAGCCCCCCTGGCTCCCCTGCACCCCCTGTCCTGCCCTTGCACCCTGCCAGCTCATGTGCTGAGCTCAGGCCTCACCTGTGCTGCTTGGTGGGTTTTGATAGGAACTGGTTCAGGGTAGGGACTTTCTGCACTCACACAAGATAAGTGTTCTCCTGCCAGTGCTGCAGCAGCAGGGACACTACAGGCGACAGTGGGTACCACCAGTTGCTCCATCCCAGTTAAACCTCTCGAGCAGTCAGTGTGGGGGTACAGTCCCACATTTACTGGCATAGGGGAGCAGCTGCTGAGCTGTCCTTAGACCTATCTCTTCTTCCCTCGGCACAGTGTGAGCTCTGCACGGTGTCCTCAGTGCAGCAGCCTCTGTGCTGCCACTCACCACCAGCTGCCAGGTTTGGGGAGTGGGATGCTGGTAGTGTGGTGCCAGGAATGCTGGCAGTGCAGGGAGGGAGCTGGGGGATAGAGGGCAAGCCCTCCTTCCCTAACAAGAGCTGCCCCTCTGCACAAAGCCTGTCCTTTTAAATGCTCTTTTTATCACTGTCAGCAGTCTTGAACTATTTGGGATTAACAGGGATGGCCTGCTTCTTTCTTAGAATTGTTTTTTATTAGTTTGAATACCTTTGGACACAGGAATTGTCACTACGTTTCTTGCATAGACACATGCATTAGCGTACTCACATTTTTAAATGTATTATTTTAAAACTCAGTTTCTGTTTTGTTCCCCAAGGCACATAATGACCATTTGATTCAAGAAGCAAACAAGAACTTTGCCAAAGAGGTAAGCTTTAGCTGATACATGTGTTAATAATCGTGAGCTACTTGCCTTTGGTAATTTTAAGTCTTTTCTTTCGACAGGTTGGTCTGCGTGTTGTTCATGTCTGTCTTCCTGAAGGCAGCACCAAGGATGAGGTAACTGAAGTACCTGAAGGAGTCTTCCTTTTCTGCTTTTGTCAAAAACTTGTGTTTATTGCTGACTTTCATTATATTTTGACTGACCGCTAGTAACTCAAATTAGGGTTGGGATTGCCTTGGTTTAAATAGCAAATATTATCCCCTTACTGGCAAGAGTGAGAAAAAAGAGAATTAATGGGCATGTCTGCTGTTCCCTGGCAAGCTGGGGCAGAATCAATAGAGTAATGTTTTGGTTTTGTGCTTGGTGTTTAACCTCATACCAGCTCAAGTATCCTGTTTCCCACAGTTGCTCTTGTGACTGTACCTGATTCTTGCCCAAATTATTCAGCAAAGTTAAAGATTGTATGATTATTTGGGGAAGGGAGGGGGGAAGGAGTGGGGGGTGTTGAATTTGTCTATTGATCTTTTAATGTTTAAATTATGTATTAAAGAACAAACATCCACGCCCAAATCACTAGAGGCCTGAATTCTTTACCTTGTTGGAGCCACAGCACTTAATATCAATTGTGTTTTAAATATAGAAAACCATGTGAAAGTTGAACCAGGAATGTATAGTAAAAGATGACACTGTTCCCAGCTGGCCTCCTTGTGCTTGGCAAGTTTGATAACCCTGCAGGCTTGTGAGTTCTGTGTACTGTTTTGGTTTTCAGTACACTTTGTTCTTAAAATGTTACTGCCTTGCAGTGTAATCTCAAGAACTGTTTCCAGATACACTGAAAGGAACTTGCTGTGAAGTTTTGTAGATTGTGAATAGTCAGTTACCCATTTAAGGAGAGTGGGCTTTTGAAATGAAAAACAAATACACTTTGTTGGTGGTAAATGCGTTTTATCTGTTGAGTAACTCAGCAGGAAATAGGTAAAATACAGTGACCGTGCAGCAGTAGTTGCTTTTACTTTGAAGTAGTATCTTAGAAAGTGGTTGAGCTGTGTATTTAAAGAGAAAATTGGGGTATTTCTGTTATTTGAAGGAAGTTACTTCCAATAAAATTCATCATGGTTTGCTTACTCTCTTGCTTACTATGACAAAGCTTTTTACAGCTGCTAAAATCCACATCTCTGGTGTGTTCCCTGGTGTGGGAAGGTGGGAGGGATTTCAATACCATGCACATTTGGGTTTTGCCATAACTTCCTCTGTACAATAAAGGCAAGTTAATACTACACTACTTTACCCTTCATGAGTTATAAGTAATTGAAATGCTGTGATGATGGAAAGCTGAATTAAAGTCAGATGCAATTAAAATGGAAGACTGAATTATTTTCCCAGGAGGCAGAAATAACAGCTTCAAGTTTTAATTGCTCTGTAGGCCCCCAGCATTTTGTAGCATACCAAGATTTTTTTAAGAAAAATGTGGATGTTTTCATGTCTGTATTGTGATATATTTAGTTATCCTTTCTATTGCAATGTATACCAGTCCTGTTGCTGTCAAATGCCACAGGACCTTAGTAGATATGCCTGGTTTTGCCTCAGGAGTTAGGAAACTAAAGAGGCATTTCTGTATCAGTGACATGCTTGTATAATCTGTGTTAAGCATGAAAGTAGTACGTTCTCTTGGTTCAGAGTTGCAGCTAATCTAACTCTCCTGCCTAATTCCCTTAGCTTAATGTTGATTGCATATCAAGTGTGTGGGTAATAGAGTTCACAATTATACTGAATAGTTTACAAGAAAAGCATTTTAAGAAGGCATGGTATTAGGTAAGGAAAAAAAAAAAACTACTTGTAATCCTTTTCTGTTGGATATTAATCCAATTCAATTATAAAACTTTGTGATGCTTGCACACTGATTTTATTTACATGATGGGAAGACATGCTTGCATGACATTTCTCACCTAAGAAAACTTCAACATGTTTTGTTCCATTGTATTCTTTCTGGTCACAGCAGAATAGCATGGATCAGCATTACACTTTAGAGAGGAAGTAATCAAGGGTAGGCAGTACAGTCTCAGATGTCAAATATGACCAATTATAAACCACTTGAACTTGCATCTGGTTCAGTACTTGAAATTCATTAATTTTTCTGCAGTGCTGTTTCAACATAACAATTCTTCACAAGACAATTATCAGCTCTTAGGATCAGGGTGTTTTGAGAAGGAAAATTGGTAACCATATATGCTGGTTTGATGAGTTTTTTCTTGTACAATTGTTTTTCCAAGTGTTACAGCTTTTTGTCCCTGTTCTGTGTTGGGGTGTGATCTGGTCCTGTCTTGAATTATGTATTACCTCAGGTGTCTTGTTTCTAAAAGCATCTTCTGAAGCCATTGCAGTGGCACGCTTTTGCTGAGGTTTGGAATGGTGAAACACAAACTGCTTTTGGCAGCACAATGTCACATAATACGTGTTTACTTTGCGAGATGTTTAGCATAGAGTCAGGGTGGCTTAATTTGGTAAGCCATGGAAATATAAACTGAGTAGAGCGGGTTATTGCTTTTTCATTTAGAATTTGCAGTAATAAGCAAGGGAAGCCAAGGTGGCCATAAAGTAATTGAAAAAAAATTACAGGTTTTACCCCATTCTAATCAGATTCTCCTTTTGTCTGTTGTTCTGATCTTTAATGCTTTTTATTAACTTCCTAGATTGTCAGTGAAATCTTGAGACTTAATGAGGATCCTAACGTGCAGGGCCTTGCTCTTGACCTCCCAGAAAGCGTATATAGCAGTAAGGTATTAAATGCTGTGAAACCAGAGAAGGATGTGGATGGGTAAGTGGAGTACTGAGAAAAAATATTAGCAGACACAGGCCTGATGGCTCTGTAAAATCAATTTTCCCCTGTGCTTTTCATTAATGGATTCCTCAGTCAATGTGTCTAGCTGTGCTATTGAGCAGTGATAAAAGATGCCTCTGAATCAATGAGAAGTCTTTTGCTCAAGTAGTTTTGGTCATTATCTTTTAATTTTTTACATAATGTATGTTCAGGGCATAGTCTTTTCAAAGAAGTTAAAAACAAAGTCTTGATTTACTGGTGATAATTAAGGTATTTCAGTACTTCAGTAATACAAGTGGTAGTAACAAAGTACTGAATTTTCCCAAGAAGGATCGATGGAAATATTGCAGAGAAGGTTTTCACTTCCTTACAGCACTCTTTCGTGGTGAGAGAGTGGGCTATAATAGTTTGGACCCATTAGCACAGATTCCCAATAATTGTGGAGTTGTACTGCTCTCTGAAGAGACCACTGGTGTAATTTAGGTTTGTGAGTTACCATTTTGCTGCTCTTGCAGCCTTCCTGCTCTTAGCTGCATTAGTACCATTTTTTTTTATCCCACTCTCTCTCCTTTTTTTTTCATGTCAGGAAAAACATCTAAAAATCCTTCAAATTAGTTACCTTTCCACTATGTGGAGTACTGGAGATTGTCAGAGAATGGAAAATTGGAGCATCCTTCTGTATGAGAGAGAATGGAGTGCAGTGTGGAAAGAACTGGGTTACCCCCTCCTAAACCAGCCTGAGCCCAGCAGGATGTGTTGCCTCTGGCTTGGCTCTGGCAGCACTGGCCTGGTCTCACTGCAGCCACTGAAGTGTTTTGGCCCAATGTGCTGTGCCCAGTCATGATAAGTAAAGAGCTGCCTGTGTATCGTGGGATGGTGTTACTCATTCTAACTCACAGATCCCTTTCCTGGCCTCTCTCGAGGCTCAGTGTTTGTCTGTCTGGGGTGTGGGATGATACAAATTAGCTGCAGTACATGACTATCAAAGGATTTGCTTTTGTGAGAGATGTTTGCTCTTGGGATTACCTCTTAGCCATGTTACAAGCATTGCTGGGGATTTATGTTACACAAACACTTTTTTTTTGTTAAATTGCCATATTTTTCCACTGCAGATTATCCAGTGTAAACCTAGGACGCTTGGTACATGGTGATGTCAATGACTGTCTAGTTCCTCCTACAGTGTGTGCTGTGATGGAGCTTCTTGAAGATATAGGTGAGTCCTTCTATCATAATCATTACATTAATTTTAGCCTATGTTACTCGGTTTTAATCCTGACTGGGAGTCAAATATAATCTGACCTTTTTGTGTTTTCTGTTGTGTTGCTGTCCCACCTGACATACATTTGTCTCCTGCTGTTGAGGGACCCAGTGACATCTGAATGCCGTGTTTGCAGAAACGGGTCTCAGGCCTACAGGTTTTTGATATTAGGCAGGGGTTAGCTGCCATCAGCAGATTTAATTTCACTGAAGACACACAAGACATGTGAGTCTTCCAAACAAAAAATACAGACATCACTTGGGGATTTCACTTGACTGTTTTGGTTAGTGTGAGCAGTTGGAGAAACCCAAGTTTGCCTGTAAATTGCTGCTGAGCAAATCTTTTGGTTTGGATTGTGTCGTGTCAGTGCTGACACTGGCAGATTCAAACAAGCCGGTTTACTGTGTGTGAAGACACTGTTAGTTTAAGGCAGTATTTCAGAAGTTGTCTCTCTTACAGTGATTCATAATTGTTGAAACAAGGATTTCTGTAGCAGAACTGTAAATAGGAGGTTAAATATACTTAGTAACAAAAGTGAGTGAAAGGATTTGTGCAAAATACCAGAAAGCCGGAAGAACAGTATTTGCTTACTAGAAATTAGAGAGTCACCAGGAAACTACTTAAGACCTGTGGTTGTTGTCCCTGCACAGGCTCCAGAAGAGCTGCCCGTGCTGGCACAGCTGCTGCGGCTGTGCAGGCACACGGCGCTGTCCCTGTGAGCCCCTGTGCTGCCCCTTCTGGAGTGCTGCCGCAGTGGGTGGCCTGGGGCCAGGTCCGTGTAGCTGCTGGTGCTCGTGCCCTGCACCGGGGGCGGCTGAACGACTTCGCTTGTGTCGCACAGGTGGGAAGACGGTGCTGCTGGTGGGAGCGCGCGGGGCGCAGGGCGCTGCCCTGCAGAGCGTGCTGCAGCGCGAGGGAGCCGCCGTCCTCAGCTGCCCCTGGAGAGCCCCACAGCTGCAGAGCGAGGTGAGCGCTCTTCTGTCTGCCCGGGCTCGTCGTGCATCCCCACTATCTGCTCATCCCTGTCAGCTGTCCGCCTGCCGATCCTGCCCTGGCTGCCATTCCCAAGAGGGAGACTCGTCACTGCAGTCACAGGTGGCACTGGGGTTGCTGGTAGCCAGTGTGGGTCGGGGTCTTTTCTCCTTTCTGCATGCTCAGAAATGGTGCAAACACTGGCCTCTACCAGAATATTACATGTAACAGCAGCTGCTCTAACTTCATTATTTTACACCAAGAGCTGTGAGAGAAGGAATCCAACAAACGTTTTAGCTCTCCCTTTTGCTTTCTGTCTGTGCAAGAGAAATGCCCTCTTTTTTTCTCATCCTGTGATACCGTCATCTACATGAAACTACTTTTACTGGATTTGTGTCCTAAAGGTTTGCAAGTGCTGCTGCTCTTGGGACAAAGAAGTTCCCAATCTTTATCTTTGAAGAGAACTGTAAAAGGATTCAAAGAAATTCAGGAGCCTTAAACCGAAGGATTTGCATGGTCCCTCTGGCTGCTTTTTGCAGAGCTTTTAGACACAATTTAGAAGTTGGTATAACTTGCTGTCGAACTTAACAGTTTATTCCTTAGTCCCAGATTTCACAGATTACTCCAGCTGGGATTGCACTGTCCTCGGGGCATGTGCAGCAGGGTCCAGACTCTGGCTGTAGGAGCTCAGTGTACTCCAGGGCCTGGCTGCCCCTCGGGGTGAGGTGCCAGGGACAGCTGTTGTGTTGGACAGCCCGTGCCACAGGGTGGCAGCCAAGGCAAAATGATGGTGTCCAACCTCCGGGCTTAGGAGGCGCGGACAGGAGGAGGAAATAAATTCGAGCAGCTGTGATAGAAAGTTCTCTGGCAAACCTGTGTTTTCACAGCTGTGGATGTTTTTGTCAGGCTTGTCTCAGCTCTGGGCTTTTAAGTGACTGACAGCACTCAGGAAACATATGGTTCTCTGGGAGATGGAGTGCTGTGAACTTGATCCTTGCCATGTCTCATTCCTCAGTTATTTCTCATTGCCTGGGGTTGTGCTAGAGGACTGCTCTGGGCTGGATGGGGTGGGTGACAGGGTGGCCAGAGGTGTTTCCACTGGTTCACAGCAAAAATTTTGGATAGGGCCCAGAGCTGCTTGTGCAGCGCTGTCAATAGCTGGAGAGAATTCTGTTTCCTTCCATCCAGATGCTTTCCCATAATCATGCTTTGCTTTTTGGCATTCCCCATAGCTTACCTCTTGGAGCAGGTCACTGATGGGAAACAGAATGGGAGGCCTAAGTTTGAGGCTTTATGCACCTCAGTTTTAACTTTAGGCAGTAAAAGAATTTGTACTTCGCCTGCAGGACTAATCTGCAGAGCCCAGGGGAAACCCACCTTCCTCTTCCTCACCTGTGAGCCTGGAGCAGCGTGTCTCCAGTAATCCCAGAGCACTGCTGAACCTGTCTGGATGTCACTCTGATAGTTAACTCCAGCTCCTTGATAAAATCTAATGCATGCAGGGAAAACTATCCTGTTTCATATTCCCAGAAGCTGGAGAGTCAGAAACTGAGCACAAGTTTCTTACTTCAACGAGGTACTGCTGTCTTGTGGCAACCTGTATTTGAACTACAATGTTTTTAGATAACATGATTATAGGATTTATATTCTTCTGCTTAAAATGCTGATTAAGTAAAAACAGCTTAAGTGTTCACCAGGTTTCTTCTCTTGATTTTTTTAATTTGAATTTCGAGTAAGAAAATGTGTTAATCAATGTTGAGGTTTTTCAAAGGCTTGAAAGAATCAATTCATGTTTTGTTTTTCCTGCACAATACACTAACTTTTCCTTTCTCTGAATGTGACAGCTGTACAGTGGCAGCTTGTGTGCTGTTGTTTGGAAGTATAACCTGGGGTAGCATAATCACTTATGAAGTTAGGGATAAACTTACGAAGAGTATGATTTTTTTCACTGGGATGCATTTGTTTTGCAATATATAACAGGAAAGGAGAATTTTGTCTTAAGGGTAGGGGAATGTTACTTGCCATAAGCCAATGGCCAGACCTATTTGCATTGAAGCACTAACCCTGACCTTAATGATCTAATGCCTTTCTTAGGTGGTTACTTACCTTAGACCAGCTCTGCTGGTTCGTTCTTCTTTTTAAAGAGGACAGCTTAACAACAAGTGTTTTCTTTAGAAATTCTTTTAATTTAAATGAGTTAGACAACACTAAGGTTGTAGGTTTTTTTGGATAAGGTTTTATATTGCTATGGACTTGTTATTGCTTCTTTTACTCATGCACTTTTGCAAAAATATTTTGCAAAATAATCAAGAGGAAGACATGTTTCAGTCCACCTTAGGAAGAGTTTAATATAGGAGTAGCTCTCTTAACAAACAGCATAATGGCATCTACCATCTGATTAAATGTGCTCCTTTAAAGCAAGTCTGTTCTGTCTTATGGCAGGAAAAGGGAATAAAATAAATAATGGCATTTTTATTTCATTGCTTTGATCTGAGATAATGGACAGAGTTTAAATGTTCTTTTCCTTCCCCACTTCATGTTTTGTTCAGCTGAGCAGATTATTAATTTTGTTCCATTTTGGGTTTGCTTGACTTCAGTTCTTACGAATAATCATCACGGCACAGCTGAGCCATGTCCTTCAGAACTCTTGAGCTTCCTGGGTTTTCAAATAATTCACAAATGAAAGAAGGCATTTTAGAAGGTTCTGACACATCTGTGCAAAGTTGCCATGAAGAAACATTGTTCTTTTTGCATTGATATGTTCAATGCAAAAGAAATTACAAAGTGAGAGATAAAGACATAAGCATCTTGGAGGAAATACTTAAGATGTTATCATTCTATTAAGCTTTGTGTAGATAACTCTTCAAAGCACATTCACTGAATTGTGCCTGAAGAATGACATAGTGACATACTTTTATGAACATCTCCTTTGTGATTTTAAAATGGGACTCCCCAAAAGTCAATTCAGTATTACATGTGAAGAATGGGAGCTGACATGTTTAATCCTGTATTACATCAGAATTATGCTTTCTAGTTTGAAAGAAGGTTGTCAAGTAGATTTGTATTGAAAAAACAGATTATTTTCTTGCCAAAACATGGGTAATACTTAGTACCTGTAAGAAAACAGAATTTTGTTTCAGTCATCTAAATTCAGTCAGTCATTATTTCAGCACGTCATCTTTAATGTAGTCCGTGTGTGAACCACATCATGCCTGTTTTAAGAGAGCTGCTATCCTACAATCTTATGGTAAAAGAAGTGAGAATTGGTCTACCTAGGTATAATTAGGAATAGAAAAGTTGTTTGCAAAAGCAAGGTTAAGAAGTATGAGAGTGTTTCAGCTGGAGTCCTGAATGGGAGTTTCCTTTTCAGGTTGGAAAAGAACTTTTGGGCGCAGTGTGCTTTTCCTTAGAGCCGACACTTGAGCTTCAAACTCTTAGACATCTCTTAGCCATTTGCTGTCCTAGTTTTGTTGTCTGGGTAAGACCAAGAGTCTTGTTACAGGCAGAAAAATACATTTTGTATTGTAAGCAGGAAAGAACAGGAGACCAGGTACATGGATCCCATAAGGGGAGAGGAGAGGGAAGCTGCATGAGAGTTTCTAATGATGATGATGATGTAGACAAAGTTATTTCCACTTCAACATTTTATGCACATCATCTCTGTTCCTTGTAATTTTGAAATGTATCCCCCTGTCTGTAACCTAGAGGAGCAGTTGCTAAAGCATGAATCATAGTGGCAGGCTTGAGTCCACAGCAGAGATGTGGGCTTGATTTTCACGTGCACTGTATAGGGCAAGTGCATTCAGGATGATGTGGCAGGGAAAGCTGGAAGAAACTACATAATTAGTACTTACCTTGGTGGAAGAAGTACCTGAAACTAGGCATTGACTTAAAAAATTTTCCGTATTTCAGAAACTAATTAGAATTGCTGTGGTTGAAGTGGAACCTGATCTGTAAACTGATGTGCATAAAGTCTTTTTTCATGAAGAGAGTTGTGAAAAACCTTTTAATCAGATTCCTATTCCTCGTCCCATCTCTTCAATTTTGTATTGCCTAGCTTCATACCCAGGACTCTGAGGGCTTTTACATTTCAATTTTTAATTTTAATTTTTATTTTGTTTGATCATGCATTTAAAAATGGCTTTTTTAGCAGTCCATTTTAACTATGAGAAAATGAAAATTTTATGCAGACTTCACAGCAAAATGGAGTTTCAGTTGTCTGTAATATACAGCTACTTTGTGCCATTATCATTTAATACTTGGCTCGAAAGTCAGTATTGTTGTTTTAACATTTGGTGTTCTGCCTTGGGAATGGGTGGTGCTTCTTAGTCTGCTTCAATTTAAATCTTGGTGGAGAGGATCATGTTTTGTTATGAGGTAAGGTTTCAGATTATTTATTGGCACAGCTCTTGCTAACTGAAAAAATATTTACCGGTGAGAAGACAGGATACTACTGGACTATTGGCTTGTTTGTCTGCAGCCTGCTGCCTAGTACGTTAAGGAGGGCTTGGCCTGATGCTTGTCATTCCTTCCTCTAGCCAGCCTGATAGAATGGAGCCTTGCTGTCCAGGGAGCATGGGGCAGGCAGCCACATGTTCTCCCTCATGGGTATCTCCTTGACCTTCTGGCTGTGGCTGCCTGTAGCATCTGGTTCCTGTAAGATGTGTCCTCTGTGTCCTCTGTCCAGGGACTGTGGTGAATTTGCTGAGGAAGGCTGAATGTGATGATTTCATAGGACTTTTCCATCTCTAATGTCTGTGATCAGTTTCTGATGTAGATGACCCTGAACACGCATCCCAAGGCTTGCTTCTTGCTTTAGTGATTAAACAGGCAGTCAAAAGGGTAGATTACGGCAAGAGAGAAAAATCTAAAAGGAGGCATGGGCACAACTTCTTGTTAGTGAAACTAAAATTCCCTGATGGAGATCACATAAATCTCTTCCAAGGATACCCAGAATTCTGTACACAAGTATTTTGTTTTCAGTGGACTTGCTCTCCCAGTTTCTGTATATAGTTTTTAAAAATACTCACAGGGGAAAAAAAATTCTCTAAAATGTTTGTGATACATATTTTATTGACTCTGCAGGAACTTTTTCAGTAGTTGCACATGAAATATTGTTTTCTTTGTGAAATAAGGGAAAGGAAATCACACTGGGGAAGGCTCTGAGAAATCAGTGTGTCTTTAACCTGTGGTACAACTCTTTGCTGCCATGTGATGCAACTTTTTTCGTGGAGGAGGTGGGGCAGGGCAATGAGATGACAGGTCCAGCTGGTTTTCTGGTAAAATTTATGGGTATGTGCGATGTTAGCTATCCGAACCAGTGTTAATGTTGGCTACAAAAATAATTGCGTTCAGCTGTTAAGAACATTTTTCAACATTAGGGTCGGTAGTCATAGAGATGAGTATTTGGTTCCATCAGTTGTTTTCTGGCATTATAGTTACATTGAATCATTTCTGTCATAAGTATGTTGGCTGAACATTCATCAGAATTATTACTTGTTGCATACAGCTCTCAACTTGTTCATCAATTCACAATGCTAAGCGGTGTGCAAAGCTCTTAGTCCTTGTCCCGGAGGCTTTGCATGGGAGGGCATCTTGACTTACAGTATATGATTTATAACTGCTAGAATAGGAATTATTTTTTCCTTGGAAAAAAAAGGCTGTGCTCATGTAACAGAGAAAAATCACTGTTTTTCTCTGTGTGGATGTTGACTGTTACAGCAGAGATTTCCTTCTTTTGCAGGGCAAAATGTGCCTTCAGCATGGTATTCTTGGTACACAAATCATTACAGGATCTTTTTATCCGGATTTCCTTGCAGATTTCTCGGTATCATTTGACCTGACACTGGTCAAGCATTATGACTTACATGCCCTTCTAGGAGTGGCGTGTAAGCTGATATTTGCATCAGACTCAGGAGTGTGAGCAATTCGAACAAGGCTGAATGACTGTGCACAGGCAATCACAGGAGTATTGCTGGACATGTGACTGAAGCCTGAATCAGCTCATTGCATTAGTCATTTGTCAAGCAAGGAAATCTTCTCCCACTCTTTTGGCTTTGTTTCCACATGGGGATCTCTAAGGAGGGTTAGGCTATCCTTGTGTCCTCTGACGGGGAGATGGAGTTTTTTTAGTTTTCTGCCTTTTCCGCTGCAGTTATGTTCTTCTCCCCTCCTGGATGCTCTGCTGTGCCAAAAACCTGCTATCCTGACAGGATTTGTAGCTGTTCTTTCTTGGCAAGAGTGTTGGGCAAGGTTGTGTCAGAGCACTTTTGGCCAAAAAAGAAGCTGGAATGGTTGTCAGTCACAAATCAATCCGTAGAGTGGCTCACTGAGCTTGTGACACTTGGAATTAATTTGCATTTATCCAAAATATTACCAAAACTGCTGTGTCTCTGAAATAATTTTTACATTCAGGCTTGAGGCAGTGCTGTGTCCATGTTTTGCTTTTTTAGTGTATCTTTATACATCTGCTTCTGGTGCTGTCCCTTATCTCACGGTGATTCTAATAACTCATACAGGGCCCTGTTTTGGAGGAAATGGGGAAAGAAATGCACTTACATCTTTGATTATAAGAATTTTTGTAGCAACCATTTTTGCTCCAACATCTGACAGGTTGAGCTAAATCAGGGCAGTGATTAGCAAACATGAACTGAGAAGGAAAAAAGTACTTTAATTGGTATTCTTCAAAGGCATCGATCTTCGCAGAAGGGGTCATCTTGCATTCCCATCAGCTGGCCTGGTTTTCTACTGTCAGACAGTCTGACTGTACTCTTTATAAGTGCCTGTCTTTCAACCCTTCTTTTTCTCAAATTGCTCCAAGTTATCTTGGACTTTAGGACAATGGTAGAACTTTTTATTTGGAAGGATATAATCCCCATTAAATATTGATACTGACTTTGACCTCACTCGCCTGATCTCACAATTTGTTTACCTAACCTAATTTTAAATACTATTCTTAAGTTTTGTGGCATGTAAGAATCAGAATATCGGTTTGGATCTTTCTTTTTTTTTTCTTGTTGTCTGTAAATGCTTTGCTCAAAAGGCTATTGCTATGTAAGTCTGAATATTTTTTAAGATGAGTATTCAAGTGTGTTTTTCTAAGATTAAATGCTTGCTTTGTTTCTGGGGGTGTTTTGGTCTGTCCCTAGCTCCGTCACGCAGATGTGGTGGTGTTCGGCAGTACGAAACCCGATGATGTTCCTGTGAGCTCGATAAAGCCTGGGGCCACCATTATCAGTTGTGCTCATGATCTGCTGTCAGGTAAGAGGTGATAAAAGGTATCAGTTCCTGCAAGTGATGTACAGCAAGCCTTTGAGATGTGTGTGGCATCTTGGTGACAATGCAGTGTGGTTAAAAGCTGCATCTCTGTGGGAGGGCCCTTAGAGGTGGGTGTACAGGGCATGTGTACACCTTTCTCTGATGTATAATTAGGAAAAATATGTTAGGTGAGAGAAGAGAGATTGGAACAGATTCTTCATACCAGGATGGTTAAATAAGTGATGACCCAGTGGATTCAGAGAATTCAGAGGGAAGACTTTTGGGTCATCGGATGAGCTATTATGTAGTGCTGTTTTGCTGTATCTTATCCTATGACTTCTGTGGACTCACCTGGGATATGGGAAAAAGAGAAGAAGGGAAGAAATATCAACTGCAGGGTGCTGTGAAAATGTCTGCAGAGAGTGGTGCAGGAGGGAGTACAGAAATCATGTGTAGCTAAGAAGATGCAGAGCATCTCCTGCAGTACTTATTCCTACAAAAAAGTTTGGATTCACTTCCTTCCTTATCCCCTGACTTCTTGTGGGGGGTATATGTGTTCATTAATTTCTCAGTTGAAACACGTTACAGAATTTTACTGGGAATAAAATTAAGAAATCTTCCCAGAAGTTACTCTGCTGCTAGAATAACATGTAGTAATAATAATGATATGTAATTTTACATCTCCTGTAAAATTTCATAAAATTCCATGAAGATCTCTAGATATTTTCTAGATTTTTGGTGTGTATATGAATTTGACTGGTCAGCATCCCAATGAGATTATGCTGCGAATGAATAGGTGAGGAAGTTCATCTTATCACAAGTGTACTAGATTGACATCTGTTGATGAAATGGGCATAAAAACTGTGGAAATGGGCATAAAGCTGAGAGAACCTAATTGCATGGGTTTTAAACTAGGGATATTCCCTAAGGACAAATTAAGCAGACACTCTCTTCAGAGCTAATGCAAGATAAGGCTCATAATAAAGCAGCTGCTGTTCCCGTGCAAAGCATGGCCTTAGCAATAGATTTCTTTCTTCGTCTTTCACGATGTCCTCTTGACTTGAACAGACACTGCAGGTGTGGGAGATCTGGGTTGTTATTCACTCAATTGTCTGAAGGCATTTGGACATTCATCTTTCACCTCCCAAAGCAGATCTCTGATCCTACTGAGGATCTCAAGGGTGGGTACCATCCGTATCCCTTCCTGAATGCTGCACAAGTTGTCCAAAAATAATACATCTTTTCTTTTTCCTGGCCTAGTGACTGGGAGACTCCTTGCATCTCTAATGCCCATTTATTTCCCATAGGGATTTTTGGATATAATTATTAAGTATCTGTGGAGCAGGGCTTGGCACACAGGTCTCTTCAGCAGGTACCCAAACTACTAGTATGACACAGTCAGACATGAAGGAGGAATGGGGGAGAAAGGGAAAGGAATAGAGAAGAGAGGGAGTGGTGGTACAGCGGTCATACCTATAAATAAATAAGTGAAAAGGAATCTCCCCTCCTCATTTTAATCTTGCAAGTAGAAACCTCTTCTGTGACAGACTTGGGATGGAGGTGCAGGACTGTTCTGACAGGGTGGGATAAGCCAGTTCTTTCATCCTGAGTGGGCACCAGGAGTGACTGGGCTCTCCCAGCACTGGTGCAAGTCTCTCTTTCACTGGTGCAAGTCTCACACCTAATTCTCTCCATTGAAAAGGGAGTCTGAGCCTTCACAGACCTGAAAGTTATGCAGTATAACTGCATGCTATGTCTTAAGACTTAAATATCTTCATGCTTTAATTGCTCTAAATAGCTATAGATAACACTAGTGTTTCCCTTCTCTAAAAGAGTGCTGCTAGAAAAACTGCATTACGTATCACAGTAACATTCATTCCTAAGGCAGGAAATGTAAGATTTGGCATAAGCATATACGTTTCCTTGCATTTCTCAAGTTGTAGCAGTGCGCTCTGTTGAGTACTGCATTTTTTTTGGAAAGGCAGCATGAGATTTTAATCAAGATAATTTAAATAGAACTTATCCACCAAATGTCTATCTGTCTCTATGGTTATGCTTTGGAGGTTGTCAGAACCTTGGAGAAACTCCGAAATTACAGCAGGAAAGCATTTTACCAGCTGTAAAAATGTTGGTCTCAAGGCTTACTAGAGAGGTACATGAAACACAGGTGTCTGACAGGAAGAATGCACTTAGTTTAGTTGCAAGATGTTTGTGGGAGGCCCATTGTGGAGTAGTTGTGACCTTGGAGAAACAACTGAATCTTACAACTGACTCTTGACTTCCATGGAATCTGGCTGAGGTGCTTGGAAATTGTTCTGGATTTTTTCTTGCTTTAGAAATGTCCGACAAAACATCTGTGGGGTCACAGGAGCTTAATGAAGCCTGAAAGCAATAGTGGTCATGAAGTAACTGTTGTTCTTGCTAGATTGTGGCTAGATTTCCAACTTGTGGGTGTACATGTCATCTAACA
The DNA here is from genome assembly GCA_013399195.1 of Dicrurus megarhynchus. Lineage (NCBI taxonomy): Eukaryota > Metazoa > Chordata > Aves > Passeriformes > Dicruridae > Dicrurus > Dicrurus megarhynchus. The sequence continues at coordinate 330,186 of VXAD01003546.1, forward strand.
CACTTGTGTGTTTTAAAAACACTCAAAAGTTGCAAGGACATAGCTGATTGGGGAAATGTAATGTTGTAAATCAGAAGAGTAGAGAGAAAAGTGCTTGCTCCAAAGTGACAGAATTCTTTTTCAAGTTTTTTTTTTAATCCAAAGATTTTTAAATTATCACAATTTTCTGCAATTTTCTAGCAGTGCAACATCTGCTTCTGTTGCACCGACAGTCTTGGAGTCTGGTGAGTGCTGGTAGTGTCTTGCAGGAATATACTTTATATGTAAATGTATGGCGATGAAAATAACTTTCTAAAAAGAACTTAAGGATGTCAGAATTATTTGGGATTTGATGTCCAGCTCCTTTGGGGTCACTTGAAAGCCGAAGCCCATATGGTTTTAAGTATGTTAGTGGGAAATTCAACCATTTCTCCACCTCTTCTCTATTCTAAGCTGCCTGAGCAGACAGGTAGCACCTGGCAGCAGCTCTCGCTCATCTGCACAATAGGGTATGAGTCAGAGGAGGGAGCACAAGGTCTGTAGTTTTGTAGTGACCATAGTCCAAAGCAGAGAGTGCTATTCCAGCTTCCATCTGGAAAATTTATCCTAAGAGAGCTGTTGCAATCCTGTGATTGTCTTGCTAACTCCATGCATGCATGGCTTTCACCTCTAGTTTCACCTTCACCCCTGTAAAAGCCTGGTTTGTCATTTGTGGGGTGACTGTGTAGCATAGGCAGTCTGAGAGAAATAGTTTATTGAAGGGAATTGTCTAATTCTAGTATGTATTTACACACATGCTAGCTCTGCCCTGATAAAGAAAGTCATATTAAGCCAAATAACATAAAAAGTCAAAATGTTTCTGTAAAGCACAGCTGTCTGAAAGGGGGTTTTAAACTTCATTCTTCCTACTCCATTTGTCTGTTTGGCAGCTCTCCCAGCCTGGTCTCAAAGCAACAAGAGTCAGCTTATGACTGTAATAGACTATTCCAGTAAAATTCCTCTGTCTAAATCTAAAGCTGAGCATCTCCAGAAGATTTTGTTGTTTGTTTGTTTGTTTGTTTTAATTGCGAGTGTTAATGCAAGGAGAAGGACTTTTCAGACACTTTCTTAATTAGAGTTTATTATGAGGACTGTTGCCTTCAGCTTGGTTGGCTTTGTCACTGATGTGCAGATGCCTGCCGTCAAGAAAGTTTGAGAAAGGGTCAGGAAACATACGGAATGAGGCTGAGGGTGTCTGCAGAGAGGGTCTCTTGCTCTCTCAGTGGTGGGTGTGGGAGAGTGGGCTGTAGCTGGGTGGGGGAGCTGGCTCCACTGCATGGCTCTGCCTGCCACGCTGCCTCCAGTCTGAGTGTTCTGTGCCCTTCTGCTGCTGGGACCCTTGCTGGGAGGAGTAACTGTGCAAGGCAACGTGAGCATTTTATGACCAGTAGAGAAGGGGTGAGCAGAGCGAGAGCTTGACCAGGTCAGGGTTTGCACTTCAGTTCCCCTGTGGGAGAAAAGTTAAAGCTGTCAGCGTACAGTTGTTATTTTTTATTACAACTATGTCTACGCCCTTCAGAATGTGGCTAGAGCCTTGATATGCCCACAGAGACTAGGATGTGAATTTTGGAGAAATTGTGTCTAGATAAAAGTCAATGAGCAACAACAGAAGAACAAGCCAGAAGGAGGATTACAGCAAAATGACAAAATAATATGTTTAGTTAGGGTAGCTGATGTATGATTATAATTTGATATATTTCCACTAGAAACAATTATAACTGTGTCTAAAGTTGAAGTCACTCTGAATTGTGTAGACTCTCCAGAATACCTACTTTTAATATCATGCTGATGAAGATAACTGTTGCTACTCAAAAAAATTTGCAAATACTATTTCCAAGTTTTAATAATCCGGTATGGTATTTGTGATCATTTCGTTGTTCTCGCTCACTGTAATGTGTGTGTTGAAAAGAAGACAGTCTTTACCATGCTCATTTAGGTGTTCTGTTTAAGAATATATATACCTTTTCAAATCCTTACAGCTGTGTGAATTTTTTTGTGTGTGGGTTTGTGTAATATGTTTCAGAGCATACAGTTACTCTCTGATTTTCATAATGTATTCATCCCTCTGGGTGATTTCATTTGAAGTATTAAAGAGAAGCCACCTATAATTTTGTCAGTAATATTGTTAAATTTCGATTAAACATTCAGAAATTTTTTATTTGAACATAATTTTTAAATACTTCTCCCATTCACAAGAGCTTTGTGATTTATTAGTGCAATACTTATATTTTTCAGAGAAACGCAACTACGGTCAGCAAAACAACCCTGCTGCTGAAAAGACTGTTGGTTCTCTTGCAGTAGCAATGAGAATGCAGGTTAGTGTACCTTCAAGTGTTGTAGATTTGTTGCTCTTTTTGTAAATTGAAGAAATTGCTTCTACAGTTTAGATTTTAACTTTTGTTTTGCTCTTTCGAACATCTTACCTGACTTCCATTTTAATAGCAACTCTTAATCAGATAGAGTGATACCTATTACATTTAATTAGAGAAAGAAATTAAAAATCAGAAATCTCATAATTCTGGTTAATACAGTAAAGCTTGGCAGAAGCACTTCTGTCAATAGGCTAATGTCACTCACTCTGGTAAGACTGTGAAGATTAATTGTATCTGCATTTTTGCGTCATGATGGATAGAGAGTCCAAAAGTTTGTTATTTAGTGTGGAAGAAGCATGAGTCAGTCAATGAACAATCAGTATCTTCTGTTGTTTTTAAGGTGTGAAAGAAGAACAGTGATTCTTCATCTTACCAGAATAAATGTCCAACTGCCTAATTAGACACTTTTCTCTGCCACTTCTGCGTTAATGGAGTTGTTTCTTTTTGAAATGTGGTCAAACAATAGGAAAGTGGCTCTTATTTTGTCCTAAAACCATGAAATGGAAAAATTTTTCAGTTTGGGGGTTTTTTTTGTTAGCCTTTGCCATAGAAGTTATTTCAACATACTCTAGAGATTGTTTGAAGTTAGTGTTCAGCATTTATGATGCAGCTGTTGTGTGCTGTTTTCTTGTTTAAAACCAGAACATGGTAAAAAACATGGAGCGATGGATCCAGTCCCAGCAGTACAGGAAGTGGGACCTCCACTGCTTGAAACTGCAGCCCCTCTCCCCAGTGCCCAGGTAATAAGTGCTTTTAGAGGAGAAAAAAAAATTAAAAATATTTTATAAAAGAGTAAGCAAGTGTGACAACTTAAAAATGTTCCGTGCCTAATTAATTTTTAACCTTGTGTGGACTATACGTTGTGCCATTCTCTTGTATGCTTCATCGTGACCATGTGCTTTTGTTTGCTATCAATTTTTACTTTGGTGATCTGCCTTGGAGCCAAGCTGTATTTAATGAAGACCAAAAGCTGGAAGGGTTCATTGAAGAAGGGAGGAGAAGCTTTGTGTGAAACCAACAGAAATACAAAAGACAAGAAGTTCCTAATGGCTAAATGTAGGAAGATGTTTAGTTAAGGCTCAGTGATTTCAATGGCATTTGAGTTTGTATTATTTTCTTCCCTCAGTAGAAGTACTTTCTTGTGCATTAGACTTTTAAATTCCTGTGTGGGTGTGAAAAGCAGGAAGCATATTTATTCTCATAGCCAGAATCTTTTCAATCAGTTCCTGTCATTCACTTCCCAAGGCCCGTGTCTGGGCCTCGGGGATTTCAGGTCGGCCTTGGCACGATTGCTGACATCTCTGACATTTAGAGCAGACTGAGCTCTTTACTGTGCTCAAGTGCTTTGCTGTGTGTTGGTTGTGTTGAATGACAGAGAGAGGACCCAACGGCTGGAGGAGAGGTTCTGCTGTGCAGGAAAACGTTGACATCTTTTTGTGCTTACTTGTACGCCTGCTTCTGCAGATGCTGAAGGAACCTCACAGCAGAAGAAACTCAGAGAGAGCTGGAATTACTTAGCCTGGAGGATAGGAGGGTCTTGTCAATGTGTCTAAATACAACGTACAATAATACAAAGAAGACCAAGGCAGGCTCTTTTCAGTGGAGCCCAGTGACAGAACCATAGGCAGTGAGCACAAACTGAGACCCAGGAAGCTCCATCTGAACATCGGGAAATACTTTTTCACTGTGAGGGTGACCAAACATTGACAGAGATTGTCCAGGGTGGTTGTGGAGTGTCCATCCTAGGAGATATTCAGAAGCCACCTGGACATGGGCAACTAACTAGCTCTGGATGACCCTGCATGAACAAGATGACTTCCAGAGGTCCCTTCCAACCTCAGACACTCTGTGATTCTGTAATTCTGAATCCTGTTGCTGTCTGTTTGGAAAGCTGTGACAAAATGTTGTCTTTTCTAAGTATTTTGATTTACTTTTCACTGTCTCTTACAACAGTTTAATGGAAATGGACACAAATGTAATTGAAACCAGAGATGCCAAAAGAATGAGTTTTCTCTTGTAACCAGGGACACTAGGGGACAGAAATGCTTGAGCTTTTTCTGGGCTAGCATGTAACATTTCTAGAACTGAAGCCTGAAAAAACTATCCTTAAATAATACAATTAAAAGTTAAAATATGCGATGCCATGAGTGTGATGGTAAAAACAACTTTCAAAAAAGTATTCCCAACCCTCTCTCTTACATTGTGTGTTTAGTACATAAATAATTACATAATTAATAAATAATGGTGTATATATATGCACCATAATACAATATATATAGTATAATATTTATTATCTAATTAGTAATAGGACTTGCATTTATCTGCTAACTCTGTAGCTTTGTCTTTTTTCTTTTAAATGTAAAGAAACCCTTCAGATGGAAAGTATCCTGTAATAAAATGTAATCTTGCAGTAATACACCACATTGTGTGGAAACAGATGGAGTTTTCATTGAAAATGAGGCAAAGCTGCCTCACTAAAACTAAGAACATCTGCTTTATGATTTCTGGGAGATCTGGGTTGAAGTATTTCCAAATATATTGGAAATAGAATGGAAAAATTTCTTACAGTATGCAGTAAAAAAAAAATGTCAGCACACAGGTGAGTAGATGTAGAGCCTTCCTCCATCTTTTAAATTTTTCTGCATTTTGTAAATTATCACTTAACATTGTCAGTGATGGACTTCTTGCTTAACAGTTTTCATTCATGCAGAATAACCACTGTTGCATATCTCCAGCAATACTGAATAACTTAACATATTGAATAATTCTGGTATTTCCAATAGAGAAAATATATTGTCAGACTAAAAGAGTCAGCTACAAATACAGACTTCTAAATTCCAGGTATAACCAAATCTTTAATTTCCTGTATTTTAGGAAAATATATTTAGTAGGAGGAAAAAAATGCAAATTAACTTTGTCATATTAGTCTACATCTTTCTCCTCTTGCTAAATACATCAATTACTTTAGTAGGAGAATAGTCACCCTGAAAATTTTCCTTGCTTAGATCTTTAAGGGTCCACACTACCATCGACTTAGCAAGAATTTTCTGGGACTTGAGTTGTTGGTATGCAGTAAATTCTGAGTGAAAACTTCAGGTAGTCTTTGCCATGTGATGTTTGTAAGCCACTCCATCTTGTGTTCTTGTTACAATTTTATGGCTAGTTGTGTTTGAAGCCACACGTAAGAAGCCAAAGGTATATCCTCCTACGAAAGAGGATGCACTCAGTATGTCTTTGAAAGAAAGCAGGTTCCAGGTCAGCGCTGTGGTTGAGTAACTCCTTGACCTGGAGTACTGGATTATGTCATTGTTTGGGTGGATGGTTTCTGGGTTTCACTTTGCTGCTGCAGGGTGTAAAAGGGGGATACTTGAGATCTATAAATGAATAGTGGAGCCAGTTTAGGATTTCCTCAAACAATTGCCAGCAATTAAGTTGGCACAGACTGATCATTTGCTGGTAGATGCAGAACAGCCAAAGTCCACACACAGCGTTGAGATCTGGCAGTAGTTTTATGTTCACTGATGGATATTTAAGGTCCTGCAGACTGATAGTTCAGGACATGAGCTTTCATGCCATTGCCAGATTCCATCTTAAAAATACTGTGATCAGCTGAAACTAAAGGAAGGAATTAGCCTGGTTAGGCTGAAAGTAATTTTTTAAGTTGTTTTTGTGGTAATGTGAGCAATTCAAAGCCAAAGGAGACAACTCTTCACATCCTGTGTGCCAGGCCCTGGGCTTCCCTAGGAAGGAGCTTACAGCTGCTAAACACTTATGTGGGCATAATGGGCAACTAGGTCAAGCTCACAAATGAAAAATCCACTACGGAGTATTAAATCCAAAGACCTCAGGTTGTCTAGGTCAGGAATTGCAGATACCATAATGTCCCCTAACCTACACTCACATTCCTTCAGGTAATCTGTGTGCTTGCCTCAGCTGCTGCTCCGAGCCTTTGCTGGAGGTAGTTCGTAAGCTCTCTGGATGTCTTGGCTGAGCCCTGTGCTTTAGACTCCTGCTCTGTGGCCATTCTTAGTTCAGCTGTGTTTTAGAAGTGCATGAGTTGGCCTTCAAATGCCTTGTTTCCTTTGGTGCCCTTGTTGGGGAGTGGCTGTGTTGGCGCTGCCCTCGGATGAAAGGCGCTGCATGCACAGGCTTCAGGTTTAGCGAATGTGTTTGTGTGACTGTTGGCCAAGGAATGCATGCGCTTTTTAGTAAATCGTATGTGCTGAACTATGCTGTGAGGGAGGAGAACAAAAGGGAAAACAAACCCAGAAACATCCATGTCCAGTGGGACAGAGCATGCAGCAGCCATGTCTCTAGCTTGATATGAAAGCATTACGTAATATTTGGAATCTGATTAAACAAGAGCTCTCTGTGAAACTGTAACAATTAACAAACACTGCACATGATTTTCAACGTTATATTAGGTGTTAGTTAATATTTAGGTTTGGTTAATAAAATGTGAGAAAGAATTGAAAAACTCTTTACAATAACTCCATTGTTGGATTATTTGCTGTTGTTTTGTGCTCTGTCGTCGACCACCTAAGCTGAGAGAAATCTCCTGGCTCTTATTTGTTTTCTTTTCCAGTGATATTGAGATTTCCCGAGCACAGAGTCTGAAAGCTGTTGATGTTCTTGCCAAGGAGATAGGATTGCTTACAGATGAAATTGAGATCTATGGCCAAACCAAAGCCAAAGTACGTTTGTCCCTGCTGGAAAGGTTAAAAGATCAACCAGATGGAAAATATGTTCTAGTTGCTGGGTAAGAATGCACTGTAATGTCATTAATGTCCGCTCTTTCCACTCTTATTAATATAAACATGCAACTTACATCTTTTTTGTACTCTGCACAAATAAGAATTTTGAATGTTTTCATCTGTATGTTGCTCTTTTCTGAAAGTGAGCAGGTTTTGAACTTTTTTGAAGTAACACAGCTTTTCTTCCAAACTGTTATTACTGAAGTAAAGTATATTTCATAAAAGGCAATTTGTTCTATGATTCTGTGAAATGTTAGCTGTTGGTGCATGGAGTTTTTCTTACTGTTTTATCAGAATTTTAAATGTTTAACTTGGATATTTAAAGCCTCTTGTATTGTGGCTGTTTATAAACAAATATTAACAGAAGCTACATGGTAATCTGTTGATATTAACAATAAATACGTTTTTTATTGAAGAACAGATTACAAAGTTTAAAAAGCCATGTTTTTTCTCTGAAATGTAGACATGTCTCCAGGCAGGCTTATCCTGCTTGCTTTTCCCACGATTATAGCAAATGCTATGCTCAGCAGGAATTATGCATTTCTCTTCTGAAGAGTTTCAGGTTTTTCTTGCAGTCAGTGACCCACCATTTTCGTTCACCTTGTTTACTAAGTGGAAACTTCTACTTGTGAACAAACATGTGAAGGTTTTTATTACTATTTAAATTGCAGTGTGTTCTTTATATTCTGAGTTAATCTATTGATTGCTTCCTTTTAAGTAAAACCGCTCAGGTTTAAAATACAGTTTTAGGCTGATTCAGAAGGAGAAGGCTGTTAACTGCCTTGATCTACTGATTCCTCACCTTGGCTAGTGTTTCTAGAACTGTTTGCTTTACTGCCTTCCTATGGGAGCAGCCTGGATTTCTGGCACTGTCTGAAATGGAGCTGTTGTAGACTGAGAGACTTGATGTTACAAAGATGAGGCAGGCAAGTTATGAAGCTTTGTTCAAAGCTATGTGATAGAAGTCCAGCATTAAAGATATTCCTGGAGGATGCTGGAGCAGTTAAGAGAAGGAAATAATAGCTGACTGAGATTGGTTTCCTTTGGCAGAGTTTTATTTGGTTTGGGGTTTTTTGCGGCATTGGAGAAACAAAACCAGGTTCGGCATTTGGCTGAGTTTGAGGAAAGTTGCTGCCGTGTATTTTCATGCTCATGGCGTCAACATCATCAGTTGGTCGCCATGCTGCAGGCCGATCCAGGCTTCCCTAGCAACAAACCTCTCACAGAAGTTACTTGAAAATGTCTGGAAGTACAAAGATAGCAAGTTGCAAAGCCCCATTTGGATGGATTTCAGTTGTGTCAGATTGCATGCACCAGTGCTTACATTTCTTCACACTGCTTTGTCTCCCTTCTCCTTCAAAGAAGGTATCTCAAGCAATTGTCACAGAAAGCAGTGTGGAAGAAACATGGAAGAAATGCAGAAGTTTTGACCAGCAAGATGAAAAGCTGGCAGAAAATAGAAAATTGTATCCTCTTTGAAGTCTACCTAAAATGTAAAAATACATAATGGTGTTTCAGAAACAAAGGGCTGGGTTTGGTACCTACCCAACCTGATGATGCAATATGTTGCTATTTGTAGCACCTCTGAAGTCACTGCATCTTGTGGGGTTAGTGCAGAGCCACATCTGCTGCAGGAGGAGTGCCTGGGCAAGGTCACTACAGTAGTGGGAACATTCTCTTCTTAGAGAGTTCAAAGCGTTACTTTGAAATATTGTACATATAAAATATACATAAAATGTGTGTTTATACGCTCTCAGCTGCTCTCATTTGCTGAGATGGCTGTAGCAGATGACAATGATTTTAAGGAAAGCGGGGAACTCTTGTCTCATGAGGAAATGTTCAGTACGATGAAAATTGAGTATCACTGAAGTGTAGAAATTGGGGAGTGAAATAGTATTGTCATTTGCCTTTATTCTCTCCCTGCCAAGGCAAGGTCAACCAGAAACTGCCATTTGGATTATTATGTTTGTTCACAATAACCAAAGATATTTAAAAATTCTTTTAGAATGATGCACTATAGGTCTTCAGAATAAATTTTCAATGCTTCAGAGGAAACATTTAAGATATATGCTTATACTTAAGGGTCTGGTGGAAATATTTATAATGTATGATGGGAACTTCTCGTGTGTGAAGAGTGTAAAGTGAGTGTGTGTGTTTATGTATTCAACACACTGCAAAATTTCCATCCTCCATCCATAATGCAGCCAGCAACATTTGTGCCTCTAATTGCACATTCAGGTTTAAATATTTCACAATGTCTAGGAATTTATAAATATTTGCTGCAAATGCTCGTCTAGTTTATTCCTGATATGCTAAAGACCAAACTTCTTGTTCTGAACAGCAAAATGCAACTAAAATGTACTTTTTTATCTCTAAGGATGGTTGTATTTATGGCTCTTTAAAAAGTTGCTAACTGCAAAATCTTTTTTGTTCTTTCTAAATGCAAACAAATATGGCTAAGTGTCTCATCCAATATAAACTTTGTATGCTGAAATATTGCAGTTTGATTAACAGATCATGACACCCAAAAATAGGATGAAGACTTTATTTCTTTGTAACTTCCATATTCTTCTGTATGGAGACCATTCTTTTCTTCTTTTATTTCATTCTTGCTTTTTTATTTTCTTTGTATTTGGCTTGCTATAGGGCTCGTGTTAAGACGCTGTGGGGGCAGAGCCACAAGTTATCATGGAGGAATTGGTTCTTGGGCATAAACTGCCTGTAAACAGGCTTTTAGTGTGCTGAGTAATATGTTGCAGGATCTGTTAACTCAAACTGCCTCCACTCATTGCCAGCTGAGAGCATGCAAATGAATGCAGCTTGGGCATGACCTAGGAGCTAAGTTTAGTGTCCAGGGTAACTTAATCACTCGTTCAAGCATGTAGATGGCATATTCACAAACACAATATGAAATTACAGCTAAAGGTTGTTAGAATCTATGTCTGTGTGCGAGTATGTTTCAACATCTTGTTTCTAAATGCTCCAGTGCTGTGGCTTTTAGCGGATAATTCTGGAAATTTGTTCACTTCAAAAATGCAAGATGAGGAAGAATAAAAAGTGGGAAAATTATAAAATATAATGCTGCTTTTAGCAAGAGGTGTGTTGGATTTTGAATGCTGGAAAATTGAAAATCAGTACTTTTCTCCTAACATCAGTAGATTGTTCTGTGATGAACTACTTTTTCAGTAAGCTAAAAATGGAGGAAAATAAAAATGTATTGTATTTCTTTTTACTATGTCCCTTGGGCTGCGAGGTGCTTAAGAGCTAAGAGAAAAGGAAAACAAAAATTAGAAGAAAGATACAGGGAAGGATAAAGAGGGGAAAATACCCCTGTGTTGATCCCCTGAATTGCCTGACAGTCCAGTGTAAAGTCCTAGTTGAGACAGTTGTCATGTATTGGTCATGTTGTTGCACAGCTCCTGATTGGCATTGTCTTGGATGAGTCTGTAGTGGATTATGATAGTTTGTAGCGGAGGATTCCTCAGTCTGTTCCTGTCTTTGTTCAGTCATTTTAGCTTCATAGTAATCTCTGGGCTTTTGTATTTGGAAGCTCCAGCCCCATCCAAAGGATGCCAGTGCAGCATTGTCATAACCTCATCTTGTTGAGGTGACAGCAGTTGCAACACTTCTGTGCTCAGATCTACATTTCTGACAGCTGTAACCTAGGATGGGAGGTGTACGTAGGTGGGCACTCAGGTGCCCATGGCCTCCATAGCCTGGCTTCGCAGGTTTCCATGTGGGTCACAGGAATTAGGAACTCATTAAAATCTTTGAATCTGCTGATACCTGTGAGTTGAATGTAGGAAATTTGGAAGAGAATTGCCACATATGCAGTAAAGTTCTTGCTGGAGTCACAGCGGCTGGCGTAGCTGTGAGGAGGTTACAGCTGGTGCCGTGTGTGTCTCCCTGTTTGTTTATTTTCTCTTTGGGAGACCTCATGTAGCTTTCCCAGAGAAACAGCTCTGCTGTAAGCTGATGTGATGTATAACAAACAAACAAAAAAGTCTGCACAGTCTTATCTTTGTTTTGATACACATAAAGAGAGAAGGCTTTCCAACGTTATGGAAAACTTAACTTTGCCAAGGAGCTGATGACTGCTTGGTAGGTGGCAAAGTAAGTTTTAATGCAGAAAATTATTGTGGGGTTTCTGTGTTTTGATTGAAAACATACTAAAGAAATTTGAAGAATAATGCAAATGGCTGTAAAAGTTTCTTGAAGTTCATTACAATTTATTGCATTTTAAAGGAGGTTTTTCCTCAGTTTTCATAAGGTTAAAACACAGCATTGCACAATTGAGCTAAAGTAAGCCATTGGCACTTGTAATTTTATACCCATGTGAGCAAGTGACCTGAGCTACGAGAGTGTAGGCGCAGTAGTGTAGCCAGCAAAACCAGCTCAATGTCCACAAAACAGCTTAAGTGGATTATTTTATTTATAAAACCCAATCAAAGTAGAGCAGGTACAAAAGGGAAGATATTTAAAATAAGCTTTCGAAAGGAAATTATTGGAATAGAATTTTCTTTTGATTGCAGGAGCTTTTTTTTCTTTTAACAAATGTTTAAAGCTGAGATTTTGGTAACTGTTGAAACTAATAAATAACTGTTTAGCTCTTGAGGTTTCCTGCCAGTTTAATCAATGAGCAGTGGTGTGTTTCTCTTTTTGCTTTCTGGAGAAAGGTCTGTCTCCTAGAAAACTCCCAATGCTTTCTGGTTCATTTTACGTAGTCATTTTAGAATAGGCCAGTCGAGTTACCAGAGTGTTTTAGTAAAGTGACACTCGATTGTGTGTTGTTACCTTCTGTGACAAGTAGATGTTATTCTTCATGCTACCAACATGCCTTCTGGTTATGCATTTGTTAATTCCAATTTCCTGATTTTGCTGGTTTCGTAGGAGTTGTAAGGAGTCCCTGTGTTGCTGTGCATGCCAGATCAGCCACCTGCCATGTTTTGAGCTGAACCGAGTAAATAACTAGGGATGGTGTCTCTGAATTCTCTTGAATGTGAACTTCATATGTCTGATGCTCAAAAATAGAAGTAGCCACTGACAGAATGCACTGTAAATACAAATTTTTCTGTTAGTAGTGCAGCCACTGTGTGCACTGAGTTTTTGGGGTCTGTGGGAGTTCTTTACTGGTAACTGCCAGTAAACAATTATAGCTGTCTCTTTCATGGTGGAATAGTTTTCTTTTTGATGTTTCATTATTGTTGTTTCTTTCTTTTTGTTTTGTTGTTATTGTTTGTAAATAATTTATAGCTCCAAGAGTTGTTACGTTGTTAAGTCTTTGAATGCAGTAATGCCTCAGGATTACTCCTATATTCCTTAAATCTGCTTTTAATGCACAGGAATAAGAGAATCAAGTAAATGAGATTAGGACAATAGACAAAAGTGAATGAGATAGTAGGAGAACAAGGGGTAAGGAGAAACTATGCTAAGAATTATTTGAATGGGTTTGGGGAAACCAGTGTTAGAACAGTAGTCAGAAGGTGAAACTGGTAGTAAAAGTGAGTTAACCTGGCTCTGGTGCTCGGATAAAAACACATTTGTACAAAAGTGAGGATCCTGGGGCAAAAAGGAGGTGAGAAAAAGAGTGGTGGGAAAAAAGGAAGCTATCCTTGTAGCATCAGTAAAACCCTGAGGGCTGCCTGTCCTGGCAATGTAGAGATTAAAAGTGTCCTTTCTTCTAGGAACTGCAAACTTGAAAGTAAAAGAAATGAAGTAGCATTCTGTGCTCCTGCAGTAGATCAGAAGGAAATAAGAAGGCCTAGTACGGATAAAAAGGCGACAGGGACCAAAACTGCTTTGAGAGTAGATAAAGGATATGCTCTAAATCTCCCACCTCTTTTTTTGGTCTACACAGATATTTTGCTAGAATTCTGTGAATTCCTTTTTAAGTCAAAGACGTGCCATTCTAGGATAATGGAATAGTCTGAATAGTAAGTTATTGAGGATGTTTTAGAATCTGATGGTTGGTGAACACAATGTTATAAAATGTGGGAGAAAATTACAAAAACCAAGTGCCCAAAGTAAGTGACCTGTGGTCACATAAGAGCAGTTCAAAGCGAAGAATTCAGGGAATCTCTTATAAATGTGCTTAACCTCATTGATTTCACTGAAACTTTAGTTAAAAGACTACTTTTCTGAATTGGAATTTTTTTTCCTAGAACAATATAATGATGTTAATTTGGCTTGCCTCCTATTGCCCAAATTTTTCCAGACATATCCGTCCAAGGCATCTTTTTAAAAGTAAAAGCCCAGGATTTGTGAAAAGTTAATGTTTTTTCATCTATTTTCTTTTGTGGGACAAGGAGGGGCTTTTGCCAATCTGTGAACTGACTGAACTAAGCTGAATCTTACAATTACAGTAATGTTTTTATGTCATTTGAATTGTGATCTGAGGATAGCAATATCTTGGAAAAAATTACTAGTTGGGGAAGTAAGTGTTTCTAATTAGAGCTAGATGCTTCAGCTCAAGTTTTGGAGAGGTCACTGGATAACCCTTTGACTAGGTTCCATGTGCATGCTTGTATTTCCTTGGGAATGAACATTAGTTCTTAACATCAGCTTCACTAAAGTACCTCTCTGCAGGTAGAAAAGGCAGCAAAGATACGAATGGTTACACTTTGCCAAAAAGGAGGATTTGTGTGAGAGTGGTGTGAGTGGAAAAAGGACTGGGGTTTTCTTCTTTTGCCAATCAGAAAAAGAAATGCTGTGCCTCAAATGAATCATTTGGGTGCATTCTGTTTCAGTCATGGTCTAAATATGGGAGCTGTAGCATGAGGTTTTTGAGCTTTTGTAGGGACTATGATTGTCATTGTCCCTTATTGCCCTTAAATCCCCAAAACAAAAGTGTACTATAAATCATGTTCAATTGAGTATAGTGAATTTTGTGTCCTGTTTTATTTAAAAAGCAGCTGATCTGTCATTTTTGAGGGTTATGATGATGTGGAAGGTGGAGAGGCATAGTTGAATTCTACAAACAAAAGCGTTGGTTATTTAGCTTAAAATATTCTATTATTTCATTCAAAGTTTGAGCAGTGGGAATAAAAGATCTCATGCATTACTACAGAAAAATATTAATACATGCTTAGAGTATCGTGATGGATGGTTTGTTAATGAAACTGCTGAGACTTTTGTGCTGTAATAAAAATGTCTCAATTCAATATATTCTTTTTAGAACTTTTGCCAAAATAATCTTCTCTTTTTCTGCTATCATAGTAAATTGCTTAAATAGAAGACACATGTATGTTAGCATTCCAGCTTGAGCTAGGGGCTAACATTGTGGCAGTATTTTTGTGAAGATAAAGTAATCTTATTGAAATTTTCTGTACAAATATTCTTCATTGAAATCAAAAGCTGTAACTTCTGATATCCTTAGCCAGGCTAACATCAGCAAAAATTTGATTAATCTTTTTTCTTGTTTTGCTAGAATAACCCCTACACCCCTAGGAGAGGGGAAAAGCACAGTCACAGTTGGTCTCGTTCAGGCGCTTACTGCACACCTTAACATTAATTCTTTTGCTTGTCTGAGACAACCTTCTCAAGGACCTACTTTTGGAGTTAAAGGTACATAATATTTGCAGAACCTATGACTTTTCAGATTAAAAGGAAGTACTGCTATTTTGTTTATTTTATTTCTTCTTTTTTAATTTCTTAATTACTTCACTCAGTGGATTGTCCCAGTAGTAGCATATTCGATGTTTTAATACATATGTAATTAATAGATAAGGGTTTCTTGCACATCACTTCCTGTGCAAGGTTCATACCTATGTTCATGCACTTAACATGTATTGATAATGCAGATAAAGCCTAGACATAATGAAAGGCAGAGTGATGTATTAGCCAAGAGGAATTTTGTGTGAGTACACACCCTTCCAGTCGCCCCTCTACTTGGAGCCTCTTCAAATGTGTTTCTAAATGTTATTATGTAATTATTCCTTGAGAAAGAGTCCATACTGGGTATTTCCTGGCAGTACAAGGAAGTTAGCAGTTGTGGTTCAGCTGTGTCAGCAGCATACATTTGGCTAGGTCTGAACCTCTTTGTTCTCCTGAGCTGTCGCCTCTAATCATGGGCTGCTGCTTTTTTGCCTAGAAACTCTGTAAGAGCCTGAGGGCCAGGTAAGACCCAGCCGGATTTCAAGCCCATCTTCAATTCTGATAGGAAGTAATGCAATCTTTTTTTTTGCCATTTCTCAGCTGAAATTGGTGCCTAACTGGGCAAGCACTCCCCATCTGCTCTGCTTTGCTTTGCTGAAGTTTAAGTTAACAAGTTTGGTTTCAGCTGGAAGGCTCCTGGTGCTTGGTGCTTCTCAGCTAAGACTGATGCGTGTGAGTGCTTTAATACCTTCACTCAACTTGTACATAGGCAACAGCAAATTCCTTTGCCTGTACCAGGTAGTGGGGAAGGAGTGCTCAGGCAAGGGTGTGAAGGTTTCATTCAGAAGCAGTGCTTGCTTGTGACTGCTTTGTCTTCCCACCCAGCAGCTGCATGTGCATGACTGTGTCCTGAATCTAGGCAGGAGCAGAGGGTTGCCCTGATGCAGCCAAAGCCTGCACCACCCATCATGTGCAGGCTTTCATTTCAGAGCAAGAATTCCCTTATTAGTACCTGCTGAAAAAAAAGCCAGCAAGATTAAGGAAATCGTGTTTATTTGGGTGCATCACTGATATTCTAATAGAAATCAAAATGCCAAAAATGTGTCATCATTGCTGTATGTTTCACTTTGTGTGTTTAAAGATGGTTGGTTTTTTCCAAAGCTGATGCGACTGATGTGACCATGTGCTTCCCTGTGCAGGTGGAGCAGCTGGTGGTGGATATGCTCAAGTGATCCCTATGGAGGAGGTGAGACAGCCTCAACTTGCAGACTGTGATATGGTTTAATGGGCATGATGGTATTCAGTTGAAGATTGGACTTGATGCTCTTGGAGGTCTTTTCCAACCCCGGTGACTCTATGATATTCCCAGTGCTTGTTTGGTAATGTGTGACAGTTTCACCCCAAGAGAGTCTAATTTAGAGCTCAGCAAAACCTCTCTGGGCAGAACTGGTGAAGAACCACCTTGGCCATGCACAGCTGGTCCAAGCAGAGTTCTAGTGTGAGCCCTGAAGTGCCATTAAAACTGACCTTCTGACTCCTTCTGTCAGACACATAAAAAACCACAGTACCTATGTAACACAAGTCTTAATTTAAGATGCTCATTTCAGAGTTTTCACAAAACTTTGTTCATCAAACTTTGTATCAGCAAAGTTCACACCTGTTAGGTTAGGGGCTGTTCTCCTGCAGTTAGCAGAAAGCTGGCACACACCCCAAAGCCAGCATGCATGCTGTGCTCTGGGGCAGATTCAGCATTAATCCACACCTCTGGTCCAGGTCAGTTAGTAACTACTAACACTAAACTGATTCAGTATTAATGATGTGGAACTGGAGCCCTTGGCTTCTAATTCCTGAATCATTTAGCAAAGAATGAAGATGTTCTTGGCTTTGTTTGGCTACACTTATAGTAGTGTGCAACGTACACAGCTGAAAACAAGTCCTTCATATGGCTCAGTGTATTTTCACCTGGAAATCTTTAGCCTACCCTGATAGCTGCCTGATCAGAGCTGCAGTCTCAAGGAGATAGCAACAATTGCTGCTGCTAATTTGTCTTAATGAATTGAATTAAATATTTTCTAATAAAAAGATCTTGTTGTTTCCCCCTTCTAGTTCAATCTTCATTTGACTGGAGATATTCATGCTATAACTGCTGCAAATAATTTGCTGGCTGCTGCTATTGATGCTAGGATCTTGCATGAGAATACTCAGTCTGATAAGGTGAGAATTACTTTCTCATATCCAAATGACATTTTTTCTTTTTAGTTTTTCAATTAACTGCATTTCAGAGAAAAACACGTTGTTTATCATTTTATATTTTCACCATGTGGACAGTAACTTGCTGAAGCCATTCTATGTTCTGCTGGGCAATTTTCCTTATACAAGATATTTTTCTGGCAAATTGCTATCATAAGGTAGTCTTTTAAGACAATAATCTCATGCCTGGAACATTGACAACTCTTTCAGACTGTACTAAATAGTGTAATAAAGCATGTTCTCCCTATGTATAATCTTACTCTTTTCAATAATTTGTAGACTCACTTTACAGTTGCAAATTGTATTTCTGATGTGTAGTTGGGTATGATGTACTTTAAGAAGAAGGAGTTATGGGGAAAATAAACTAGATCCTTGTCCCTCTGCTAAATATATTGTGACCTTAAAACAAGTCTTAACTTGGGGCTTTAAAGGGAAGGGGGAAGATCAAAGAAGGAGTCTCTTCTTTCTGTCTGCAGACAGAAAAACTAAAAATTAAAACCGAGCAGGGTTGACATATTCCCTTTGCTTGGTACATTTGTACACAATGTACAAGTGTACATTTAGGCCAGTTTGGAAATTATAATTATTGTCTAAATACTTTGGATCTTGGTTAAAGTTTTAAAAGGTTCCCAGTTTCAATATATATTTTTTTGGTGAAACAGAGAAAAACAGTAATTTCTGGCAATTGGATTTTAGTCTGTTAAATCATAGACACGGCTCAGAAGCCTGCCACCTTCTCTGAATTGTTTTTTAAATCTCTAACCAGAAGTCCACAACCTATGTGGTTAGGAAATTCTTACTGAAATTAGGTGGAATAAATTTAAAATGCATTAGCTTTTTATAACTTTTTCTTTCAACTTCTTGTGTGGTTTTTGTAGTCTTTGTATAATAGGCTGGTTCCAGTAGTTAATGGCGTGAGAGGATTTTCTGCTATTCAGCTTGCCCGTCTGAGAGTAAGTTGTTAATTCAGTCTCTCCTCAATTATAGTGTCTTTTCATGAAATGTATTCTCTTACACAGCTTGTTTAAAATGATTTGATGTATGGGACTGAGTTTGTATAAACCCTCATGAATATATCAAGTCTAGACTCTTTTCTGAAAGCATCATCCTTGGAGTAATAGGATCTGGGTCTGATATTATTTTTATAACTAACATTTTTGCTATTCTTTTCTCCTGAAATAAACCAGTAATGTTTTTAAATGCTGTGTCTTTTCTGATGAAATCTTAGAGTTTTTAAAATACTTTTCCAATTATGGTATAGTCTCATTTGAAAGCTCACATTCTTTGGTTTTGCAGTATTTTCTGATTTTGAAAGTTTAATATAGCATATATTTCTGGGGTTTTATTGATGTCAGTTTGACAGTGTTCTTCCTTCAAGGGGTACATTTGTATGTTCAGTATATTTTTGCATCCCATCTTGCTTGCTGAATGCTTCCAGAAGAGCTTCCTGTGCAATTCATGTATGAATAATGTGTCTGGATTTGAGAGTGCCACTCTGATAAAAACCTGGAGAGGAACACAGTCCATTAGTGTAGGAGAAAGAGAATATGAACCCCTTGAATATGACCCTTAAGGACAGCTCCAATTCTTCTATGGCCGCTTCCATAATTGCTGTTGGGTTATGAGTCCTGACTGGTCACGTTTCAGTCATCAGATGGCAATGGAATTGGGGGGTAGAAAGAAGGATAGAGGTAGTGCCAGCTTCTGTTTTGGCAGGGAGAAAAAGAGTTCTCATAACATTTTAAGCTTTTGTGCTCCTCAGCTGAATGTCTGTAAACTAAAATGGGGATGATGCCTGCTTGACTGTAAGGCAGTCAGGCTCGGAGATTGTTCCATTGGAATTTTGGAATATTTTCATTTTGTTCTTGTTTACACTGTTAAGAGAGAACACGTTAGGGAAAGAGGGGGAGTGTTTGCTTTATTCATGACATACCAACTATCTCTATATTTGAAATGGATTTCCCTCTTCACATGAGCTGCAACTGAGTAAAGAAAAGTTTGGCTTTATAACATTTATAGCATTTATAACATGAATCACAATTTCCACTGTATTTGAATTATTTTGCTGTGAATTATTCTCAGTATAATGATTCCTTATATCTAACAAGATGTCAATCGTAAAGGAATCGTTATGGGATCAGGTTACATTTTTCTCAAAACAGGATTACTAAGATTGAAACTCCTCACTTACATGTGTGGGGTTGATAAGCCAGAGCAGCTACACCATTTGAAACAAATTAGCCATTTCATTGCACTTCTTGAACTTCTTTGTGCATAGAGGCTGGGAATAAACAAGACTGATCCTGTGACTTTAACAGAAGAGGAGATCAGCAAATTTGTGCGCCTTGACATTGACCCATCAACCATAACATGGCAAAGAGGTATGTAGTCAGAAAGCCTCACTCACCTTGGATTTCATCAAAACTTATTTCCTAATTTGCTTAATTTTACCTGAATCAGAGCTGTTTCTGCTCTGACTGTAATAACCAGTTTGCAAGTGGGAAGTGTGGGTGCATAACAAATGCAGGTGCAGCATGTTGCCCTAAACTTGGTCAAGTAGGTGCAGTAATTCGAGACTTTGCTAAAATTCTGAAAGATGGGTTTCTTTGACAGTTTAAATACGTCCCTGGTCTCTCTCACTTTAGGTAATACCTCTCCAGACATATGAAAGTGTATTTTCTGTACATTTTGCAAATCTTAGCCATTCTTTTCTTAACTGTGTCTGTTATGGCTCTAGATTATTTGTATTTATTCTTCTTGATTTTGGTCCCTCATCCTCCCAAACTCAGCAGCCTGGGTAGCTCAAGAGACTTAATAGGCTTAAGGGATTATGTGTTTTTCTGATTTTTGAAGTCTCTTGAGTTGTTGGCTCCATTTGGAAAAAGAGGTGAAAGATGTGGTACTGTTGCCAAGCAAACTGATACCCACTCTGATACCCTTAGACAACTCCCCTTTGCTTTTTCCAGTTCTAGTGCTGGGTCAAATTTCAGTGTTTACCTCAATTTCTAGACCTATCTTTTTCTTCTTTAGGGAAGTACACTCTGCATAAAGTTTTGAGCTAAATACCACTGGATTTTATTTTCTTTCTTAGTTCTCAAATACTAAAGTTATCACTGTTAAATGGAATGTATTGTGATGCTTAGAAAAAAGGGTGAATCTA
Source organism: Dicrurus megarhynchus (assembly GCA_013399195.1). NCBI lineage: Eukaryota > Metazoa > Chordata > Aves > Passeriformes > Dicruridae > Dicrurus > Dicrurus megarhynchus. The sequence goes on from VXAD01003546.1 coordinate 350,333, forward strand.
TTGAGAAGGGAGGAGTCTTGGCTATGCTTTACTGTGCCCTTTGTGTGCATGTCATCTCAGACTTGGGATATTTTTCTCAAGATAATTCTGGGGATGTGGCATAAGATGTTTCTTATTAGTCACACAGTGTGTCTGGAAGAGACCTGTATTAGGATGAAGAAGTAATATAAATGTTTAGTGTAATATGACTCCTCTTTTTTATCAGCATGGGTTTGGGAGGAGGCAACATTGCTCAAGAGCTGTTAACCTCAAGGGAGTTATTTAATTAATCTCAAACAATGTTAGTGAAATTTCTATTCCACACAGCTCTATATGATGTACATACCTTAAACATTTCAGAAAAAAACTCTGGGTTTAGGAATGGTTTAGATAACTTGGAGAATGTTTTATTTAGGACTGTTTCTGCAGTCCATATGTCTATGAAGCTTGTTACATACCAGGGCATTTGTAGGGAAGAAGAGTTAAGCTATCAGATCTTCTGAAAATTAATTTTAGTCAGGACCTGTTTCCATAGAAGTATCACAAGCTTTCAGTTCATTGTCACCTTTAACTAACTTGAAAATGTACAATACACTGAAAAGTGGGAAAGGTTCCCTCTTCTTAGTTTTCTGCTGATATTCAGATTCTGTTTACATCTCTAGAGGATAAGGAAGTGGATACCTTAAACCTAACACTTATTTGAACCTAAACCTTAGTGAAAGGTTTACGTTGGATAAAGGAAGAGGGATGATTTGGAGAAGGAAAAATTGCTTTTATGGCAAAACCAGTTATTTCTTATTTTATTACTGCTTAGTAATACTGCAGCTATTGGAATCTTCTTGGAGAATGAGTGACCACAGTGAGAAAGTAAGTATATCTCAGTGACCAGGAGTTGCCAGGGCAGTTACAATTTCATGGCTAGGGGGTTTAAGTTACAGGATTTCACAAGGAAGGACCAGATAAAAAAGCAGCTCACTGCCTGTCCAGGCTGGTGGGAAGGCTGGTTCCTGCCCTCAGGAGTGCCAGGAGTAGACAGGAAAGACATTTAGGTCTGCTTAAGCTGTGTTGTGAGACTGAGCTTCCGAGGAAGAGAAGGGAGAAGTTTGTGCTGGAGGCATCGGCTTGCCATATGGCTTCGCAGTGCCATATGGTACCACAGCTTGGTGCAAGGCTACAGCTTCCATGTACCAAGCTCTGTCCTGCAATTTCTGCCAGGAGTGTAGAATTTTAGAGTATGACTGTGTATATATAGAAATCAAAATGAGTTAGGCAAATCTGTGTTGCACCATCCCTTAAATGGAATTCCTGAAGAAATTAGGGGCCTAAAGACCAAGTAGAGGGAAGAAGGTATGTGTGGTATTCATAACAGCCCCAAGAGAAATGCCCAAGAAGGGGGGAAGTGACTTAAAACTTGGTTTTCTCCCAGATCACTCACAACCCTGAACTGGGGTTGTGTAAGATTACGATTCAAAGTCCCTCTTGTTCTTGGGTAATTATGTCATCCTTTTCTGTACAGACAGTTTTGTTAATCTCCAAAAGCAGCAGGAAAAGTGGAAGGAGCTGATTTCACTAACCTTGAGTACAGACAACTTCTCTGGAGGTTCCTGGATTCTCGGCTTATAAATGAACAGGATCAAATCTACCAGAAGATTGAGTTCACTGCCAAGCTACAGGCTGAACTTATCGAGAATACCTTGCACCCTTTATTTTAGGGTTGGTTTAAACTTAGGCATTTCTAGGACTACAGAGCCCATAAGAGAGTCTATTTTTGCATTCTGTATGGATTGATGTGTCCCCTTGTCCTATCACTACTTGCCCTTGTAAAAAGTCCCTCTCTGGACCCTTTAGGTACTGGAAGGTGCTATAAAAGGTCTCCCTGGAGCCTTCTCTTCTCCAGCCTGAGCAGCCCCAACTCTCTCAGCCTGTCTTCATAACAGAGGTGCTCCAGCCCTCTGATCATCCTCATGGCCCTCCTCTGGACAGCAGGTTCACAACCTTCTATGTTTGGGCCCTCAGGGCTGGATGCAGCACCCCAGATGGGGTCTCATGAGAGTGAGTAGAGGGTGAGAATCACCTCCCTCAACCTGCTTGCCATGCTGCTTTTGATGCAGCCCCGGACGCAGTTGACCTTCTGGGGTGCCAGTGCACATTGCCGAGTCATATTGAGCTTCTTATCAACCAAGAGCCCCATGTCCTTCTTCCCAGGGCTGCTCTTGATTCATTCTCTGCCCAGCCTGTACTTGTGCTTGGGATTGCCCCAAACCAGGACTTTGCACTTGGCTTTGTTGAATTTCGTGGTGCTTCCGTGGGCCCACCTCTCAAACCTGTCCAGGTTCCTCTGGGTGGCATCCATTCTTTCTATCCAGCATGTCGACCACAATGCACAACTTGGCATCATCAGCAGACTTGCTGAGGGTGCACTGAGTCCCACTGTCCATGTTTCTGACAAAGATGTTAAACAGGCCGGTCCTAGTTCCCGACCCCAAGAAATACCACTCATCACTGGAATGCACTTGGACACTGAGCCATTGACTGCAACTCTCTGAGTGCGACCGTCCAGCCAGTTACTTCCACCAAGTGGTCCATCTGTCAAATCCATGTCTTTACTTTAGAGGCGATGATGTCATGCAGGACGTCCTCCTAATGTTTCTTCCTAAGAAGCATCCTGATCAGTTCTCAGCAGATGAGAGAGCTCTTTGATTATTCTCAGTACTTCCTTTTGGCTGCTACAAAGGCAGGTTTGAAGTTGAGTGTTGAAAGTGCGGAACTGGAGAACTTGGCTTGTGATGATTGTTAGAGAAGTCTGCAATTCCACAGGTTGGTTTGGTGCCCTTGCAACACCAAAAGTGTTTCCAGGTTAGAAATACGATTGTCTGAGATTGAAGTTGTGTTACATAGCCGGTGGTTTATCTTGACAGTTGAAATAAAAAAACCAAACCAACCTTCCTTTAAATGCTATGCAGCTGAATGTGGAGTTAGTTACAGTGATGTGTGTGGAAGATACTTGTCTGGAAGAAGCAATCTGACAACATAATCATCCTTTAAAAAAGGAACTGACCAAGTCTAACCAACATCATGCAGTCTTAAAATCAATTCTTAACAAGTCAGTGATGAAGCAGATGATTTGAAGTAGATCTGGTGCTTTGTATCTACTAAGACTGGTTTTTTTCATGTAGGTAAAATACGAAGTTGTATGTTAGAATATTAAGAATCTGTTAGCTTCAAATGCTGTTCAAATAAACTGTATTTGAGTTGTTTTGACCTGTCATCAAATGATATCAACTCGAAGGGAGCAACCAGGTCCGTGCCAGTGCTAACACACAGAAGTGTAGTTATCTGGTTACACTGTTGGAGCAGTTGAATCTTACATGTGTAACACCAGGTATGTCTGAAAAAGCCCATATTCCTGAGTCCTTGTTAACATGTTTTGCTATTCCCTTATTTCAGTGGTGGACACAAATGACAGATTCCTGCGCAAAATAACAGTTGGGCAGGCATATACGGAGAAAGGATTTGTCCGTCAGGTATGTAAAGGCAGTTAATAGATCACATTCTGGACAGACTTTGCTTTAGAGGCTGGGAGAGTTTCTGCAGTTCGTTCAGTGTACTTTGAATTGCATATTGACATCTGTTGCTGTTGTATAGTAATCTTGCAGTGAAATGGATTGTGTTAATGAGTAACCGAATCTCAAGTTTCAGAAACAGAAACCAATGCATATTCCACAATGTGTTGAAAGCACTTAAAAAATTGCATGTATCAGGGGTTTAACATTGTCCTATGACAAGATGCCTTTATGCCCTCGTAAAGTTAATTCGTATGACTTTTATTTTTTTTTTTAAATCTCTGTAACAATTTATGTAGGATACATGTAATTCAAATCACATTTAAATTTCATTTTTAAAATTGTTAAAAAATAAGCTTTTTATTCAGAATTCTCATTTCCCTGTCATGCATCTCAGCTTTGGAATCTGAAATGTAAGACCTTTGAGCATGTGCTTGCTTTTATCATGTGGGCTTGAAGGGATAGTTCAGCAAATAAGTGTGTGTGTTCTTGTCAGTGGTGTAAAAAGCTAACCTGTGTTACCATATGAAAGATTCTGGAAGTTTATTGAAGAACTTACTGATAAATTGAAAGCCACACTTTTCCAACACCACCTGAACAAGTGTTCCTGGTGTAACGTAGGTGAATCAATCTCTGAAACAACGCAGCATGGAACAGCAGTATCAGGAGGAACAAACTCATTGTGATGATGCGGAGTTGCTCGTAATTTGATGAAGATCTTTTAATATAACATTCTGGATCGTGAAATTCATGAGGTTTTGACTATTTTGATGTGAACAGCTCTTGTGGTAGAGATAGGGTTTTCACACATTTTGGAAATCCTAGCTTTAATTTTTATTTAACGTTTCAGACCTCTTTTAGGCCTTATGCCTAAATAAAGAGACCAAGGCATAGTGCTATGTTTTTTGCAGCAGGTAAAACAAAGTCAAACTGGAGAGAACTTCAAAGAGAAATCATACAATCCTAGAGCAATTTGGGTTGGAAGATTTCTTAAAGATCATCTAGTTCCAACCCCTCTGCCCTAAGCAGGGATGCCTTCCACTAGAAATGCTCACTTGTTTTTGTTTCGAACACACAAAATAAAATTTTTTCTGTTTGTAGCTTACAGGAAATTCAATATTAGTGAATAGTCATTTCTGATAATGTGCTAGGACTACAAAATATTATACTTGGTACGAGTTCCTTCAACACTTGAGACCTTCTCATATGTTTAGATTTTTTTCAGCAACTCAGTGTGATTATTAGTTTTAAGCCAGGTTCTCCCAGCCTTGTTGTGTAGTATTTTACCACTGTAATTGTACTGCTGAGTTAAAAGTGGGTTATTTTATTTTAGAGTAGCAGTTGACAATATGGCTGTCGAATGTTGCTTCTGTACTTTTTCAGTTAAAATTAATGCTTTCAATATTGAGATGTTGGAATGATGCATATCCATTCACATTTTAACATGGACTTAGTGACTCAAGAAATAGAGTTAGCAGTTAGGAAAACTCATTTCAGAGCCTAGACAGAGATCCAGAGAAAACAGGACTTCATAGTTAACAGATGCATTTTATAAATATTTGGAGTGATGTTCTAGCACTCTTAAAATCAATGACACCTGTGTAAAATGGCAGAACACAGCAGGCACAAAAGTCTGCATTTTAATGAACAGGGATGCTATGGTTTCTAAAGAGTATTACATGACTGATGCCCTTGATCCTGCAATTGAATCCATGTGGGTGGATCCTTTCATCAATAAAAGACTGACTTTGCAGCTAAGACTTCTGTCAGCACTTCATAGGTGTATAAAGGTTATTAGAGTTAAAATAGCACCTGCTACCACAATCTTTTGTGCCTGTTTTTTCAATTAAATTTTATGTCACTCTTTGAGCATCTACCTGGGATTGTTTGATTGTTTTTCCCGTTCTTTTGGGTTTATATAGAAGCAATGATAATGAAAACTTCTTTTGTGGGTCTTCTGATAAACATTCTGATAAATTAGAAGTATTTCACCATATGGGTTGGACATAGATTTCTCAGGCTTATTTCTTATCTTACATATGCTGCAGTGACTTACTGAGGACATTCTCAAATTCAGAAAAGATAGTGGTATCCATGTCATCACAACACTAACAAAGTTCATTGCATATAGAACTGCTTCCAAAGGATACAGCAAATCTGTTTTGTAATTTCAGCATTTCACTTGAATCCCTATGCTGAAAATCTCAGTTACAGAATTATTTTTCTTTTCGGTGGTATGTATGACTCCCTGCCTGTGCCCAAAGCAGAAAAGTGCTCAGGTGTCTTCAGCAGTTTTGACTAAACATGTGGGGACATAGAGGTCAGCCTGAATAAGGCTGCTCTGGGCTGTAGCTGTCAAAATCTAAAAGCAGGAACAAGGGTTAAAAAAGGGCAGAAGCTCTTAAAAGTACTAGGCAAATGTACAAGAGTGGTAGGGTGTACATTCTATGTAGGTGCTTCTTAAAAACAGACAAAGCTCTCAATTTGAACAGATTCCTCTGGTATTAGTATGGGATACATCTGCTAGAGGTCTGATAGAAAGAGTCCTGGGGCTTTTTTCTTACATGGATAGTAGTAGGATGTAGTTACTAAACTTTATATAGACATTAATTGCTGGAGATGGAGAGATTGCTACAGAAATTGCAGTTCTTGATCATTGCCAACATTGCATTCCTATCACATAATACATTAGTGGCTTTTCTTTTCTTCTCTGTTTCTGTTCTGACATCATGTGGCCTGAGCTTTACTAATAGTGAATTAGTACAAATACTCCTAATCTACAGAGCAAGCTCTTAAAGAAAAGTAAAAACTATTACATACATTGTGCTGAAATGCTGCACAGTGTGGATGTATTTCTACAAGAACAGTAGAACTGATGCCACATATAGTTCTTGGTGTTTTTTGACTTACATATTTCTTCATTTAGAAAAAAAAAAGGCAGAGATATATTTTATGTTTTCATAGGTCAAGCACAAGACCTAACAGCATAGACTCTAAATTTTGAGCTTAAGTAGAAAAAGAATGATCAAATGTAGCAAGAATGTTTTTGAAACCAGAATAAAAAGCTGTTGGAGATCATTACAGAAAAAAAAATAATTAAAAAAAACCTCCTCCACAAAGCTGTGCTCTTTTGCTCAGGCCAGTAAAACTCAAAAAACATCTGGTGATTTTCTGTTTCTGCCACAGAAAAAAATTTCTTGGTCCTTCAGGGAGCATCTCTAAGGATAATGTGAGCCAAGGGGCTAAGCAGTCTGCAACACTGGTCCTCAAATAAGTGTAGTGTAATGGAGGATATTATTGAGGGAATATAAGGTGTTTGAAGTTCACAGAATCATACAATATCCTGAGTTGAAGGGGATGCATCAAAGTCTGTCTCTTGGCCCTCTGCAGGACCATCTCCAAGAGTCACACCATGTGCCTGAGAGCATTGTCCAAACACTTCTTGAACTCTGTCAAGCTTGGTGCTGTGACCACTTCCCTGGGGAGCCTGTTCCAGTGCCCAAACACCCTCTGGGTGAAGAACCTTTTTCTAATATCCAACTTAAACTTTCCCTGACACAACCTCAGGCCATTTCCTCAGGTCCTGTCACTGGGCACCAGAGAGAAGAGATCAGTGCCTGCCCCTCCTCTTCCCCTCACAAGGAAGTTGTAACTGCAATGAAGTCTCCCCTTAGTCTCCTCCAGGCCAAACAGAACAAGTGACCTCAGCCACTCCTCATATGGCTTCTCCTCAAGGCCCTTTCACCATCTTTGTTTCCTTATTTTGGGCGCTCCCTAATGGCTTAATGTCCTTTTTTACACTGTGGCACCCAAAACTGCTCCCAGCACTTGAGTTGAGGCTGCCCCAGAGCTGAGCAGAGCAGAGCAGGACAATCCCCTCCCTTGCCCAGCTGGTGATGCTGTGCCTGATGCCCCCCAGGACACAGCTGGGCCTCCTGGCTGCCAGGGCACTGCTGGCTCATGTTCAACTTGCCATCGACCAGGACCCCCAGGTCCCTTTCCACAACTCTGCTTTCCAGCAGCTCATTGCCCAGTCTGTACGTACAAGTTACTCTAGTCTTGTGTAATCTCAAAAGCTGTAGGTTACCATTTAGAACTTGTTTGAATTCCAGTGTGAAATTTATCTTTCCTGAGTTTATTCCTGATGATCCCCTGTGAGTATTTCAGCTGACTTTGATTTGGTTCATGATTCTCATTTCTACTTTGCAGGCTCAGTTTGATATTGCTGTTGCGAGTGAAATTATGGCCATCCTGGCACTTACCACCAGCCTTCAAGATATGAAAGAAAGACTGGGGAAAATGGTGGTGGCTAATGACAAGAAAGGAGAACCAGTAACAGCAGAGGATTTGGTATGTTCAGTGCTGTAGAGACCTGCGAATAACCTCAGACATGTTTGTTTTGCCTCTTGAAGCATTAAAAAGGCAGGTGCATGCCAAGGATTTTGCTTTGAACAGCACAGTCAGATATCAAAGAAAGATCATCTTCTGCGCCAAAACCTGCTTGAGAATGAGAACAAGATGTAGAACTCATTTCTTCAACTCTGGTAACATCTGGTTCAGGAAACCTCTGGTCTCCATAACCAGAGATCATTTTCTGCAGTTCTTAAGGCAAACAAATTCGGTGCTGGAGAGAGTCAAAGTGCAGACTCTTATTTGAGAGAGCTGGTAATGTTTGCTACTGTGCTTTTAGAGTCTGCTCAGATGTTACAATGATAGTTACCACAGGAATGCCTCTTCCACTGAATCAGGATGGGAACAAGCTGTTCTTAATTCAAAGGTTGCTGATAGTGCTCGGGACAGGGTTATCTGTCTTTTTTTTTTTTTTTTCCCTACCTAATTAGTTGCTGTTTCCTTATTCCCTACTTCAGCTTCTGAAAAAAATCAGTGTGTTTTTTCTTTAAATCCCATTGTACTCCTTGTATCCAGGCTGTGAGTCATTGAACAGTGGTTGGAAGGTCGCCCATGGTTGTGTATGGCAGGTTCTGGTGCAGCCAGAAGCTACCAGTTGACGTTTGTAATCAGCTGCACGCCAGGAGTAGTCTAATGCTGGCCCACTGGTGACGGCTGCCTGTATCACAGAGGCTCTGTATGTTTTCTCCTGTTTCTCCCTGTTCTGTGAACATCTGCTCAAACTTACTGAGTATTGAATGAGTAAAGCAGAGTATCCTGCCTTGTCAGCAAAGAGCAAATCTGCAAGTCACCTTCACAGCCTTAGTGGATTCCAGTTTAATAAAGAAAAGAAAACATATCTAGTGTGCCTGGATTTAAGAATGAAATTAAGATAAGATTAAACATTTCTTAATACAGTCATCATTACAATTCAAAGTAAGTCATCTACTCCCAGTTATGCAGGAGACATGAAGAACTGCATTCAATATTCCAGCTGTTGAAGTTATGCTTTTGCTTTTCAATTGTATGACTTTGTCTTGGCCAAATGGAGGTGAATGCGGAATAAGTTACATTATAAGGCATATGCAGAATCTTTAAAATGATTTAGTGTTAGAATTAAAACTGCATTTGAAATACATTATTTTAATTTTGACACTACTTTTGTATGAAGGTACTTTATAATTTATTAACATTGCAAAATATTTGACCTGCTAACCACTTAATGCTAATCAGCTTGATGAATGAAAGAAATGGCTTTTCCATAGGGGTAGAAGAATTTTAGAACTTTTCCACTGTGTCCCTAAAAAGAAAGTAGTGCTCAGCAAAATGTCTGTTACTAATTCAGTTTTCTTTGGCCTTTTTTAAAACAAACTTCCTATGCTTAGTGTCTCAATCATTTGATAGTGTTGCTTGTACTGAACATATGTTTCTAGTTGTTCTTTAAAGCAGTGTTTTGTATTATACAAAAGAAAAACCGCCCAGAAAGAAAAAATCATCACAGTCTGAAGGACATGTGTTATGAGCATCTGCAGCTATGCTGCTGCATTCTTTTTCTTCTGGAGGTTCTCCATACCATGCACAGGAAAGACTTGTGTGCATGTCATGATTGGGAAGTGCAGAAACTCCTACCTCTTTTTTTGTGCAGTGTGTTAAAAATGAGTATGTGAACTATGGGAATAAGAGGAATATGATTTCATGGTTGAGGATGTAAAGCATCTCTTTGGAGAGTTCTATTCGTGTGTTTTTGCAAAACTTACACGTGGTGCTCTGTCCACACAAACTGATTCTTACAGCACATAAGGAATTACACATTCCTCAGCTGGTTTAATACTAAGGAGCTAAACAACTGAAATTTATGGAAAGAACTTTGAACCAGGAGAAATTATTTCATGTTGCCTCAGGTTGAGCATCCAAAATTGGTGAATATTTTTGAGTTTGATTCTTGTGTGTGCAGGTTTCTCTTCTGAAGAACGGGAGTAATTGTTCATTTCTGAAGACTTACTAATATTGATGAAGAAGTCAGATGCTCTGGTGTTGGGATTTTAAAAATGTCAAAAGAAATTAGTGGGGTATCAAATTAAATAATGTTTACTTTGTACAAGGGGAGAGAGCTTATGAATAACCATACTGCAGTGGTGAAAATGTACTGTATAAAGTTGAATCCTCTGGAAACAACAGCAGGAGAAGTATAATCAAAGACAATAACAAGTCATAATTCATATGGATAAAGAAGATAAATTTCTGTTCTATCATGTAGCATTTCATCTCTGTTGCTTGTTTCTTCCCACTGGTGGTCAGTCTGTTTGAACAGTCTGCAACTAGACCTACTGTTTTTAGAGTTCAAATGCAGTCTCTACTCTTCCCCTCTTTCCCTGCAGCTTGTGCTGCCTGTGTTGATATAATCCAAGGATAAGATCTTGAGAAAATTTTCACACATGTCAAGAGGTTTGATGTGAAGCCATTCTCCTCCTGAATTTTCATCCTTCTTTCAAGTCAGGGTCAGTGAAGAGGTAAAGCTCCGTAGTTCAGAAAGGAAAGATCTCAAGACAGCTGAACAAAGGAAAAACACTGTACAAGATTTTAGAATGCTCTCAATCCAGGTTCAATAATTTTGACTTTTATTTTTGTAAAACAAAATCCAGTTTAAAAGCTTGAATCTGTCACAGTCCATTGACATGGAACATTTCAGCTGAAAGAACTGCAATTCCATGTAGTTCTAAAAAACTTTAAAGGCAACTTTAGCATGAGAAATACCACACAACCTGAATAATGGGTCAATTTTACCTATCATTGAAAAAAATTCTGGGGTTCATGTTTATATCCTACACAGATTGAATTTATGCAAGTTTAAATGTTTTGACAGTAGTCTTTAGTTCTTTGAAATCTATGTGAACCAAAACCACTAAACCTTTCTCTGTGATTTGTTTCCAGATGTACACACAAAATACTTCACAAAAATACAATTGCTCTTAATTTTGACTTTATATGCAATATATTTATAATAATACAATAGTAAAACCTAAAATACACATTGGCAGATATAAACCATATGCAGAGACAGGCTAGAAGTAATAGAAAAAAGATAAATTGAATATTTCATGAATTGAGAAGACTCTTTCCACAAGAGTAATGGATTAAATATCTATCCTCTGTAATGGAATATGTTGAACTCTTTGCCAAAATGTGGTGCTCATTGTACAGTATTTTGAAGACTTAATTGCTTTTTGGCTTTTACAGTGAGGTAGAATTCTGATGGACACATACCATATTTTTATGTGAAGCTAAATTGGTATATATGCCCTAGATCAGTATTTCAGCAGATATGAAAAATATTAAATAAATATGTCACTATTTTTTTAAATAAGACTTCTTCTCATCTTACTTTCTGTGCCATACTGTTAGATTTCAGTAATTTCAGGACCAAAAAAAAAAAAGAAATAGCTTCATATTTACTTATATAAATGATTGTCAGCTAGTGAGGTTTTGTTCTCTGTTTCATCAGAACCATTGTGTACATTGTTCACTTCAAACAAAAGAAGTTGCAGTTCTCAGATTATGGTTTAAGATTTAGTTTTTTACGGGACTGAAATTGCAGAAAGTGTTATTATTTTGTTAGAGACTATAGTTTCAATTGAAGGAAAGTTACAAGTACTTCATTATTTTTCTTATAAAGAAAAGGGTTTTTTTCTCTGCCCTTCAGTCTGTGTAGCCTTTATTCATTTCATAGCAGTTCCTTTCAATCACTTTCCTTGTCATCTGATGCTGGCTTTCATTTCCACTCTTGGTAGACTTCAGAGACTGCTCCACTGGAAGTTGCTTTGAAAGTATTTTGGATTTTCATCTAAGTTTGCTTTTCCTGTGTCATGTGTATAATTTATTTTGTGCTCTGTGATCTGTGCTGTCCTGGGGAGCATACCTGCCCTGACGGCTGGTGGATAGATGGAAGGAGCATTATTTTCAGGAAAACTTGTGATCAGCTCCAGGAGGGAACCCAGAAAAGTTGGATGTCTGTATACAATTGATTCAGAGCCCTGCTTCTTTCTTCTGACAGTGAGTTAGTGGAAAGCTAATGATCTTTGGGCTCTCACTCATTTAATTGGTGTGTGTCTAAGCCCTTAATTCTTTTATAAAAAGTTTATCTACCTTTACCAAACTGGAAATAGGAACCTGATTCCTTAAATAGCTTTGAGAATTGGATCCAGGACTTGGAGTGGGCTGTAGGAATTGTTTACTAGATACTTGGAGGATTGAGGATATGAAGAAATGAAAACTTCATTCTCACAGTCGTGTCAGATAGGTATGAAAGCTTTATTGTTTGTGTAGCTTTTAAGGACTGCTGTTGACACCAAACCTGGTTAAGAACCATGGGAGGCAGATAGACACAAGATATGCCTACTGTAGTAGTTACGGGTTTGTTTCTTTGCCTTCAGCTTCAGATAAAATGAGTTGCTGTGTCCAGAATGCATGTCTAGTATTTCCCAAATAATGCATAAGTAATATCTCCCAAAAAGTTAAAATGCAGAGGAAGTATTTTTTTACTTCACTGTTTTTATCAGATGGGTGAAGACATCAGAAAGCATAGGAGACAGGATTTGAGCCATTATTATTTAGAAGGGGCAGGGGAGGAGGCTGGGGGAGAAGTGTCCTGATTTTATTTTTCACTTCTTCTTCCCCCAAGTCTTCTCTCCATTAGGGCTGATGTGTGGCTGCTCAGGTAGTTATTCTTGCTGTTGACCACTTGAAAGACCTGATGTAAAGTTTTGCATTTGGCTTTTTTTTTTCCTCCAGAAATGAGAGTATTTGGGTACGTAGACAACATACAGCACCAGGCTGTTTCTGTAGAAGCGGTAGTGCCTCACCCATTTTGAAAGAGCTGGAGCACATACATTTCTTTTTGTTTTGATCCTAGTTTCTAAAATTAACATCTTAAGAAACAGCAATCTATTCCTTTGCTAATTCAGAAGACGGAAAACTCTGCTGTTTTGCTATCATTTTCTCCTATCTTTGTGGATTGAGTTTTGTAAATAGTGGGAGATGCAGAGTGCAAAGAAAAATCTTTTCCTACTCTCTCTCCTTCACAGTCCTCCAAGGAAACACTTGCTGTGCATTAGTAGAAACCAGTTTTAGTATTTTGGTCTCAATACAGTTTTATCTAAGGCCAAATATTCTGCATCATTTTCCTCTGAAGTCCATGCTCAGATGTGATGCTCAGAAAGGGGAAAATTTAATTTTATAAAATACTGTACTTAATCACCACATACTTTTATGTCTCTTATCTGTTGCCGTCAAAATTTTCAGGCAGACTTTGCTCAAATTTTGGGTTAGTTGACAAAAGCTGTGTTGAGAATTATACAGGCACTATTTTTATTGCTTTTCTTCATTTGGATATTATTGTTCATCTCTTTATAGGCTGCTTGGATGTTGTACCCATGTTTTTCAATCTTCATTTTAAACAATTTACAGCAGCTAGGATTTTTGTTTGGTTTTCATGTTTCTTTTCAATACAAAAATATATTAAATTCATTTTTTTTGCATTCTCTGGCAAGTGTGTGAGCCACTCTTTATAACACTACTGTGGTTTTTTTGAACCATGATCTAGTTTTTTCAAAACGAAACACACCATCTCAAAATCAAAGTAATTCAAGAATAAATTTGAACATATGTTGGTGGTTTCTAGATAGTACTCTTCATATAGTCTGATAGTGATGTGCACACTCTGTAGCCTTTTTTTTTCTAAAATGAGCGTTGAAATTTGGTGTAGAGGGGTGTCATGACATTTATTTTAAGGTCAGTCAGTGTGAAATTTATACTTCAACAAAATTTTTAGAGAGGAGTAAGGTTTTTTATAACCAAAAGGCCGCAATTTGCTCAGCTCCTTTTGTGCTTTCATCATCACAATAAGGCACCTCTAACTTTTAGTCTTATGATGTATTCGTTATCTGCCCCTGGTAAACTCTGTGGCTGCTTTCATCCTGTGTCTCTTATGTATGTATTTGTACAAGTCTTGAAAAATACCCTTTCTGGTTGTTGCTAGCTATTGATTTATGCTATTGATTCTGTCATAAAAGAAATACATCTGTCATTTCTTTAGGCATTTTTAGCAAGTTATTGCCTTCCTGCTATCTCAGGTCTCAGTGGCCTTTGGCACTTCATCTTTTGTTACCTTGAACATCCTCATGCTGATCACTTAATTCTGTTTCTGACCTCTCCATGAAATAGGACAATGAAATTACATGTTGCCTTTTAAGTGTATTCAGAACAAAATAATTTTTGTTTTTGACACACTGTAAATACAGAATTTTAGAAGTCTTGAGGTAATATCTAAATAAATTCTTTATGCATGACTGTAACACTGCTTTGAACTGTAAGGGTTGTTTAACTACAAGCTTAAGTGTAACTTGGAAATTTTGCACCTTAGAATTGACTTCAAAGTCAATTAAGATGTGGACTCTTGTTTTTTAGGGAGTAACTGGTGCTTTGGCAGTTTTGATGAAAGATGCAATTAAGCCCACGCTAATGCAGACTTTAGAGGTAAGTATGGCTTATGATGCCTGCCCTTCTCCAACTTTCAAATTCCATACTGCACCGATCATGCTTCTCTTCAGCAACTCTGACTGACTTTCAAGGTTCAAGCCAGGGTCAGATCCATAAAGGCATTCTAGCAAATGTTCATTTGTTTATGTTAACTATTTGACTCTATCTGCATTTATATCTTGTTGATGGTTTTCTTCTCTTTGAGATCTGGCTATAGTCATAACTTTATCTAGTGTTGCAAACAAGCTGCAGTGCATTGTTGAGCTGGTTCTGAGCACACTGGGAGGCAGGTTGGTCTTCCGAGTCACAGATTTACTACTGTTTACCACCTTGTTCTTACGGGGAAGTTTCCTTTTTATGTACTTCTTTTATAGGGATGTTCTCATGATGATTCTGACAGCCCAGCATTTTGTGTGGAGAAAAGATGCTTTGCTGTGGCCATTCTAACCTGTAGTACAGTTTGTGCCATTCATAATCACTGGAGGGTCCTTTTAGCTGTTTATGCGTTTTCAAAAGATGGGTCCCAACCACCCTGTCTTGCCATAGTGCCATCGTGGACTAAGTGAAGCTTTGATGGGCTATGAGAGGAATGTTTTACACCTACCCTAGTGAGCTTGCTTCCAAAAGCTTAAAGAATGTAGAACTAGTGCAACGTAACTTTGTGCCTGGGCAGTCTAGTATTGAAGTTTTGACAGGAAACTGAATGATGAGCAACATTCAAGGGGAGAAGGAGAAAGAAAAATGAGGAAATAATGAAGCACCTTGGAAAACAAATGCACTTGGAGAAAAATCAGTGTATTTTTTTTTCATTTGACTGTCAAAATTACATAGCTGGAATATTCCACAACAATTTTTGATATGGTGAAAAGTTGAAGAATGCAGAAAGATACCAGTGCAATCACCAGTTGATAAAAATGTCTCATTTTCTACAACATGTCAAAGTGATAACTAACTTTGTGCTTTTGTCTTTGGATTGGGACAACTTCCTTGCCTCGGGGAATATTAGAAAAATAGAATTTAAGTCTGTGTTATTTGATTATAGCCATCTTAATTATTTTCCCCTGCAAAGAAAACCTGTTCTTTCACGGGGCTCTATGAAGGATGTATGTGTGTGTGATAATTTTAATATAACATCCAAGAGTAGAAACTGGAGGTCACACAGGATCAAGAATGTCACAGCCAGAACTGGGTATTAAATCACCACTTGGATAACATTGTGTGTGTTAAGCTCCAGTGACAAGGTAGCTTTGATTCTGACTGTTTAGTCACTCTATTTGCACTTTGCATATCTGTTGGAAAATACTGTGGTTTTGTTGCAGTGTTCGGAAAGACAATTATAAATGTCAAAAGAGTTTCTTTTGATCGATAGGCATTTGGTTCTGGGGCTTGCATGCATATATTTTTTCCCTGCATTTCTTTATATTCACATCTCTATGCAATAAAATTCCTGCCTTTTATGTGGTATTCTTTTCTAGTCTAATCTATGCTATGGCTGAAACATCTGCCAACTTTCATCAAACACTATTGCTTGTTAGCAGGACCCTGACCACATTACCCAAAGATACATTTTTCCCCTAAATTATTCTCACAAAGTTATTTTTAAAACAGCAAACTTAAGCAGCTCAGAAGACTGCTTCATACTCTACTCCTCCACTTTGAGTCTTAAAGATGAGTTTTTGTCACCCTTTGGATACTTGCTGGCTTGCAGGCTAATATAAGTCACCTATCCAAGAGTGGAGATCCCCAGTTTACCTAAATGTTTTCCATGATAGTGCTCTGCTTTGGCTGATGTCCTTTTGGACTGTGTCATTGCTCTCATGTAGGATCACAGAACCTGCTGAGCTGGAAGGGACCCCTGAGGATCATCAAGTCCATGTCCTGACCCTGCACAGGACCATCCCCAGAAGTCACAGCATGTGCCTGAGAGCATTGTCCAAACACTTCTTGAAACTCTGTCAGGCTTGGTGCTGTGACCACTTCCCTGGGGAGCCTGTTCCAGTGCCCAGCCATCCTCTGGGTGAAGAACCTTTTCCTGATATCCAACCTAAACCTCCCTGACACAACCTCAGGCTATTTCCTCAGGTCCTGTCACTGGGCACCAGAGAGAAGAGATCAGTGTCTGCCCCTCCTCTTCCCCTCACAAGGAATTTGTAAATGCAATGAGGTGTCTCCTCAGTCTCCTCTTCTCCAGGCCAAACAGACCAAGTGACCTCATATGGCTTCTCCTCAAGGCCCTTTCACCATCTTTGTTTCCTTCCTTTGCACGCTCCCTAATGGCTTAATGTCCTTTTTCACACTGTGGCACCCAAAACTGTCCCCAGCACTCGAGGTGAGGCCGCCCCAGTGCAGAGCAGAGCGGGACAATCCCCTCCCTTGCCCAGCTGGTGATGCTGTGCCTGATGCCCCCCAGGACACGCTTGGCCCTCCTGGGGATGCAATGGCTTACTCTATTACTGCCTATACTCTTGAGCTCTCTTCATTATTTTTAATACTTCATCTGAATAACCGTAAGAGGTGCTACTTTTAATAGCTTCAGTAAAAAAAATTTGAAAATAAAAAGGAGGGGAACAAGGAATATATTGTGCCCTACACACTTTTGAATGTACTCTAGTGATCCACTTGTGAGTTTAGAGCCCTCTAGCATGATAGATTTTAAGCCAAACGAATCCTAGTATACCCTGAGGCAGATGTAGATAGATGTAGGTCGATGCAATAATGTTTCTTCTGCTATAGGTAATACCATCTTTCTGATGAATGTGTGAATTGCAAATCAGAAATACGGATAACTGAAGCCTACATTACACTTGAAATAATCCTAATAAGTAGCACCCAAAAGTTAGCATTTTAAGTTTCCAAAGAGGTTACCAAAAATAATTGGGCAACATACTCCTAATCCCTTCAGGGAGAAAAAGTTCTTCATAAAAGTGTAAAGACCTTTAGCAACAGCACCGCAATTTGACAACAGTAACATTAGAAATGATCCTACAGCACATAGGTGGTGGAAAAATAATATGATTATAGAGAACACAAATACAGCTGAGAAGGCACCATGGAGCTGTCTGGCAATTCGGGATGAAACTGTTCACCAAAGCAGGTCTTCCAGATCACTTTGGGGAATGGCAACAAGACTGCCGATGAGGGAGAGCAGTAGATCTGGATGACTGACAGTTGATTTGGCATAATTTGTAAGTCATAGTGTCTGTGGGTAGCAGTGGCTGGAAGTAGCCATTGCAGAGATAGGAGCCAGATAGAAGTAGCCAGTGCAGCTGCACTCCTGTGTGATCTGGCCATGAGCCTGTAGATGGGAATTGTGTTAAGCTGTGGAAGTCTGAGGAGTTGCTTCTGCGGGCCTGTGAAAAGGGAGAAGAGCAACATGCTCAGTAGATTTGTACCAGCTTTATATGGATGTCTGCATGCACTGGGGAAGAGGCTTAGAAGGTCATAAATCAAAAATGACCGAATGTCAGTCCTGTGTGGAACTGAACTGGCAACTTATGTCAGTGGTTTTTTTCATTTGGGAATTGATGTGTGTTTTAATTTGCTGGTTTTTAAAGAGGTTTCATGATGGGTCGCTTTCTGTCACAGTCCTACTACTCTGACACCAGAAATTCCATCTGAAACTGTTAGTGATTGACAGTGTTTTATATGCAGGAATGACAGCAAAAATCTCAAAATGGGAGACACAGGGCACTCCATTTACAAGAACCTCAGACTTCAATGGAACTCATATCCAGTGCTGTAAAATTGAGATTACTTTGTTTGGAGTGTACATAATGATTTCATAGTGTTTATCCATGTTTCTCATGACAGATTTGTTCTCTTGTCAACTGATCCCTTAATGTTTAGCATTTATTTATACCACGCGTAACAGAGCAGCTGCTCTATGGGACAACCCTTTGTAGTTGCAGGCTGGCTGCTCTGGGATGGTTTGTTGTGTTACTTTTGAAGTGCCACTCATAGTAAAGATGAGAGAAGGATGGTAATAAGTATTATAAATACCCTTCTAGCAGCCAGATAACTTCAGATATTTATTGACATTCTGGGTTTATTTTCTTTTACTGAAACTTGGATAATAAAAATTTCCGTACTGAAAACAGTCAGCAGAATGCATTTCTGTGCCACTGTTTGGTTCTCCATATAGTTTATTAAGAGTGTAGCAAAAATAAGTGGCAGAAATAAGTGGGACAGATGGACTGGCACAGTCACTAAAGCTGGCCTGAGAAGACATTGTTGTCCCTATTCCAGGGTGTGCCTGAGGCTCCCAAGGCCCTGCTGGAGTTCACTCTCTTCAGTATCTAGACTTGACTTTTCTGCCAGGATTGCTCTTGTGAAAAAACATTCCAATAGCTCTTCCTTTTCTTCTGGTGGATTTCAGAGCTCCGGGGGGGCATCTGTCTATGCCAGTGATTTAGTAGTATGTTTGGATTTCAAGTTAGTCATGGGAGCCTCTTGACTTCCAATATTCTGGATTTTGGATCCTGCAGTCCAAATTTCCTTCCTACCCATGTTGTGTGGACAAACTCTTGGAAGCACAGTTGCACAGGGAATGTAGGAGGAGACCCTTCTGGCATATCTCTTTGCATAGCTGCTGCAGTATGTGCTGGGCTGCCCAGTCACTGGCTGTGGCTCTGGGTCCGTGCATCTCATTTGCCCATGTGTGCACTGGGCTCTAAAAAGACCAGCCCTGTAATTGCTTGCCACAAGAGATTAGGGCTTGGAGGAATAAAATTAGACTTACTGAATAATAAAAGGCAAATTAGAATAAATCGTATGGATCTGAGTCTGGTAGCTGAAAACTTGTGGTCTTACTTATTTGAATGCCAGAAGTGTAAATACTGGATTAAAGTAGAAGTAAAGCTTAAACTTAGTTTGGTAGAAGTTGTTTGCATTTCCTTTTATATGTTACAAGCTCTTTGGAATAGGGATAACATCTTTTGCACAGCACCTATTAAATGGATGCCCAGTTAAGCTTTGAAGGCATACATAGTTCATGTTAATTTTTTGCGTACCTGTGTGAAGTCCCAGTTGATGTTGCAGTATGTGTCCATTGGCAGATAGAAAACAAGAAAAAAAACCTAATCTCAAGTAAACACTATGAAGTCACTGTGTTATAATTATAGTGATCTACATTAATTCTCTTGTTACAGGGCACGATTTCTCCTTATTTAGTTCTTTGGCTCCTGTTTCTACTCTAACATGTATGAGGCAGAGTTACCTGAGTTGTAGCTTAATTGTGTCATTCCTGGAGAATAGCCCCCACCCATGTGTGTGCACATGGCAGTGGCTAAAAAGTTACTTGTCTGTCTTCTGAGCAAAACAATTAATTATATATTATTACTTCTAAAGGAAGCAATAAGAAGAGGTGCTTTTTGCTGATACATCATTTTTGTATATAATTTCTATTCATCATTACTAAAATGTCCATGTTTTCTGTAGAACACCATTTAGATTACAGTAGTGAAGTAGAGATTTTCCTATGTAGGTTGTTTCCTTAAGACACTGGAGGGGAGAAGGAAGAACCAGCTTGTATTATATGGTTAATAGTTTCCAGGTTGTGGCTCGGGGCTGTTGGATGTGCCCTGCAGCTGATCCCTAGAACACTGTCCTCCTTAACTGGTGTTTCCGGTCAGAACTTGAGGAAGGTTTCCCAGTAGTTTGCCTGAGATTTTGAGGGTTGACAGTAGTTCCTAGTACAGAATGTGAGAAGAACATTAATGGAGATAATGTGAAATGTCTGCTTACCTTTTCTTTGACCAGCTGGGCACTTCAAGATGCATAAACACAACTACAGGCATTTGTTTGCCTAAGTATTTTCTAGTAAAACAGCTGAAGTGACATCCTTCTGTCTGATTGTATATTCTGATTTAGAGAAAAAGTAGCAGTTAATGTATCTCACCTAATCCTTATCCCTTTCTCTGGATGCTTATTTTCTAATTTCTCCTTTCCTTGGGATGCCTTCCAAAAATATGAGGGAACCTGAGAACTGTTTCCTACCTTACAAATTCCCTATACCTAGTTAATTTGCTTACTCTTTGCCTCTCCTTTCTCTGGTTTAGATTGGTCTGTGCTACAGAGTCAACTTTCCCTGTGTATTTGTATGGTGTCTAGTGCAGGAGAATTTGGCTCTGCACCTGGGTTCTCAACAGCAGTGAATGTTTTCCATTGTGTCAGTATCCCAGCATGTCCCTTGCCATATGCCTCTCCAGCTCCTTAACCCTTGACTCTGGTCTCTCATGGCTTCTGCTGGCTCCTCTGCCTGCCCAGGAATGGCTTTTGCAGCCAATGAGGAAAACAGAAGCACACAGGGATGGAGTAGGGCTGGAGCTGGGCTCTTATTTGTGTATCTGCTGCAATGCATTTAGTGCTTGTTGTAGTTCGTGTGCCAGAATAGCACACCACAGTGTTAGAGCTGTGGAATATGAAACATTAATTAGTACAAAGTGGGGTGGGGAAGTTGTGCAGGTTACTTAGAGGTTGCACTACTGTGTGTTACCTTTCTAGGAATGAAGCAGGTTCTGACATCTAGGCCTGTCAGTGAATGAGGCCTCAAGCACCTGAGGTGTACCTAGAACCCCTAAATTGTCTAATGGCACTTCCTTGCTGTATGTGCTTTGATTAATACATAATTTTGATTAGTCTGCAAAATTATTGAGGTTTGGGCTGGGATAGGGTTAATTTTCTTCACATCAGCTAGTACCGGGCTGTGTTTTGGATTTGTGCTGGAGAGAGTGTTGATAACACAGGAATGTTTTTGTTATTGCTGAGCAGGGCTTGCACAGAGTCAAGGCCTTTTCTGTCTCTCAACCCACCAGCAAGCAGGCTGGGGCTTACACAAGATGCTGGGAGGGGACACAGTCAGGACAGCTGACCACGACTGGCACAAAGGGGTGTTCCAGACCATATGGCATTGTGCTGAGCATACAAAGCTGTGGGAAGAAGGAGGAAGGGGGGATATTTGGAGTGATGGCATTTGTCTTCCCAAGTAACCATTGCACATGATGAAGCCCTGCTTTCCTGGCCTGAACACCTGCCTGCCCATGGGAAGCAGGAATGAATTCCTTGTTTTGCTTTGCTCGTGTGTGTGCAGTCTTTTCTTTACCTATTAAATTGTCTTTTTTTCAACCCATGAGTGTTCTTACTTTAACCCTTCTGATTTGATAGAGGAGTGAGTAATCATCTGTGTGGGGTGTAGTTGCTGGCTGGGGTTAAACCATGACATCTATACATTGAATTACTTACATGTATTTTTTTATCATCCAGGGAACACCAGTATTTGTTCACGCTGGACCTTTTGCTAACATTGCACATGGAAATTCTTCTGTTTTGGCAGATAAAATTGCCCTTAAATTAGTTGGAGAGAAAGGATTTGTAGGTAAGTAAATATTCAGTTTATTCTATGTGTTGGTAAATTGGCAGTGATGCAAATGAATGGAAAAAATTAGCGATTAAAGGTAAGAATGCTAATTTATTATTAATATCAGTATAAAATAATCTTAAAGTGAATATGTAATAAGCCAGAAGCACTTCTTCTCTTACCCTGCCCTTTGTCTCAAGTCCTGTCACCGTGGTCCTGTTGCCATGTTTGAGACTCCACAAGGTGGCTGAACCAGTCAAATGACTGGATTGCTTTGAGGGAGGTGTCCTGTTGTTCATTCTGTTAGTATCCATCTGGCCTCACTTGATAAACCAACAGAAACCATTCTTTTTTCCTGCTGAGTTATTTCTCTACCAGTTCAGTAAACTCAGCCAAATCAGAGGTCAGATGTCCCTGAGCCAGTGCAGGAGGACTAGCAGAGGCAAGATGGTAGAAGAAAGATTAATACTGCCTCATTTTGGTGGCTGTGAGCCATTAGGTTGGTCCAGCTGCATTGTCAAACCTCACCATGAGGCCCTTATGTTCCCATGAAAGCATTTGAGTGGGCAGACTCTTTTTATATTAGGAATTCAGCCTGCACAAACCACAATAGGCACACATAGAGCTTACAGTTGCAGGCTAAATAAACTTGGGGCTGAACGATGAACTAGCTTTTATAAAAACTACTGTGAGTGTTTAAACCTTAGAATTAATTAAATAAAAGGAGTGTTGCTGCTTTGCAGTAGTAATGCCTTTGCACTGCTGCAGCCATTCTCTTCTGTGTCCTGAACAGCCAGGTTGGATTACATTAATCCTAAAGCTGAAGTTTGAGTACCTGTGGAACAATGCTCTTGAAAAGAGGCAGCAATTTGAAACACGAGGTTTCTTATGCCAGCACCCTTAAACTAGTAGAGAAATACAGATATATATGCTTGTGTCATACCTATGTATTGGAAAGGATTGTTTTTTACAGTGTTGTACAGCTTAAAGGTCTGTTTATTTCCCTCTATTAATCAAACATCCATTCAAAGAATATTTTGCATTCTGAATACATTTATTTAATGATAGTTGAGTTTGTATTTCACTGGGCTGTGTTTGTTGTTACATGGCTTTGTGGAATGAAGAGCAAAAGCATTTAGGGTAGCTAACATTTTTCATAAGCCGTGTGAAATGACTTTGATTCTGCAGGGAGCAATCTTTTCAAGTGAGAAGTCAGTTGTGTATCAATTGAATGAAAGTATGTTGGCGACAGTCTTGAGTCTTGATCCAGGTTTTGGACCCCAAAATGTATTGCCTTGGATTTGGATTCCCTTCCATTGAGTGCGTCCCTCAGGCACTGATAGCATATCCTTGCATTTCTTGCTTTTTTTTCAGCCTTACCCACCTGTTTGTCTTTAACGCTCTTTTCTGCTTTGTTTGTCTTTGGCTCCAGTTTCTCTGTTGGGAGACAAAGCAGCGTAGCTTCAATATAGGAAAACCTTTGTGCCTTGCCAGCTAAAGGCTCTTGTTCAGATTTTATTCCACAGAACACAAATCCCCATGAAACTGGCTTCAGAGTAAGACTGCCTTTGCTCTGCAGAGCCAGGAACTTCAGCATGATTTGTAGATCCTTGTTAGATTATTAAAAGCAATAGTTCATAGAGTGGCCTACTTAAATAAACTTTTCAGGTAGTCACAAGAGTAAATGTTTGTTCTAATGGTTGTAATTACCCTAAGCTTTATGGTTTAAAAAAATAAATTTTTTTGGTAACTAGTCAGAGCACGTGGGCAGAGACTACATGTAGCACTCACTGGTTTATTAAATACTGTCCTATCCTACCCTACACAACTGAAGTCTAAAATCACAGCTACAAAGTGTACGCCAGTCCACACTGAGGTAACATCCATACAGATGGAGAGCCCAGTGCCTTGTGAATCTGCACAGCAAAGCAGGTAGCAAGAAACTCCACTGCATTCCTGCTCATTGTGGAGTTTGCCTGAACCCTGTATGGCCATTGAAATTCCATGGAGAAAGCTGATCCTGTAGTTAATTCAGACAGCCGGGGTGCAGGACAGCTATGCTGCAGTTAGGTAAGTAGCTGAATAAGTTTAATTACTCTTGCTAAAATTAAAAGTTTTCACTGTTCCACATTTCCCTTTTGTCAGTGTTCTTGTGCATTAGATCTGGCACTCATTAAATCTTGTATGAGCGATTACAGTTCACGTTCTGCCATGTAGGTTAGTTGCATAAGCTCAGGAAAAAATCCAAAAGGTGCTAGGAATAGAGAAAGGTATATTGCAGAACCACGTGGCTAGGAGAGGCATTTTAGGGACCACAGGCTACAAGATAGCTCTCAGCTGCATCCAAAGCAGGAACATAAAAAATCTGTGGCATAGTCTCCAATTAAATTATTTTCCTGAGTAGTAGAATGAATATCTTAACATACATATGTTAGCTCACTCATCGTGGAAGGGAATGATGATATAAAAGATATATAATTCATATATTTATTGGTTTATATATTTAGTGTTTATAGCTATTTCTTATTCTTTTTTTTTCCCCCTTACACCGTATTTATTTTAGAGCAGAATTTCCTGTTAAGTGTGTGGACAGTACTAAGGAGAACAGCATGGCTTTAATTTGCAACACAGTTTTACAAATACAGACTTTTCTAACTCTCTGTCCTGGTTTAAGCACCCTCCTTCCTCCAGCTGCTTGTTTCCAGTCCTTTGCAACCCCTCTGTTTCACCAGCACACCTGTTCACAGAGCCACGTGACAAGCTAAACTGGAGCCTTGGTCTCGACTGAAAACAACTACAACAAAAAAAATCCCTTTCCTTCCCCCTCACAGACAGTGTCTGGGCGAACAGCTTTGTGTGACAGGGGGAAGATGAGATAATGCCACATAAGATGGTGTTTTTGCTGAAATAAATATTTATAGTATTATAGCCGCATTTGGAGCTTTCGAGTGCCAGTAAAGCTACTGTGGACGATCAGACTGAGCTGATCAGAGTGAGCCTGCATTGCCAGAGCAGCTAAGCCTGTCTCCTTTCTCAGCCTGTGCTCAACTGTTTTTGCATGACATCCCAGCAGAAACCTATTGCCCTTTTTGTTGGCTTAGTTTTCTGCTGACTTAACACAGAAGCAGTTCAGCCCAGAGTCACAAAAACACCAGAGCTGGTGCAGGAGAGGGTGAGCTGGGACAGCCAGCAGTGAGAAACCAATCTGTTGTGTAGATCCAATTGCTTGTGTGACCATGTGCCACAGCCAAGGCAAAAAAAAAGAAACCCTCTCAAAATGTTCTTTTAAAATTTATTTTTAAACCTTACTTTCTCTCTCTGGCCTGCATTGCCTGTTTCTCTGCTTGCTTTTCAGCTGGAATGGCATCGTGCTGTGCCTTTTGAGTAGTGTCAGGTAACAGTGATGTAGACAGCCTGCTTTAAAAAAATATCTAAATGAAGTTTAGCCATTGAGTCCTGTCGTGAGCTCTCCCTAACTGAAGGCATTCCCTGCTTCAGTTTCAGGTATCCGAATGAATCACAGGCCCTCATTAGGTTTTAGATAGCTTAAGCCTTTTAGCTCAGCTTTTCCTTTTCTTTGTCCTGAGCCTTGTTGCTATGCACTGATAACTCAGTCTTTTTGCTCTAATTTTGAGTTCTTCGTATGAGTTTTGCCGCTGAACTTTAAGTGCAGTGCTGCAGCTGCCACTGGCTGGCTTGCACTTGTCTGTCCTCTTAGCCTTTTAGTGTTTCCCTGCAGGTTCCCCTGGCCCTGCTGCGAGCTGGTCCACTGAGCATGGCTGCAGGCAGCCCCTGCATGGGGAGCACCCACACCATGGCACAGTGAATGTACCCATCATCACAGCTGCCGTGTCCCTGGAACTCTGGGGTTTGTGGCTCTCTGAACTCGGGGCTTTCCTGAGCTGTCAGTGTGTCGGAAATTATTGCACTACACAACTCAACAGATTATCCCGTACGTCTCTTTAATCCCTTGGTGTTGCAGCTGAAGAGAGGGGTTACTGTAAATCAGAAGACAAGTGAAGCATGAGTAGATCCTTGGAATCCTAAAGCAAAGTTCTTCTCAAGTTTGTTTTTCAGGTTTGGACTTCATGTTTGTCAACTGCTTTCTTTGCTACTCCCGATAAGCATGTCGCATTCGATGCTGAGAGCATGCTGTGCTGGGCAACTTTGTCCTGGTGTGTTTTATCAGGTGACAAGAGGGGAATTATTGCAAACTGTTGCTGACTTAAGAAAAGTTCACTTTCTTTAGTTGGTATACTTGGTGTAATTGGAAAGAATTTGTAGAAGCAGTAAATTTTTATAAGCTAAGTAATTGACTCATTTTATTGTGTTGGTACTCTGTTGGTTAGAGTAAGCTAATGATGCTAGCTGTTCTCAGTATCTCTTCAGTACATACAAAGTTGTATTTCAAAGGGTATCCATTTTACATACTCTAAGAGCAGACATTGTTTAACAAGTTTATAAAGCACCTTATAAAAATTGTATGTGTTTAATACACTAGGTGAATAATCTTCAGTAGATTTTTTTTAAAGTCATAAGACACTTCAATCCATTTTTTAGTGTACTCTTTTTCCAGAAAAGGAAATAAAGCCCAAATACTTTGGCTAAACTTCTTCTGGGACCACGAGTACATGTGATATTATTACATTTAAATGTCAAGTTCAAGGATTTATTTTTAATATTTTTTTGCTTGATACCATTAGAAGGGGATTCCATGCAGTGACCCTCCAGAAAGCTTTAATTTTTAAGAATCTGCCCAGCGTCTAACTTGTGTTTAATCTCTGACTTCTTCACTCTTATTTTCACAAAGAAACCCCAAATTGTACCGCATTTGCATTCCAATATTTTGCTCTCTGAACAATGTGGCTTTTCTTGTTAAAGTGTTAAAGCATGGCTAAGGTTTCACGGTACGGGGTGGTTGACAGCATTATCAGTGTAGGTGTTACTTCCCTACTCTGATCTGTGTGTCCTACAAACTAGAAAAAGGATGTTCAGAACTTCACAGCGTTTTTCTCTGACCCCATTCATAGTGCAGCTGCTCAAGCAGCTGTGCTGGGCACAACTGTGACGGTGGTGGGGAGGGGGAGGGAAGGTGATACTGTGTTAGTTGGTATTGCTGTGAGGCTCTTAAAGTCATGGTCTGATAATACAAGTCTCAGTGGTAACACAAACTGCAAAATAAGGTACCATCACTGCTAGAAGGCCCATGAATCTGTGCCGTTCGCTTGTGCGTGGTGGTGCCATTCACATCCAGGCTGCCCTTTTTATTGCTTTCCTCACAACTGCTGAGGTAAAAGTAAATTCCATTTCTTTCACTTGTTGTAAAGTGGAAACAAAAACCGTCTCTTTCTTCATGCTTTTAAAATCTTAGCAAATTTTCTTACCAGTAAGCAGGAAAGTCTTCAGAGACAAGATGTAATGTGTTTTTCTTCACTGGCATGTACTCAGAGTTCCTGAAAGCTGAGTTTACTTACTGCCTTGTCACAAATAATCTGGGTGCAGATCATGCTTGCTTATAGCTTGCTGCAACTGGAAGTCAGGTGACAATGATTTAAATTACTATCTATTTCTATTGCAGGAGGTGCTTAAAACACTCTTGAAATAATTTATGAATTATTATGTGAAATGAGAATCAAACCTTTTCTTATATTATTGTGTGCTCAGAGTCCTTGAGAAAGTTCTGGCTCCACCGTGTCCCTGCAGATTTCTATAATTTTTTTCTTCTGCTCTTTAGCATACATTGCAAAATAAAGCTTTGCAGAAGGAAGATTGAGTAGAAGAGAGCTGTCCTGAATGTTTTTGTGTGTAAGGAAGCATTCTA
Organism: Dicrurus megarhynchus; assembly: GCA_013399195.1. Lineage (NCBI taxonomy): Eukaryota > Metazoa > Chordata > Aves > Passeriformes > Dicruridae > Dicrurus > Dicrurus megarhynchus. The sequence goes on from VXAD01003546.1 coordinate 377,973, forward strand.
GCATTGACTTCAGTATCATATGTCACTGTATTTCAGAGCTGAATTAATTTGAAATCATATAAATTATGCAAAGCTGAACTCAAAACTGAAAGTTGGTATTGATCATGAACTATTGAATTATGTCTAACCAATATTACACTTGGCATAAAAAAGTGATGTTTTGACCAGTCAGGAGAGGTGGTGCTATTTTGAAGACAAACCCTCCTAAATTATGGACTGTCTTGTAGTGAGATTTTACCTTCTTCCCTTTAAAAAAATTACATCTAAAAAATGTGTTGGAAATGTACTAAGTCTTTCCTTGCTACGAAGCATATTTGTAAATGTTTGTTCCCAAATCTGCTGTTTATATCCAGAATTGCGAGGGGCAATTTAGAGGAATAAAATAACATGTCATTATAAATCATCAGCCATTTAGCTGAGTTCTCTGCTTTATCTGACAAGCATATCAAGTGATCTCCTTCATAAGCTGACTGAACTCCAGTTTGAAACTAGCTAGGATTTTTAACTCTTGCTGCTGGTGAGCTGGCTGGGTTGCCATGGCCAGTTTGGACTAATTTGTTCTTTTTTTGTGTAATACTGTGTTACAGCTTAGTCCTCTCTTTCTCAAGTGATAATTTTTGATAATAATAATAACCTAACTATTCAAGCACACATTTTCCATATGTCACGGTGATTGACTTAATACTGCTAGGCTCCCAAACTCCTCCCTGCTGTTTGCAAGTATGAAGTTCCCAAATCATAGGTCAGATTTTTGTCATTTTTCTCCAATGGCAGTAACTCTTTACTAATAGCTTTCATTCTGCATCTTTTCTTCATAAATCCACAGGAATGTTTTCCTGTGTGATATGCTTTCAAGCTTTGTTGTTGCCGATAAACTCCATCAGTGTTCCTCAGTCTTTCTGCTGAGGTGGTTTAACAAATAGTAAATGAGAGCCCTGGGGCTGGTCCTCTCTCCTGTCCCACAGTTCTCATGTGGTGGCTGCCTATTCTCTCCCTTAATCATGTAGTTATGTTCTTCCAGCCTTGCTGACAGACTCCAACGTATTGCTGTAGCAGGTTCTTTTGTTCCTCATCATTGATGAGATGTTGTCCTATTTTCATCACTGGAGAAAGCTTTTAATCTGGCATAGCCTGCCTCTGGTAGACAAAGGTTATATTTCTTACTTGTTTCAATTTTTGTTTTTAAGTTATTCTTCTCTAAAAAATGGATTTGGAAACCATAAAGCCTGTAGTCACTCAGATTTCCTCATATTCCTTGTACATTACTTGAAAATAGGTTTTGATACTTTTCAGGTACAAGGCACCAAAAGAAAAGGAACTTGTTTAAGATGTTGATACAAGCTTTGTGGTTTGTTTTTTTCTTCCTCTTCCAGGATTTTGAAAATTCTGTTTCACTCTATTAGAAGCAGTGCATTCAGCTCTTGTGTACTTTGGGTTTTTAATTCCATTTTTAATATGTTACAGTAACCTCACGTTATTAGCTTCTGGTTTTTAATTTGTGGGTCTGAAGACCCTTGTAATTTGTTTGCATTTCCTTTGCAGGCTCTGACACTTGTTCTCTAGTGTAGCAGCTCACTCTGTCTTTTCTTCTCTTTTAGAGCTTGTGTAATTAATAGTGACGTTATCTGCTATTCAAAAAGTTCACCCTGCAGGATAGCAAAGCTGTTTGTTTGACTGCCTTTCCTCCTAGTGACCAGAAGTTACCACTGTTCTCAGGCCAGATTTCATGTGAGAGATCAGGCATTTTAATTTGTACGTTTAGAGAATCTTGAAGTAATGGGTGATTTCAGTATGAAGAAAGAAATTTTGATGGTTACATGACAGAAAATAAGTAAGAGATAGTGTGGCCTTGTCACAGTTATTTTCAATGGGGTTTTTATTGTTTCTGGGTGGAGGGATGCTGCTCTGTGCCTCACTAGAAAAGGAATTAAATGGTTTTCTCGCAGACTAGGAGCTGTGAAGGGGCATGTGTGTGTTGGTTGTGTGCTGAATGAAGTGTCACACGGCGACTGAGCTGGCTGGGTCACAAACAAATGGAGAACTGGACACACATAGCTTGTTTGAGAAATCCATGTTTTCTTCCCTTCATATGGGTTTTCAGAGTAGAACGGAGATGCAGTGAGATAGTGCTTGGGATGGGATTGAATGCCTGGGGAATGTGCTGTGATGATGATGGGGAGGCAGGAGGGGCAGTGTGAGTGTGGCTTCTGGCTGGCTGGTAACTAGAGCTGGCTGGCTCCTGAGGAGCTGGTGCTGTGAGGAAACCTGTCCTGTCTCCTCTTTCTGGCTCAGTGAAAGACAAGGAGACAAAGCTGCCGAGCCCATCACTTGCCACCAGCAGCACACAGTCTCTGATGGAGATCTCCTGGTCTGTCATGCGGCTGTGGTGCTGCAGTGCCTGACAGGAGCCATACATCTTATTCCTACCTCCATCCTTGACTGCCTTTCTGGCCTTAAGCAAGTAATTTCAGCCTCTATGCCTGCACATATAATCCCATTCTTCCTGATGTGTTTTTTCAGTTTACAAACTTTCTTGGGGGCAAAAACTGTCTCACCATAGCAAGTGGGGAGATGACAAGCTCTGCTATAACAAGAACTTTAAGGTAACAGGGCTTTTGTAGAGCCATGGCAGCTGCCAGTACTTAAACATGCATCAGGAATTTACTTAAAATCTGATGTGGTATTTTAATGTCCTGTATGCTGACCTCTTCTGCAACATGTTAGAGATTAACACAACTCTTTCCCCTGGCAATGATATTCATAAACTAAATGGAGTGTACAACTGTTAACGGCTATCCATTATTCTCAGTCTCAGGATAGTTACCCAGAGGTAAAAATAGATAGGAAGGATCTGTCATTCATACAGAAAGTAGAGGCACTGCCCAGTTCCTGATAAATAAAATACCATTCTACTGAGTAGAAACTGATGACATTGCAACTTTTGTTTATTTTCCCTTCCCTCCCCAAGTTAGCAATCTTGCCTAGTTTTAAAACTCCCAATGCATAAGAAGCAGTTCCTTTTGTTCTCTCGTTACCTACTGGTTGTATTGTTTTCATTTATAAAAGGAAAAGAACCAGGGGTTAAAAAAATTACAAACAGTAAAACATCATGTATGCTAGGAAGTTCCCTTAATTCATCACTTGGCAAAGGAAATAAAAGCAGGCTCCCTAGCTAACAGCGTTACTTTTGCTTAGGGTTATTTGGCAGAAAATCCATCATCCTCTCTCCATTTGTGAGTATTTCATATTGACTTACACCCTTTAGCAAGGGTCAGCAGGGCAGAGTATGCATAAAGAGTTCAAGTCCCATTTCAAAGGCTGAATTTTAATTTTAGTGGATGGTTTATTTTTAATATCAGTTGAAAATGTTAGCTCTTTATTAGACTTTTGTTTGTTTGGTTTACTGACCTTTTAATAGCGAAACCTACTGTTCTTTTCATGGACAACTTGTATAAGAATTAGGTTTCTTCAGATGTTGACATCATGTTGGAGAAACCAGTGTTTGCTTTTTATTTTCTGACTCGTTCTGAATCTGCAAGCAGAAGTGCTTTGTTTTCTGAAGGCTTTTATAATTAAAATTGTTAATAATGTACACATACAGAAGGGGCAATGTTTGTTTGTTTGTTTACTTTGTGTATTTACTTTTGGAATGGCTGACTTAATTCGTCAAGTCTCCAGAGAAGTCAATACAAATGTGGAATGTGGAAAGGACATAAATACATGTATTTCCATTTTTGATGATGGTAATTATAGTAGGCAAAGTTTTAATATCATCTAGTACAAGTTTACATTTTGCAGAGTTGATTTTCTGTTTTCCACTAGTATTCCATAAGCTCACACACACTGAGAGCTGTGTTAACAGGTGTTTCAAAAAATATTGTTTAAAGCTACATTTTCTTATTAGGGATCAGAACTCTGATATGTTTTCTTCTCATCCTGTGCTGCACTCTCTACCAGCCCAATTAAAATAATGTGGTTTGGGGAAAAGGTTAAGATTATATCTTTAGATGTTCCTGGAAGAAAAATGCAGATGCCAAGGGATCCAAATATTTTTATTTACAGATGGTTTGTTTTGCCTCAGAGATTAAGTACTCTATGGTAGTGCAATATAAAAGAAAAATAGTGTGATTTCTCTGAAAATATGCTAACTTTAAATTGGTTTTTTGTTCGGGTTTTTTAGTTTTCAAGCAACAAACTCGTATTATTGTATGTTGGGTAGTTTAACAGAAAATAATTACAGAAAAACAGTTATTTCTCTTCGAAAACAGAAAGTAGGTTTGTTTGCATACCTGATCTTATCACCTAATGGGATTAGCTTTAAAGAAAAGTTCAAGAATTCATGTCTAGGGATGTAAATTTGTTTCTAAACCATTTTTAAACATGTTAATGAGATTGCAAATGATGCTTGGTTATGTATGGCCAGTATGATTTGTTGATTGGAAGAGTGGTGTATTGGCAAATAGCCAAAGTGCTTTTGAAGGTCAGATGTTGATAATATTTGAAAGTGTTCTCTGATTCTATAAAGTAATACATTAAAAGAAAAGATTAATATCCTAAATGGTATCTCAGGGTCAGTTTACTGCTCTGACCTTGTAATTTAATTTTTTGCAGTTTTATAAAACTGCTGTTTAATTAATCTGATTTGATTGAGAAAACAGATTATGTTTGGATACAGTAAGAAAAAATGTAGGTTACAGCCTTTTTTAAATTTTGGATGGCCTACCTGTCTTTTTACATGGTGGGCCTATTTTTTGATCCCTTTATCGTTGGCTTTCGATGCTGACAGCTTTATTGAAGCTGACAATCTCAAGCTCTTCAACTTTGCTACCTGCACATGCTTCTAATATATTTTCAGCCTGGCACTAGCTGCAAGCTCTGAGTGGGAATGAAGCTTCAGGGACAAGCAGATGCTTTACATGCATGAGGACATGGTATCTTTTTGCTGCCTCCATCTACTGCATCTCAAACAGAGCTCCCAAGAGACTGAGTAACAGCTTCATAAATCAAGGGTTGCAGGTTCAGCCTTTCCAGAAGCCAATTAGGAATTCAGTGTACGTTTTGGGGTTTTTCACTGCACAAGGAGCAAGAAAGCACAAAAATGTGGGGGAGGGCTAAAGGATGATAGAGTAGCTGAGATGACAAGATGATGGGCAATTATGAAGAGGAACTGAAAAAAAAATTAATAATTTACAATCTGTAGTAAGGAGGGATCAACTAATAATGTAGAAATATTTCAGAAATGGTAATGGGTAGTTTGCAATGGCAATTTTCTTGCCCTGATTACGTGAATTGTGGTTAAGTGGATAAATTCACAACAGGCATTAAAGAATTGATTTAGCCATGAGCAGTTGAAAGGATTTGTCTTGTAAACCAGCAGAATTATGGTTTGGTTTGATTTTGGTTTTGACTGCATTTTTAATTGGGAATTCCATGTAGGAAGATAGGATTTGTTGGTGCGTGACCTTAGTACCTTCTCTCTCCTCAGTTTGTAATTCTTTCTGTAAGATAAATTACACATGACATCATATCATTTAACCGACACAGTTATTTTCCACAGCAATTTTAACCAGTTGAGTTCTTTTTTCTTATCAAAAAATTATAGGCAAAACAGTAAATACATATTAATAAGTTTGTCACAGATCACCAATCTTACACTTTGAGTAGAAGTTCAAATAACAGTTTTGTGTATTTTATTTTAAAAATACAGTTGATTACAACCAGACTAATGCCTACCTGCAAAAGGTATTGGAGAGCTAACATCTGAAAGCTTCCTTGATTTCCGAAGTTGCTGCTGCTGCATTTCTCCTTGTATGTGGCTATTTCATGAAGTCTTGCAGCACAGTGGGCTTTACTTGCCTGCTTCTTTTACCCTACTCTGCTCTTCTGTGGCTTATGCTGCACAGTCTCACTACCAGGCATTATTTCCTGTCTCTTAAAATGCTACTTACAGTACCCGGCGTTCTCTGTCTCCATGGAACGTCTTTCTGTTTATTGATATCTTAAATTTTGTATGCGTTTGATACACGTATTGCGCTCTGTGTAGAATAATTTCCACTCTCACAGAGCTCTCCAGCAAAGCTCTTGAGATGGTCTTGTAGAGTAATTTACAGCCTTTGCATCATATGTTTCACTAGGCCATTTTTGCATCAAGACAAACTGCTAATGCAGGGGAATACTCTTCTTCCTGGGGATACATAACAGGAGATGCCTTTTCCCATGCATTTCTAAAACATGTAGTTGTGCTGTCAGGAATGGTGTTGTTGGTGTCCTCTCCCAGGCCAGTCACGAAAGGAAGGCATTCTGTCTCCTAGCAAAGACTTACGTGGAATGAAATAAAGCCAGAACCTGTTTGTCCTTCTAGGAGAAGGGTTTCCTACATGTGTACACAGAAAAGACAGTGCCTAAGTCATGGACAAAATCATTATCGTAATAAGCAAGTTCTCCCCGGGATTTTAGAAGGGCAGAGTGGAGAATGCTTCTCCATGTGCCTGGTGCAGAGTCGGGGGGGAGTTGTACCACGGCGGCTGCCCAGGGCGAATAGCTGCATGCACGGTGGGGTGGGCTTACACTGCGGTGATGGATGACTCCGTGCCTGGCGTGCCTCGGGTGATTGCGTAAGTGACAGGAGCATTGATCTTCGTGATTCCGCGGCCCTTTGTTGTGTGGCATTCGCCGCAGCCTCGGCCGACACCACTCTTCAGCTGTCCGTGCACAGATGCTTTTGTTCTGTGATGAGAACGAGGAGAGGAGGCGCGGGCGGCTGGCAGAGTGAGTCCCTGGGCTCTCCCCCTCTCCCAGCCATGACCATCTGAAGGCATGCGAGAGCATCCACAGCCCGGCTTGTGGTGAGAGGTGCTGCTTAAACGGATTTTGTCTCTGAGTTGAGATAGACTCTGATGGTAGCTGGTCTGGCTGCAAAAATTCTGTATTCCTCATTCACTACCTGTATCATCACTCATTGCCTGATTGTATTTCTGCTGCTCTTCAGAAAGTATGTCTTCTTCCAGAGTGGTTTGTCTTCACCCAGTGGTGGTTTGTCTCAAGAACAGGGTTCTTCGCATCCTTTCTTTCCTTTTTAACAAAACAGTGCGATATTGGTGCTAAAGCAGGCATCGCTTCATGACCGTTTGATGAAATGCTTAGAACTTTTCCAGGCAAGAAATTTTCAGGCTCTCTGCCTGCCCCTTGAAGTTAGTGTTTTCCAGATGCTTGTAACATGAATTCTCAAAGCATGTTCAAAGTCCATTTTCAGTAGCTTTTTCAAGGCGAGTGTAGAAGGACCCAAAACCTGAGAGCTCAACAAAGGCAGTTTCCCTTTGATGAAAGGTGGCAGGAGCGTCAGCCAACCGGATCTTTTAAAAGTGAAAGTAAATGAAAGTTTGGTAGTGAGATATGCATTGAGAAACATGGTTTAAGTGTGATGAAAGTTATTTTAAGCCCTTGGGGGAATACTGTGGGTACCATAAGTTAATACACTCCTTGCAGAACTGCCGAAGAATAGCCTTAAATGAAGATCCTTCAATGCTGCTGTCAATTATTCCTTCCATGCAACTCCAAATAAAAAAGTGGTGAGGTTTTAATTTTGTAATTACCCGAAGACTAATAATTCTTTTGCCAAAGGCCATGGTGATCTTTAAAGTATGTAATATAATTGCCTTATTCCTGTGCCATTAATTGTGCTCCAAACGTGGTCATCTGTCTTATGAGCAAATGTTACTCTGTTACCTCAAAGAAAACATGCTGTGAATGGTGAAAGGATGCAACCAAAAATTCACAGTTCTTTTGTTTGAATTTTTCTGGTTAATGTTGTAAGAGAAGGAGGTTACAAAAGGGGGGGCTGTGTGTATTTGGTTAGTGTATTCAGCTATTCATTACAATTCATGTCAGGACCCAACACTTAGCCTATGAGTTACAGGTCTTTATGTGAGTATAGGACACAGAAATTAAGAGAGAGTGCCTGTAAAACCCAGCAGGCTTAGCAGAGGGATTCAAAGAAACATGTAGCCCATGAAGCCACATTCAGCTCACTTAGTTTCTATTAGAATGAATCGTTTGTGACTTGTAAGACATCTTCTGTTTTTTAATCTCTAGTAATAAATCTAAATAATGAGCTCATTACTAGTGAACTGCAAGAAAATGTCAAATTTTACATTCGAATATCTGAATATAGTTTGACAAGGTGACTAGGGAAGAATTAAGTTTTCCACTGCTGAAATGTATCTTCCTTCCTTCCCTTGCTTCTGCTGCTTGTTTGAACATGTTCAGACACTCCTCTGGTCTCACTTCAACTAATTCAAATATAGCCGAGTGGAAAAAATTACTTTTTTTTTTGCTCTGTGTTTTTGTTTTCACTTTCTGTTCAGCAAATTCCAAGAGTTTACCTTCCAGTTAAATGAATGCCAGAAAAGCCTGGGCAGCAGGGACAGAGCAGGAGAGAAAGATAGAAGACTGAAAAATCAACAGGAATTACCCTTTCAGGAAGGCTGGGTGCTCATTTGATTCAGCCACAGTGTAAAACCATGCCCTAAATTGGTGGTTTGGAGGCAGGAATCACTACAGTTGCACTTCTGTATATTTTCAAGATGGGGAAGCAAGCAGAGCTGTGGAGATGTGCAGAGCATGCTTTCGGTACACAGTGCTACCCCTGTCAGCTCCTGGAGTTTTCAGTTTGATTCCCGCCCTGAATTTAAAATCCAACATCTGCAGCATACATACATAAACAGGCCTTTAACACCCACAAAGGGGAATTGTATCCTTGATTGTCAGAGGATTGAGATTTAAGGGTTTTCTTCACCTGTCTGGCTTGTAGTAAATAAATGAACTTTCTGCAATTCTTTTTTGTCTGTAGTCTGGAAATAATCTATATGAGTCATTGTGCCTATTCTTTTGTTTAATGCATGGGATGCTCTTGGAAAGTTAACAGCAATTGATATTAAAAGTGAGTAACTCTGAGAGGTTATGAGGTAACCTTCACTTTCTCATTTAAAGCTGCTCTGCATTTCAATGGTAAAATTACTTTCTTATGGAAAAATAAATGTTTGTGAGGAAAAGATTGAAATAGCTTGTTATGGAGTCCCAAGGGAATCAGCACTTAATTTAAGTGTATTCCTGGGAGCCAAGTTTCCTGTGCAGCCCTTGCTGCCAGGACACAGTGACTGTTAGCCGAGGCCTGAGACTCAGCCAAAGGAGATATTAAGTCTCCTTTGAAGGAAGGCAGAATGAATTGCCATATCTGCTGGTTCAGTCAAGAGCATGGATTGTGTGTCAACAATCAGAAACCTCCAGTGCCCAGACCTCGGCAGGGCAAACACTGCCCTGGCATCTCTCTTTAGCAAAGGCTGGAAAGTACACATTACATCCAGTTAGTTTATGGTCTGTTAAGCTTAGGGGTAAATATTTTTCCTATTACCTTTTCTTCTAGACCTCACAACAACAACATAAAATTTTGACAAGCAATGCAAAGTATTTTCTTCATGGCACAGAAAATGTTCAGGCTTTATGGACTCATGTGTAGTTTTCTGCTGGACTTTGTGTTTGGCAGTGGTAGCAGTCAGTTCCTGTGTTCCATGACATCTGAAAATGCATGGAAAGAAAAATGAACAGGAAAACTCCCTCTGTTGGGGGGGAGGGGAGGGGGAAAAAAAGTATCTGTTACATTCCAGAATCAGTCATAATAATGGAAGTTCACATCAAATAATTGCTAGAGTCAGAATGGACAAACATCTGGCTTATTCATCCCTAGCTATACTAACAAAAATATGATATCCTGTTAGAGAAATCACTGATCATCCTGGTTTATTTTGGCGATTGCGCACCTTGGTATTTTTCACTTAATAAAGAACATATCAGTACTTTATAGCTAGCATATCTCCAGTTCCAGGTTCACAGTTCATGTGCTTCTGTGGCTTTGAACTCTTCCTTTCCTGAGTTTACCAGCAGACAGCTGCACCAGAACAGATATGTTTACATGTGGGGAGTAAATGGCAACTTGCAGCTCAGAGTTTCCATTTCCTTTTACATTGTTCAAGAATCCAGGCTCACAATTCGTCCTCAAGCTTCGCCTCATGTGTGTGCATCTGACTTGGCTCTTTATAGTACAAATGCTTTATTTTGACATTGATTTGTTGATACAAAGGGCTGACTAGGGAAAAGCTACTTTCACTAGAAATTACCCTCAGTATGCATGAAGTTCAATTGTGGGTGAAATAGCTTTTTAAAAAACATTCTAAACATCACTTTCTGTAAGGCTTTTAAGCGCTATGTCAATTTAAGACTAATGTGGAACCACTTTATGCAGCTTTAGCAAGATAGATGTATTTTTAGATGGAGAAAAATTACATTTTGTATTAAGAATGATGGTGAAATCTGATTAGCTGCTTAACGCACGACACTGTCTATTTCAGCTATTGTCACATGTAGGTGATCCCCAGATGTCCATGGTAAGGCAGTCATTACATGAAGGAGGTTATGATAATTATAAACAAGAAACAAAACCATCAGAGTGATTTGTTCATTTGCCTGAACCCTGAAGTAGGGTTACAGACCCCAGTGAAGAATTTGTTCTGACTTCACACCATCCGACAGACTTATCTCTATTGCCTAATTTCACCCCTACAGGCTTCTCCTTCCCCTTTTGTACCTAATTTTGATTTTTTGGATTCTTGCTCTGAATGAAAACCATGGTTTATTGATGATTTTGGTAGCAGGAGTGAGTGAAGTAGATATTACATAAATGATCTCTAGAAGGACCTGTAGTAACTGTGTGTTGTGTTTTGCCTACTGGCTTTTTGAACCAAGATCCCGCAGTTACCCTGATGTGTTAGAATGAGCTGCTTTTGGTCATGCTCACGTATATATTTTATGAGAACAAACTATCTGACCTTACTTGAGTATTTTGATGCCGTTTACTTCTGATATATATAGATATATATATATATATATGTGTGTATATATATATATATGTGTTTAAATTAATTGCTAGATTTGGCCTATAGCCCACTCTTAACAGTAATGTAATGGTCGTGCACTTCTGATACATGAACTTTTAATTTTTATTCCTCATTCCAATGTTCTTTATTATGCTTAGGTTTTAAAACTGAAGCATAAAATCAAACAACAGGTTTGCAGTTTAGATTTTGCACTTTATACGACAACACAGTGAGAGTCCAGAGAACTGTACTGACTGAAAATTGCACCCAGAATATAATCTTTTAGCACTTTTCCAGCTCATCATTGAGTCTTGTCAGTTCAAGGAGGGGATCCAGAATGCAAATCAGGGCCCGGTACTGTAATAACACTGATCTAGGTCAGTATATGTTTGCCATGGAATTGTGTTCTCAGCCTGGAAGTGCAAATACCTGTGTGTTTTCTGTGAGCTCGCTGAAGGCAGATCATTTACCTCTTCACTTTCATTAAAACTGCATTAGAACTGTGTTTGTGGCCTGGAAATCAAAGCAAGCAGTTAACACCATGCTGGTACCTATTACAAACCCCCTGCTTGCTTTCAGGGCAGCATCCCAGATAGCCATGATTCATGGGGCTGGGAAATGGTTGCTTGGCAGGGCATGGGATAAATAGGCATCCAGGGAGGGGAGCTGAAGCTGGGCAAAAATGTATAGGCGGTGCTTGCGTCATAAACTGTTCTTCAGTTGAAGTACAGCAGACCACAACTACTTAAGTAGATGTTTGTTGCCCAAAATTTATGGGAGTTCACCTGTAATCTGTAATTCTCTTCTATTGACAAACTATGTATGAGAAATTATTATCAAAATAAATGGACCTGTGTATTACGTTAATTTTCTGTTGTTACTTGTAAAGTGATTAGCTCGCCATGTACTACTTTCAATTTCTGTTGTTATATTTAAAGTGATTAGCTGGTTTATCTCATGATCACTAAATGTAGAGTAGTTTGAAACTTCCCATTCGTAGTCTGTGTTTTTCATTGATGCTTTCATTTGAAAGCAGGAAACAATCTGAAAGTAATTGTATTAAGTGTTTCAGCGCAAAGATTTTAAAATATAAGAGCTCGGCATGTTATTCTATCTTCTTACTATTCCTTGGAGGAAATAAAATGGAGTTGCAACTTTCATCCAGGCAGCTTTTCTAGTACATCCTGTTTCCTGCCACACACTGGAGAAAGCACTGATGTTCGTCTCTCTTTCCTCCACTTCCAGAGAAAAAATCCCATTCTCCATGTTGTAGCACTCACTCTGGTGAACTCTGATGCACTATTTGGGTTGTTTAGGCAAATGCGAATTTCTCTCCATATCAAAGGAAAGGTTGCAAAAAATAGAGGAATATGCAATGCCCTGGCTGCTTGGACTGCCCAAAGGGTGGCTTGCTGTGCAAGCAGTTGCTGTGGAAGGCTGACATCTCTGCTTTTCTCCCACTGAAAGGCAGACTTGCAATTCCCCCTTTCTCAAAGGGAAACTGACCCTTGAAAAGGCTTGGCATGAAATGGATTAACTCCCTGGAAACTTTGTTTGGAAATGTTAGGAGACTGCTATGTATATGTGCTGGCAATCTCTGTAAGAGACAAATTATTTTCCCACCCTCTCAAGCACTTGGTAGTTTATCTGTTGTTTATATTAAAGATTGATTGTGGCTATATATTCCTAATTCAGGGTTCTCATTAATCACCCTATGCCACATAAGAGACTGGAGAAGAAGAATGAGGGTTACTGGAAAGCAGAAATGTGATCCCTGGCTCTGCTTTTAATGTGACTTATCCTGACATTAGCTTTGCTCCTATGAATTACTGCATTTGTGTAAACATATTTCCTTTCTTCTTTTTTTTTTTTTCCCCCATGTTTGGTGTGTCTGTTTTTCTCAGGGCTATTTAGAAAAAGATGATATACTTATTACAATGATTGAGGAGAACGTTCATCATGACACTTGCCATGTTACTATTTCAAGAGGTCCCCGCTCCCCCCAGCAGACCCATCCCCTTGTTAGCTATTCCTTGCTGCCTCTCCCAGCCCCAGCAGCCATTTCCTCCCTCAGAGCAGATCCAGGCAATTGTTTCAGCCTGTGCAAAATGAAGAAGAGGTGGAAGAGGACCAGTGGGATTAGGACAAATGCACAAAGGCTGGGACTTCCTAAAGCGCATTGGCTGCCAACAGTGAGATACTTTCTGCCACGGCAACAGAGCAGATTTGTACCTCCTCCTCCTTGACCCTGCTGAAGGTTTCCAGCCCTGAAATGTTCAATCAACTGTTTGTGGTCCCTTCCCCTCCTAAGTATGAGAGACAAAACTGCTGGCGAGAGGGAAAGAAAAGGGAATTAACGAGTTTTTACAAGTTGATTTGGGTTATGAGAACATGTTACCAGCCCTGCTTGGAGTCAGGTCCAGAAGCCTCTGGAGCAAGCTATTTTCCTGCCCTGACTTGTCTGCCTGAAAGTCCCTTCACATCTTTCGGAGGCACGCATTGAGCCCAGCTCTTTAATGTGTTCTGGCGGGAAATTTTTGCATCGGCAAATTTTCAACCAACAGGAGCTTTAATCCCTTAAATCTTTTATTTGCTGTGTGCTTGTCTTTATCTATTATAAAGAAATTACTTGGATTTTAAAAGAAGCAACTGAAATAATTTCTATTTGACAAATCAGAACAAATTCACTTTGAAGAGACTGGTATCATTTAAATACAGATTATCTTCTCTTTATTTGTGGCTCCACTAAACGTACTTTGCCAGGTGTATCCTAATCCTGCACAAATTTTTCTCTTGAGTCGTGTTACATTCATGTCTGACTTCTTTGGTGTAAAATCTCATTATTAAATTCACTATTTAACAACATATTCAACACTGAGATATGACTGTAACTGCTGGTTGTGTTTATAACTAAACATCCTCTCTACAAAAGCAAGAGATCACCAGAAGTTCTGCAAAGCTAGAAAAATTTATGTCCATTAGTTGTGATGAAAGCACATCTTGAGTGAAATCAAAGGAGGAGGAATAATATAGGAAAGTCTTATATCTGTGAGAATTTGCAATCATTTTACCCATAATTGCACAGAAACATTGATTTTAGAGGGCTAGATATTTTTTAAATACTTCGGTTCAAAGTAATTTAGATTGCTTGGTTTTTCCCCCCCATGTAACTACCTTTGATGGCATATTGTACATATCAAGAATAAGGGAATTTATTTCTGCGTTGGGAATAGGTTTTTAATCAGACTCAGTAATGTAAATAGACCTCTATTTGAAAGTTCATTCAAAACTGAGTACTGGTGTGTATTTAAGAGCACTGTATGCTAAAGTAGAAATATCCCCCAGTGTTTAACCAAAAGCATGTTTAATGTGTGGTTTTGTTTTGTTTTTTTAATGTTTAACAGTAACTGAAGCTGGCTTTGGTGCTGACATTGGGATGGAGAAATTTTTCAACATCAAATGCAGAGCGTCTGGCTTGGTTCCCAGTGTGGTTGTACTCGTTGCTACAGTGAGGGCTTTGAAGATGCATGGAGGTGGGCCAAATGTAAGTTTTTGCACCTTTCTTGGAAAAATCAAGTTGTTGCTAATATTTGAAATAAGTAAAATACCTTGATTTAAGAAATATTTGGGGTAGTCTGTGGGGCAGTATTTAGATAACCCTTCTGAGATACCTCATTATATAGACATTACCTCTGAAGTTAATGCTGTCTCTAAAGTTAAGGCACAAATGAAAGAAGAGTGACGAAAGAGCTCTGAAGAAGTACTGTATCTTGCAGAGCAGGGGAAGTTTGTTGCATTAAAAAAAAAGCTGTAAGATACAGGTATATATATATATTCTTTTCCCTGCCTTTTGAAATAGCAGTTTTAAGTGCACTGAAGTCATCACAGGCTGGGAAATTTGACGGCCAAGGAGAAATGAGACGAGTTCAAGTTGCAGCATGTGAGTGGAAGTAGAGAACATTGTTAGTGAAGGTTTTGAGATTTCTTTCACTCCACTAATGGGTACCCCTTATGTCCTTTTATTTTGCTCTGATTAATTCCCTCAGGGATGCTGAAGTAACTGATGAAATTTTGCAAGTGTTTTCCTGGTGTAACAAGAGTCACCAGTGTATAATTTTTTGCTGTCTGAGCCATGAAGAGACTTTACAGATTAGTGATTGTAGAAAAGCTCCTCAAACGTGTAATCAGATCAGACTCTGCTAGCCGAGCAGACAGTTGTCCTAGGAACACTTTCATCTGCCCAGCAGCATGCTAGAGAGTGATGCTGCCAGGGAAACAGTCACACTGGGTGAAAATACCAGAGCTGTTTCCACAGCCACAAAATTTTAGAATGCATAGTTTCCCTTACAGCTAATCATCTCTAAGAGTTAAAGCTGAGCTACCCTTTTTCAGTCTTTCAGGTTGATATAATGATCTCACTTTCTATCATTTTAGTCCACTTCTAATGCATGTTTTCTTTATTTTGAATTACATTTCGCCATGCCTCTCAAGGCATTTATATTTTCACATGTGTTATCACTCAATCTAGCAAAAATAGGACTTAAATATATCTTAATAACTGTCTCTATTTCTGTCTCACTTGTGTCCTTAGAAGTTTAAAGCTTTCATTTGTTTACAAATGTGATGCATTCATCACTGAGGCATGTAGAGTACCAGATACTTTTACTGGGAGGTTAACTATAAAATGGACTAATGCTAGAGACAAAAGTGAGTAAGTCTGGTGCCTGGGATTGACGTTATCTGGACCTTGGAGACTCAGTACAGTACCCCAGTACCTTGCTGATGCACTTTGCATGTATACCTTTGTGCTTTCCAGCAAATTACTTGCATGCAGTTCCTTGCCATGGGCAGTAATTACAGGACACTGAAAGATTATGTTCTTCTGTGTTGTTGTTACTTCTTCAGCTGTTGGAAGTTGCTGCCTATTGTCTTTGCACTGCCGGTGTGTTGTAGCAACATGTAGAATGAGATCCAGCTGCCTCCCCTTTTGCAACTAACTGCCGAGGCATGACCTGTGTCTTGCTACCCGAATACAATAGGAAGTGTTGCTATTCTTTGTGTACTGGTGCAACTGGAAATAAAACACAAGCTGCAGTCAGGCTGTGATGTGTGCACTGGTATGTGTTAACTGGCAGTGTAGAAAGCAAGCAAAATTGCACTTCTGACCCTTTAGGGTTATATGACAAGTATCAATCTGTGATGACTTTGACTGTTTATTATTACCTGATCCCAGGTAACTGCTGGTGCCCCCTTGAAGAAAGAATACACAGAAGAGGTAAGAGGAACTGTTACAAAACTTAACAGAAGTTTCTGTTTAAAGGAACAAAATCATATGGTGTACAGAGAATCAGAACTTCTTGCTCTGGCTGGTTAGTGGGCAGCCTCAGGTTTGACAACAGCATGCTCTAATGCTCACATTCAGTGAACATCTCTAACAGGCATTGCCAACAAGTAAAACCACCTCATCCTCCCTCAGTCCCTTTCTGTTATCCCTCTTGTGTGTATTATGTGTGTGACTGCATGATGGATTGTAATGAGGAACCGAAATAGCTGAAAAATAACTGACCACTAAGTTTTCAGAACCATCAACATACAAGCATTTGTAGAAGCACAAAAGCAGAGTGGTGTAGGGGTCAAGAACACTCCCTGAAATTAATGATAGTATAACTTGTTCATTAAACAACAAGTTTAATATGTTTATGCTTCACATTTGGGGTGGGATGCCACTCTTCAAATGAAGAGTGAATTCTGCTGGTTTGTTTTCTTTGTCACTTCACTCCAGACAAATTCTGGTCTTCTGCTTGTATGAGGCTAAGGATATGTGTTTTGGTACAATTAAGACAAGGCCTACAAAGTGTGAGGTAAAAAAGTAAATAAGGAAGTCCAGTAATGTGCTTTTATCTGGGTTATGTATGCGTAGATACGAACTCTGCATCTAACACATCTGTATGTCAAACCCCACCCACTACTGCAGTCTGTTTATAAACCTTGCAAACAGCAGACTAACATCCCTTTCACAATCATGACAAGCAACCAGTGATCATCAGCTGCACCATCTTCCTGTGTCTCAGAAGAGAGCAATGGTTTCATGAAAAAAGTTTGGACACTGCTTAGTTACTTAAATATGTCTTAAATATGTCTGATGCTTATTAATTGGAATGAGAATTAATAAGTGCCGGAATACTTTCATCTGGAAGCATTTCACTTGCCTGCAACTGTCATGATCAGCACTGTTTATGTTCACTTAAATTTATGGAAAATTCTTTGGCTGGAGAAGACTTTATGTATCTTACCATTTCCATTAATTTTTATTTAATTGCACAGAACCTCCAGCTGGTAGCTGATGGCTGCTGTAATCTACAGAAACAGATTCAAATTACTCAACTCTTTGGAGTTCCTGTTGTGGTTGCTCTAAATGTCTTCAAGTAAGTCTGTTCTTTTATTACTCTTGTGAATAAATACACAGTTCAAATTCCTCACTTTTCTTGGTTTTTAAATTATTCAATTTGGCATGAACAAAGAAGCTATTAAAGAATTTCCTTTTTTCATCATGACTATAAAGATGTTTAAGTCCTTAGCTTGTTCTTAAGGTTTTAAAACCAACAAAAAAAGTATATACTATTAGGGAACTGATAAGCTTTCATGTTAATTAGCTATAACAAAGTTTTCTTGAAACCCATAAATACATATGCTTTATATAAATGCATTATGTATATGGTACAATTTCTATATATACCTGCTTTACCACTGCTGATGGTAAAATAAGTCTAAGTTTATAAGGTTATAGAAGAGAACTAATTAAACAAAATAGTGAGACAAGACTGTTTGTTTGGCAGAACTGACTCTCCAGCTGAGGTTGATCTGGTGTGTAAGATTGCAAAGGAGTCTGGAGCATTTGATGCTGTACCCTGCAATCACTGGTCGGCTGGTGGTAGAGGAGCAGTAAAATTAGCTCAAGCTGTGGAACTGGCAGCCAATCAGAAAAACAGTTTCAAATATCTCTACAGCTTGGAGGTAAGATTTCTTTTCTTTCTTTTTTTCTTTTTTTTTTTTAATGAATGCATTCTGCATCAGAGTTGGATTACAAACAAGAAGAACATCGAGAACATTGAAATGAAGTTATCTAAATTACTTGGAAAGGAACTTGCCTTGGTTTAAAATCACAAAAGCTGGAGAGAACAAGCAATCTGTGGCTTGTCTAATCAGAGAGCAGGATACTCACTGGTAATGATCATTACTTAGTTCATTGAACGATAGTTCTGATACTTTCATGTTTAACATAAAAGTATGTATGCAGATGGAACACTCACCTACTATTTTGGGAGACTTCTTCAAAGATCTCACAGTCATGGTGTTTGTCCTGTCAGTCAGATAAAATGAGTTGTAGTTGCTGTCTCACAATCACGGGTGTTGCACCAATAGCTGTGGCTTCCTGAAGCATTCACTGTCTGTATGAGGAGGATGTGACAGGTAGCACATCCATGCTCATCCCACACGTCTGCCCAGCCCAGCCAGATCAACACAGAGAGGAAGCACTGCCTTTACCTGCACCCACTTACACAGCACAGCCCTCAGGTGAACACAAAGAGCACGAGTGACCCAGTCCTGTTCCTTCTCTCCTGATGATCAGATGGAGTCTGCTAGTTCAATATGGTACACACAATATATGGATCACTGCTGCTGCTGCTGGCCCCAAGTCCTCAGTCTATTCAGGAGCAGCCCCCAGGGCCCCTGTCCTGCTCCAGCTGATGGCACCAGAGTCCACAAACCCCTGAGGTTTGCAGCTCACTACAGCTGCTGGGCACAGCCCTTTTCCCTGTGCTCTCTAGTCCTCATACATACACAGTTAGAGCAGAGAGCACACCCACACAGAAGCCAGTCAGAAATCAGATTTAATAAGAATAGAGAGGTCCTCAAGCACAGACCTCAGTTAGTCAGACTGCTGGCCAGACACCTTTACACACAACTGACCCCTTCTTCCTCTACTCTCATATTTTCTTCCCACGCTTGTTCCTTTTCAATCCACCTTGATTACTCTCTTTCCCCATCTTTGCTCCTTCCACTAAACAATCTTTACACATTCCCACAATCCTCTTTGAAAATCCCATCATAAGGTTTACACGGTCCCAAAATCTGCTTCTTCATACATCCCATAGAGTCCTGTGCTGCTGTAGGCTATCACTTCCTTTCATTTGCAAAGTTTTCTGATCAAAGAGTTTCCCCATTGACCCACCTTGGTGCATTTCACACCAAGGACAATGGTCTCATTGGATTGTCATAGGAAACAGGCAATTCAGTGTACTCTAATTTTCACTGATCAGGTTTTTCCAGTGATTACATTACAGAGGGTTCCTCCACCTATCATTGTTCCTCTGATCCTTGCTGGGGCTTTGTGGCTAATTTGCTTAGCCCTTAGATAACCCAACGAAGGATAGCGTGGTCCAAGTTTCAATCCTGTGTCTGCCAGAGTTAGTGACTCTTTTTCCATGTCTGTTGGAGACTGTTACTGCAGTTGTCTGCAAGGTAACATCACAGCATTGTGAGCTGTCAAGAGGAGCTTGGGCCCCTGGGAGCACTGGAGGTGCTGGGGTACCACTGTGCTGGCAGAACATTTGGAGGGGTGTATTGCTCAGAAGGTTATATAAAAGGATTCTCAGGGCCTTCCTGGCTATTCACATGTGGGTGGGTCTAAATCTGAACAGCCAAACAGACTTCTCTGGCTCCGAGGAAGCCCTTGTCAAGTTTCAGATCCTGTGCCCCAGTTGACAGTGCTACTTAAGTTTCTTTAGAAAATGTTCGAATGCTATTTTTTTACAACAGAACCTCAGCTTCATTCTTTTAAATGGCTGGAAGTTCCTGTTTTGATTCTTCTCTCCAGCAAAAAGTTCAGCCTGAGGTAGGTATGCCCTACTGTCGAATTTCATTCTCTCTTCTCCTTGACATGCACCCTGTATCTGTTGCACCCATTTTATTTTTACTTTCCACCTCCCCTGCTGTTTTTCAAAATGTCAGTAATCCAGCCAACCCCTATCAGTGTTAACCACTGCCCTGACAGAATAGATGGAAATATGTTGGGAATATTAGTGCTGCAGCATCTATTCAAGGCATTTTGCCTGTGGAACAATTTTACAGCTGAGAAATGGACCATGTCTATGCCTTTCTAAGTGTGTTTCTACTGAGATGCTCTGCTAAGGTTATCATCTTATGGGACTTGTGCAATTAAATGGGGAAAAAAATTCTTTGAGAAATACATGTAATAGTTTTCCCCACTGGACACTTGTGTTACAGGGATAGCACACTAGCCTTTGACAAAGCCCATGTTTAAACTCTGATGTTACTATACACTATGTAGCTTGCAATCTGGTGGTATGAGTGAGTAAAAAGGATTGGTAGGGGTGGACTCTGCCTCTGAAGAAAATCAGATTGATTTCCACTTTAATGTCTTTCCCAGACACATCGTTTCGTGCTGTGTTGCATAAGCAGCGTGATCTTAAGCACAAAGGGAATGAATCACATCTTTACATCAACTTAATATCCTGTAACTTCACACAAGTATTATAAGCCTCAAAAATAAGTTGAAGGGATTTTATAAAAACATATAAAGATTTTTAAGTACTGTAAAAAAGTACCTTCAGGCCAGCAAAAACAGTGAAGTGTAAAGTTCAGGCTTCTGTTTCATTCTTACTGTGCAAAGGATGGGAACTGAAGCAGTTGGAAGTAGGAGAGGGAAACAACAATGCTGTCACTTTTACAGTATGTAGGTCAATTGGTTACTAGACTCATAGAGAAGTGAAGGAAAGCCACCTCTCCCAAATAAGCCTGCCCTGATATTTTTTTGTTGTCGTAGTAATTTTGAGGTGTGGTTTCTACTGTTCAAAGGGGTAAAATAAGGAAATTTAAGGAAGATAAGAAGCAGTAATGTGGGATTCAGACAGATTATTTCCCCCCTCATTGTGCCTAAAGGGGATGTAAGTGAAAGGACATAGTTCCATCCCTCATCTGATTGTCAGATTTGTCCAGTTACTTAAATAGTATTGAGTCCTGGTTGCCTTAAGTTTCACAGGATTTGCTGTGGTTGGTTTTTTTTCCTTTCCCTTTTGGAAGGTCAAAGAGGAGAAATACTCTGCATAAAACCACTACCACTTCATTCATATATCTGTCTGTCATCATGAAATTGCTCTACTGTTCCCTTTACTCCATGTCTTCATTTAATCCTTTGATGTCTATGCACCTTGTTTTCCTGTCTGGAAAACTTCATCAGAATTTGCTTCCAGAACTGGCTATAATTAGAAAAATTTCCAACAGCACAGACGACTGTAGCTGTAACAGGTTCATTCGATATTTTGATCTTTTGGTAGAAAGCATCACCCAGGTTATTTAAAAAAACAAGCTTCAAACCCTTATATGTAAAACTGGTTTATATTCTTTTTTCTAGTTCGAACAAACTTTGCAGTGAACTATATTATTAGTGTGCAGTGAGACATATAATTAGATGATAGTCCAGGTCAATTGGGCTCTCTTTGTTTCATTTTTTTTCCAAATGCATTCATCTCTAGAGGTGCTTTAGGTAAATTCCAAATATATCTTTGAAAACAAAAGCTTTCTTGAAGGATGTTTACAAACGTGTATAGTGTGAGAAGAACACTAGAAGAAAGTATTTTCTAGATCTGTCAAATGCTGCTTAAGAGTTGAGAATCAGCTTTTTTTTTCTGAATCCTGAGGTATGTTTATGCGTTTATACCATCTTGTCCAGTGATACCAGAGCATGTGCAGAATGAGCAATTTCAGACATTGGACACAACACAGTTGTGTCAGTTCAGGGCTCAGGCTCTGCTCCTGTTCAGAATCATAGCAAGCTAGTCTAATTAGAAGACTGTGCTAATTTTATTCCTTGAAGCATCTCATTTGGTCTCTTTAAACTTCCTTGGGTGTCATTCCATGACACACTCTTCTATAGTCCCACTTTTAGACAGCTTTTTGGGTTCTCTTCATTTATTTCTCTAAGCAGGCAATCTTTTTTTTTATCCTAGTAGCTGATGCTTGTAGTTAGACTTTTTTTTAGTCTTGATTATAGCAAGGGTTTGTTTGACATTTGGTATAAGATGAACAAATATTTTGGGGGAGTTGAAATGAGAACAGAATAGTTCATATATGGTTTTGGGAGTGCATATGTGTGGCAGTCCTTTCATGAATCAAATACTTGACCTTTGACAAGTAAATACTGCACCACTGCCACTGTAAAATTGTAAGAAAAGGATGTAAACAGTGTACCATTAAATGCTTACAGTATTAGGAATTGCACAGGGCAGGGGGGGTGGTTCAGGCACAAGGATGAGTCTTCATATTATAGACTTCAGAGTTTTTAATGTAGCTTAAAATATTATTGGCAGTAATTGAAGTAAATACTACAGTATTGTGTGGGTTCAGTATGGGGTTTTGCCCCCGCTGCACAATAAACTCTCTTAAGTTACTGTTGAGTTGGTTTCTTGCAGAGTGTTTCTCTTCAGTGTTTGAAGGATGGGTTTGTTTAAAAGGCCTCCTGAACTCTTTGTGAAATCATCTGTGGTGGTTTATTTTAATATATATTCTTGCTACATATGGAAAATATCAAAATATCAATCCTCTTATCACTGTTGACTTCCCTTCTGGGTTCAGTTTTCTTGAAGTATGAGTCTTTAAGTTGCAGCAGAAAGCTATTACTCAAAATAAAGTTGACTGAACCATTAAAAGTAAGTTTAGATAACTAGGGGGAGGAAAGGAGAGGATGGAAACGCATCCCATTCCCAAATTTTCTGGCTTCAGTGCCTGTTCTTGATCAGGAGAAGGGGGGAAGCTATATTCCTCACTAAGCATGCCTGTTGAGTAACCTGCCTTCACTATCCTGGTCTCCTCTCTTCTGCTGTGGTGAACTCTCCCTTGACTTAGAGCAGCCCTCCTCAACCTGGGGCAGGAAGCATAGGTCTGAAGGAAGGCAGGCATTAGGTTTTTAAGAGATACAGTGCCCCTTTCTGCAAGCAGCTGGAGCGGGCTCTCAGGAGATCCAAGAAAGGGACAGGCATTTGGCATGAGGCAGGATCAGCATATCTGGCTGGTCTGTGAGTTAGAACTGTCCCCTTGAAAGAATGACATGGTAACCTGGCAAATATTATTGAAAAGCCTCAAATCACCTGATTTATGCTGCACTGGAAAACTAAATTGAAGACTGTAAAGGTCACAAATGGGAGGGAAGGGAAGGAGTTGTTCCAATCTTCCAAATTTGTCAGATGACACCATTTTTTGACAGTGCTATTCCTTTAGGTAATGTCATGACAACTGAAAATATTTCCAGGTTATACAGTGAAAGTTGATTGCACAAATATTTTGGCAGAGTGCAGTGCATTGGCTGGCCAGCCTGCAGAACAAAGGAGAGCTTTCTCAGCTTGGGACCATCCACTGGGAGCGAGGCTGAATAGCAGCACTTCTCAGGGAGGCATTCAAGCAGTTAGCATCCTCAGCACTGGTATTTTTCTTCCCCTGCTGGGAGCATAATAATAATTTGGGCAAATCTGGAGCTTCTGAGTCCAGAGTTTTGTCTGCCCCTGCCTCTGTTGTGCTGTGGCAGTATGGTGTGGGCTGTCACTTATCTCATTTCTTCCAGTTTTCGCTTCAGCTGTCACAGACAATGGGTCACTCAAAGGGGTCTAAGGGTAGCATCAAAACAGAGCAAACTCTGCCAGCAGCAGTTCTCTGTGCATTATTTTCTGTTCTGTCCTCTGGCCGTGGTCTCCAAAAGCAAGGACGAGCTGTGAGTAATGAAGGAGCCCCATCAGTGGAGGAGAAGGCTCCTTGGTGCATGTACTGGGAGAGCAGGAGCAGCTCGAAGAGGAAGGCACAGTCAAGAAGGGCTCATGGGGCCTGGCTCTGAGGATGCCCAGCTCTAGGGGAGTGAACGTCCCAAGGCAGAGTGTTTCTTACAGTTTGTAAATAGTTGAATGGGAGGTGCAGGGGGTGCCAGGGGTGTTTTCTGTTTCCTCTGCTAATACCATGGAGTCGCTAAGCCGTGAAAGCCATCCATCGTGTGTCTGCCGTCACACCAGCCCAGCATACCTCTGCTCGTTTGTCTGGGAAGCAGAGCTTCTGTGTTCTTCTCTGTACAGCATGGAGTTCAGTCTTGTGTGGACCTAATGGGAAGTCCTTAAGTACCAGTGGGGTGGGAATAAATAAAATTATGTATGCTCCTTACTGAAACTTTTCCTAATATTGGTGGTGAGCATCTCTCATCTTGAAATGCAGGCTGTGCTGCCCTGCAGCCTATGCTAGGCTTTAAACTATTCCCCCCTCCCCTCTGCTAGTAAGACATCTAGCAGTGAAGCCACATTAAAGAGGAATTCCATAGGGCTGTACCACCCACTCCTCCCACTCCCATCAAAGAGATTTCTGTGGAGTCTGGGCACTTGTTTCACTGAATTGGGTGTTCTAGGGTTGGAAGCTGTCTTTCTGCCACTCCATCTCTTTATTTGTGGATGTAGGCTCTTGACAGCACTGTACTTTTATGTTTGTTTTCATTATTTCCCTATTCTTTGCATGAAGCAATTTTCTTAGGCACAGCTGCGGTTTCAAAGTTGGGGAAATGGAAAACAAATCTCTAAGGCCACAGGCTTAGGTGTTGATTCACAAACTGTTTAACTTGACTGAAAATGCTTTTCCACAAATTAAAAAACAAACTCTTGTCTTGTGCCAGCAAAGGAAGAGGAGCGCTAAAGTCTTGGTAATCCTTTTGTCAGCCACAGATCTTCTGGAACCAGAATATACAGATACTTTAATAAATGCATTTTTATTTTATCCAAGGGAAAAGCTAGGAGTTCGAATGTGCAGAGTCAGCTATTGTTTTAGCACTGCACTCTGTCACCCCACACAGTACCTTCAGCCATACTCCCATCATGTTTTCATTTGGCAGCCTTCCCAAGAAGAGGAATGAGTGATGTCTGCATACTGTTTCACTTAGCCAACCAGAGATTCTTCTTTATGGCTTTCAGTGAATGTGTAAGTTTAAAAAAAAAAAGTGCCACTGCCTTGAATTTTGAATTATATTAAGAATTTCTATTAAAACACAAACAGCTTGATAACAGTAAGCCCAGAGGTTGTCACCTTATCATTAAACTGGTGATGTCATAATTAAAAATAGGCATTGAAACTAAAGTGAATGTTTAAAGTACTTGAAGTATTAAATGTGTAAGTTACAAGTGAATAGTGCTTCTGTATATTCTCTGGTTAAATGTATGTTTTTTCAACAGAATCTTAGTTTTGTTGGAGAATAAAGTAGTTTCAAGTATTTATGTTGTATAACTGTGAAGAGATCCTGTCAGACAGTGCTGCTCTGATGGACACTCACTTATGGTACTCAATTTAAACTACATAATACCAGGGCTTCTCTTGGAAGTGTGGTTTAGTTGCAACCTAGTGGAATGTAGTATGACTAGGGACTTAGCGCCGTCGTCTCTGGCTTTGCAGAGATGTGTTCTGTTGGTGAGGAAGTCAGGAGGGTGTTTAAAAGCAGAAGAAATGAAGGAGGAAGGGAACAGGGGTTGTTTTCAGCAGTCTCAGGGACTGGCTGTGGGGAGTTAAAAAGATTAACTCCTTTCTCCAGTAGCTAAAGAGCTTAAAGAATCAGGTGTCCAAATTAGGATGCAAAAGATGGAAGTCTTGAGCATAGTCTCAGACCAGATCCCTGGTAATGTGCATGCTTTGTTTCACTTTCACTGACTTTTGGCAGCAAGACTGATTTCAGGAACCCCAGCCAAGGTGTATGTCCCTGCCCCAACTTGCTTTTCTGCTGGTACATTTCAGTGCTCAGATTTGAACAGTCTGAGCAATTCTTCCTGCTTTGCATGGGCTTTGCCATTGTGATAAGGTGGATGTGTGAACTGATATGGGTTGCGATAGGGGTTTTTTCCTGGGATATGTTTTAGCCTGAATCACTTTCTCTGGTATGTGCAGCTGCACAAACAGCGGTGCTGCCTCGGTTGCACTGGCACATGGGTGAGTGTGAACAGCAGAGGAAGTGGGGATGAAAGGAGGATCTATTGTAGCTGGTCTGCTGTCCATGGAAATCCTTATCAAGCCCTACATGAAAAAATTATAATCTGAAGTCAGCTGTTAGAAGTGAAGGAAGATATGAAAAGTGAAGGAAATGTGAGAACAGTATAGCATAAATTAAGCACTATTAAATTATGTTTTGGTGAAAACATTGCTTCGATAGTAAGGGAAGAAAGAAGATTGTGTAATAAACAGCACCACTTTGTATTAATATCATGTCTTGCAAGTGAGATGGACTGGAAGTGGCAGTATGGCTGGATGATAACACTGGAATGATTTCATCTTAGATAATCAATACAGCCTTGGGAATGACAGGCTCTCATCTTTACCAGTGCTGATTTCATGGTTTATTCGTTCTCTATCAAGTAATGAAATGTACAGCTACACAGATACCGTTTTTGTGAAAGCAGTTTGTGCTTTAGCAGTTGTTACGCTTCAGCCTAGGAGATAATCCTGTTTATGGTGTGGGTGCTTGGCAGCCTCAGCAAGCATGTGTGTTTGTGCTTGCCTCAGAGGCAGCATATGGCTTTGGTAGCTCTAATTGTGTGAGATTTCAGAAGTGCACATTCTCTCTGGCAGGACTGGCAAGATTGATTGTTTCTGAGAGAAACCTACTGAATTGTCAGCAGATATTTGTGCTATGTGGCCCAGTATCATCATCTCATATTCAATGTAAATGTAGATTAAGTATTTTATGTTACCATTTTCTCAGGATGCTAACATTGAATTTGGAATGAATTCTCTGAAGCTGCTGTAATTCCTTCATCATAAGTACTAATACATAGTTTTATAAAAGTCAGGTTTTATCTAAATCCATGTCTATTGCCTCTCTGTCACCTAATCATCAGCTAAATATACTGAGTTGTGCAACAGTCACAACTTTACCTAAGGGAGCTGAGAAGAGGAATAGCTTTAATTGTTGATCCTAAATCTTTCATGCTTTTGACACCCTGGACATTTTACAACTTTCCTTCTCACTCTAGCTGTCCAGGTGGCAGAGGTGCTGTGGAATCAAGTTTCTGTTGATAGGGGTGCATCAACACACACCATTCAGATGAGGCTTTTCATCCTCCTTTCCTTAAGGCTGTTTTGCTGATGGCCTGCCAGCGTTTGCATCAGCGCAGCTAAGGGTGCTGCATTGGAGTTTGCTAGTAGGAATGAACAACTGGTTCAGGAATTTCCTAGGCCATTGTAAAAAATTCTCAGACAAAAAAAAAAAGTGAGAGATGTTGTCCTGCTTCTGGCCAGGACGGGGTTAATTTTTGCAGTAGTTGGAAGGGGGCATGGCCAGGAGGTTATTCTATACCATGTCACATCATTGCCAGGGAAAAGGAGTTGCTTCCTGGGAGAAGGCATTCCTGGAGAGTCTTGGTGGTCACACTGAACTGGAGAGTACCAATCCCAAACCACAACAGATTTGAAATTACTCTTTTTTTTAAACTATCTGAGATACGTGTTTTCTGCTGGCAGACATTTGACCAAAGTATATGAGGCACAAATAGGTAGTTCGCTTTTTTTTTTTTTTTTTAATTTCTAGATAAGTCTGGTATCAGCTGGAGCAAAACTTCATCTTAAAACCCCCTAATGATTTAATTACTTGTGCAATAAGTCTTATTTTTCAGCCCACTTCTCCATGTGAATTAGCATTGTTGCTACATATGGTGTATGTCTTTGCCCATCAGTGATACTATTTTGATGGTGAATTGCTGAATAATCAACAGTTATGTTGAAAACCTAAATTTAAACCAGTGTCTTGTGAACATCCAGGCTTCTGCTGTGTAAAATGTCTCTTGAATTAGTAGAACTTCTTTTCTGTTAAAGACCATTATGGCACTTCCAAGCAAAATGAATTTTTATTTCTCGTGTAAAGCACTAGGTGTTTTTAATGTGGAAAATATTTCTTTAAATTAAAGTGAAGTTTCCCGGCAGTATTACTTGATAACTGAAACACAGGAAACTTTTTAGCTTGAAATGCCCTGTTACACTGTGATTCTAAATAGATAGATTTCCTTAAAAGTCCCACTAAATACTAGGAAATAGGTGGATCCTTAGCATGGTGTAGTGTACTCCTTTCCCTACTCCTGAAACTTCAGGAAGGAAACATATCTGAGAGTGTATTAATGTCTGTAGCACATCTGTGCCTTCCTGCTGGTTTCTGTCTGAATTTGGCTCAGCCAGGACTTGTGTTGCCTGTGCTGAGATTAAATGGGCTCAAACTCTTCTCTGACACCATGCACACGTTGCCTCACCTGTTTGTATGCGCATGCCTGGCAAAAACATGACAGGCTCAGGAAACCACTTTTTTTTGCCATTCACACTCACACAGCTCCTTCCCCAGTGGTGATTCTTCTGAGGTTACATTGCAAAATCTGAGGTGTGGGTGCCAACCCAAAAGTATCTGAAATTCTGGTAAAAGGAAAAACAAACCAGGAAAAAACCCCAAACCATAAATCAATAGGGATACAGTTTGACTGTCCAGCTCAGACTCAGTCATGCAAGACACTGCACATACCCCAGGAGAAGCAGAGTGCCACCACTGTCATTAAAGCATTCTCCTGTGATGCTAGCCAGAGCCCTGCTGGGTTTCTTTTGGAAAATACGGCTGTGGTCATTGGAAGGGGGCTGAAGGCGCAGTAATTATACTGCTGTCAAATTAGTTTGAAATGTTTTGACACAAATGCAAGTTGAATCTAAATGTCCATCTCCATCTCAATGAATTTACTGAGGTTTAAGCAGAAAGCTGTTAGTTTCGATGTTGGCCTGCTGACAACAGGGAATGGAATTCCTTTTGCCTTTCCATTTGCCATAGCTGTTAGTCCTTGACTGCAAGCAAACAGCACCCAAAAGGCAAATTAACAGACATGTTTTGCATTTCTCACACTGTGTTGAAAACTGCCATGGAAATGAACGTATTTAATAATCACCGTGAGACAAGTTTCATCTCGTGATGGCTGTCCATGGCACTAAGTATTCCATTCAGCTTACTGCTGCCAGGAATTATACCCAGGATATTTGTGATGTGCTATCTCCAATCCTGATTAGATTTTTTTGCACGACTTGGATTCCTGTAAAAAGCCTGATGTTAGGAATGTGACGTTATTCCACCCAATTAAGGTGCAGTAATTGTGTAGTGAGCACATTCAGAAAGTGTCTTGTGAAGCTTCTTTAAACCTGTCTTTGAAATTTCAGATCGGGGGGATTTTATCTGAGCCTTAGTAGCTTATAACTGCCTTACATTTAAGGTACTTGGAAGTCTGGTGAGATTCTTTCTTGTGATGCTTCTGTTACTGGAGTTCTTTATTAATATAAGCTTTAATTTTTCTAAATATCAATCATAAATACAAAAAGGTTGATCTGACACAAACCCTTCAAATGATGTATCTTTGCAGAAAAATAACTACTTCCAGACAGGCATTGCAAAAATGGTTAACTGTGGAACTTCCTATAAATGCACCAGATAGAGTTCATTATTCACAAATTATTAATTTCTTGCCTTTGTTAGAATAAAATGAAACACTTCTATTTTGTGTTCTGGTGCTTTTTGTATTGCTTGAGATTACCAAGTTTTCTTCCCCAAGTGGTATCTCTAGATTTTGTTTAGCACTTCTTCCACATGTGTTGTTAATTAAATATGCTACAAGTTACTGATGAGATATTCCCTTTAATATTGCACACATCTCTGGCCATCTGTAGTCAGCACTGAATTAGCTGAACTGGTGGTAAGATCCCTCCTCCATCATACTATTCCTATTGAAAGAAGTCAGAGAATGGCTTGTTTGAAATAGACTGGAGGAGTCACAATTGCTGTCTCCTGGGTCATTAAAAACAAAAGGAAAGAAAAAGAGGAAATAGGAAAGAGTTGTTTACTCTAAATGCACAAAAATGATTCCACAAAAAGTAAGTGCCTGATCTGACCACAAAAAACTGTCTTGAAAATCTGTTAAGGGCTTTCTGACAGACTGAATGTGAGAGTCTGCAGCTGCCTTCAAACAGAAGCCATGAAAGCAGAACTTGTCCAGTTCGAGCTGAATAACATGATGTGAATACTCTTGGAGACTGGGATTGAATTTAGTGACTTGAGGTTTCAAAATGAATTCTAGAATGCTTGCTTTTTTTTTTTTTTAAGTGTCCAGAGCACTTTACAATATCAAAGCTACAATTAAAAATACGCATGTTAGAAAGGATAGGAGGTGAGAATAATAATAAATAATAAAAGAAAATCACAATCAAAGGAGCAGTGATGGGTCAGGAATTTTCTGCTACAATTCCTCGCTTCTTAGAGGAACATTCCCTGGCTGCCTCCTACCTTGCCTTGTGCACTCGTTGTATAGGTTATCTTTATTCTGAAATGAAACTTTTTTGTCTCGTGTTCCCTGTTAACCTAGTGGAGCTTGCTTCCTTCTATCTGCAGTGTGAGTTAGCTCTTGATTCTTATAACTAGATGGCAGTAATTTTCTTCCCCCACTTCAGGCGAGCATAAGCTCATGTTGTCAACTCTGTAATGCACAAATTGTGCAGCTTCCAAGTGATGGAGTAGCTGAAATCACAGCTGTTAATTCCTGTGCCTGTGGCTGCGTATCACATCCATCGCCAGTACTCTGTCTTGTGCTTTAGCAAGCCTCTTTAACAAGGATGAATCTAAATGAGAGATTCAGAGACCTCACTCAGCAAACATGATCCTAGTTTCTCTTGGCTAATGTTCATTCTTGTATTGTTTCCTTGTCTCTGCAGCTTCCTATTGTTGAAAAAATAAGGATCATTGCTCAGAAGGTGTATGGAGCTCAGGACATAGAGTTGTCTCCCACTGCGCAGTCACAAGTTGATCGTTACACCCGGCAGGTAAGAACACCAGGGAATTATGCAGGCAGGCACCTGCTGGATGCGAGTCTTGGGAAACCTCAGGGTGTAAAATGCTCTCAGACCGGAACATTAGGTCAAGCTTTGCTGAAAGGCGTGAGCTTACCTGTGATACTAAACTGTGGAGGTCAGGATGGATTGGTTTAGATTCGATAGAACAGAATGGTTTCAACCTTGAAAGCGATCTCCTGTGAGATATGAACAGCGTTCAGAATACTTCTGAGATTGTCCACGAAACTGTACTTTCTATGCAGTGTGATAATTTTGGGTTACTCTCTTAAACATGGTACCTGCATATCTGCAAAAGTTGCAGCTAGCAAATGTAACCAATTTTAGCATATGAGTGTTCATTTGTACCTGCAAAAAAGGATTTGTACACACAGTAAGACCTGTGCACGGCTATGCACATTGATAACAAAGGTCCCAGTATTTGTAAAGTCTTTTGATTTCTTTCTGTTCCTGTTATTTTTAAGGAGTTATGAATACTAGAACATGAAATAGGTCACCTATCCTAAAGCATGTGGGAGCATGTTACAGTTTGAAAAGTTTTGAAACCATGTGGAGAGGTGAATGTGGTTTTTGTAGTGGAATGGCTTCTGGACATAAATGTGGCTGGTGACTTGCTGTCAGAAAGTAGACACTATGGACAATATGTTAAGGAAAAATTCCTGAGTAAACTTCAGCAACTTGGTCAGACAGGCAGAAGTATAGCCATCTTCCCTACAATGCAAACTTCCTGAAAATTAATTTGATTTTTCTAAATGGAAAAGATTACTTCGTGTACTTGAAGCAAAATAATCCATGGCTTTATTTTTTCCTGCTGTGATTCTCTAATCCATTTTTTTAGTCTAAATGTTAATACTATTAGGAAATATTTTCACAATGTCATTGAAGGGTTGTCAGCACTGGGCTGCAGAGACAATTCCCTGAAGCACTGCCTCTCCTCCTGGCCTTGTGAACTGGCCCTGTTTGTCAAGGAATTGAACAGAAGAGTAGAAGGTGCCTGACTCAAGATTAATCAATAACTTGGAGACAAATAAAGGGGAGGGAGCTGCTGAGGCACTTCCTGATTTTCTCCCATATTTTTAGTAACTAGTGCACTGGTATTAGTGAAGTGGGTGCCACCACCTCATGCAGTTTTTGTCTTGTTTAAAAACAAAGGAAAGCAACATGATCACCATCTGTGTTTACCCCTAAGAAGACATTAATACCCTTAGAAAATTTTGGACTCTGAATCCTGGTCTCAAACTGGTGTCTAACTAGGTCACTAGAGCCCAGAGGGAAGTGCTGTGCTAGAGTTTTATTGAGTTGGTACAGGTTTTATGTTCAGTGAGGTACCTGTTGTGGACCCTTTCTGAAAACAGCACACTTTAGCTGTTGCATAGGCAACTTTTGCACCTAACTGTAGGTTGAGAACCCATTCTAGAAGCTGGGTATCACTACAGCCAAATCTTTGGAGATAGAGGCATGGAGGCCTGAGCTGAGAGAGAATAACATGTACAATACCATATATTCAGCCCACTTCTGAATTTTTAGCTGTTATAAAACCAAAGTTAACTATTGCTATGTGGACTTCAGAAGATACTGATAACAAAGTAAAAACATAATGTGTCTTTACTGTGAATTTAAAAATTTTTCATTTTTTTTTTTTCCCCTTTTTTGTTAGGGATTTGGAAACCTTCCCATCTGTATGGCAAAAACTCACCTATCCCTCTCCCATCAGCCTGAGAGGAAGGGTGTTCCCACTGGTTTCATTTTGCCGATTAGCGATGTGCGAGCCAGCATTGGAGCTGGATTCATCTACCCTCTGGTAGGAACGGTGAGTGCAAAGTATTCAACTCGATAACTCCCCTTTGACCCAGCTTGACAGGGAAGTGCATTTCCTGTTTGCCTCTAAAAATAATATGCAGAACCATGTGAGTTCTTGTTTTTGTATAATAATCTTATCCTCAAACTTTTCATAGCTCTACGTTGATAGGAAAAGATAATCAAGAAAATGCAGTGTCATATAAGAGCTTTGACTCTTGGTCTTAGAGAATGGCCCTTGCTGTTGTTTCTGTTGCTGTTGGTTTTAGGTTAGTCTAGGGTATTTAGGCACCCTAATGCTGCAGAAAAATGAATTTACTTGTCCATTGCCTTTTCTTATTCAAATTGCAGACCGTAAATAACTAGTTAGATATTTGTATTCTAAATATTAAATTTTTCCTCCATCATTACAAACAATTTTAATGTATATAGATTAAAGGAATTGTGTTGGGGAATAGAGTACACTTAAAATAATTGTTCTTCAGCTGATGAGCCCGATCTGCTCCCAGTCTTTGTGAACATCACTGCTGGTCCTGTGTAAAACTAAGTTGTAGTGGGAAGGGGTAGATTTTTAACTGCAGAAGTAATAGCACATTCCTTCTCCTTTTTTAGAGATTTAAACTATGAGGTGCTAAAAAGAGGCAATCGTCATCCTTTCTTTGTACCCATCCTTACAAGTACAGACTTGGATTAGGAAGCTCCTGATACTCTCTTCCCTTACAGGCCTTATCGAAATAGCTGAGAAGTGAGTTGGCTCATGCCTTCTGCCA
The DNA here is from genome assembly GCA_013399195.1 of Dicrurus megarhynchus. Taxonomy (NCBI): domain Eukaryota; kingdom Metazoa; phylum Chordata; class Aves; order Passeriformes; family Dicruridae; genus Dicrurus; species Dicrurus megarhynchus. The sequence continues at coordinate 411,409 of VXAD01003546.1, forward strand.
ACCACGCACATCTTAATCCAAACAGCAGTTGAACTGCATCTGACATCTCATAGCTAGAGTTATTACTTACATGTAGCTGATTCATGAGATGGTGCTAGAGAAGGGATGCAAAAGCCATTGCATTTCCGGAAAGAGTACTGTCCCAATGTTATCTCATCTTCCCAGAGCACGGCCTGATTTCCTCGTGTAGCAGTACACTTAGGAAAGGTTGAAAGTTTTTAATCTATTGTTTTGAATTCCCTCTGAAACAATCAAGTGTTTGAAACAAGGAAGGAAGTACTTTCTGACTAGGAGGGTTCCTGAAGTTCAGGAAACTGTGTCACTTTAAGTCACTGGACTTGGGGATATGCTTTCCTTCTGCATGACCACATTATGCACATCCACCAGAAGAGAGTGCAGCTGTGTATTTAAATTGTGTAAGACCAAATTCCAATTACTGGTGACAGGATAAAATTTGTCAGAACTTCTAGTATCTCCTTCATGGCCTGGATTCAAGTTTGCACTGCAAGTTGTGTGTCATGAAGTTATGAGAAGGAGTGCATGTGAGTAATGGGCAGCAACTAATTCAAATTCATGAGGGAGCTATTCTGTTGGATGTCAGAATGAAATATTCTTGGGTTGAGCTTTGTGAATGAGTCACACCCTGCAGGCTTTGCTACAAACTAGCTGCAGTTCGGTGTCATAAATCCATAGAAACTGTCCATAGGAGCAGTATAAACCAAACAATTTCAAGGATTACCTCTCATTTTCTGTTTCCATTTAGAACCAAGAAATGCAGTTCTTATGAAGGACTTTTTATATATGGGATTTCTTATGGGAGGAGAGTGTAAAAAATACATCTAAGTTGGTTAGCCTGACTTTGGTGAGAGGTTGTATTAGCCATGGAACTTCTCTCATATCCTGAGCTGGGTAGGCAGTATATGTATTCTGTGTTATGTATTCCAAGAGAGTTTGTAGGCGAGGTACTGTATAAACATAAGATCCCCAAGAGGTAAAAATGTAAATACATGGACATCGATCACTGGTTGTTTGGAAAATATTGCTAATGCTCAGGAATGTAATGCTCAGGAATGTGGGACAGAACACTTCTTGGAACCATCACAATTGCTACGAATCAGAATGAATGACTGAATATGAATGTATTCCTAACATCGTTACCACACAGTTCTTTCTTTAGAATTAAATTTACAGCAAGAGGTCCAGCTTGCTGCCTTTCAGAGTAGAGACTTGTGATCATCATGAAACAAACTCTCATAGTATAATTGTACCACTACTTTGGAGATCACTTTTCTAATTTGCCACCTTCAGATTATTTGTATGCGTTGTTGTCAGCAACTAAGTCTTAAGGTTAGTGTTACTTTTTAAGTTGTACAAGAAGAAATATTTTTGATGTCTGGTTTCAAAACTGAAAGCCTTCCTTTGACAGTTCTCTTACTAATAAAGATATCTGAAAATATCTGCAAGAATAAAGCAAGTATAAAAGGGCATGTCCTGAGGGCTTAAGGTGGCTAGAAGTCAGTGCTATGAGTAGAGGGATTACTGAAATCCCAGTGACAGCATATGGTGAAGACATCCAGTCATGACAGTGGATTAGATTTCTTTAGATAGGAAAAAAAGAAGGAGCAGTATATTTTTTTTTTCCTTCCATTGCTTGCTGGCTAATTGTATTAGTGGAGAGGTCACTTAATGCTTAAGGTGCTCAGAACCTTCTTACAGCTAAGGCCTTTTCTGATGGCAGGAAAAAATGCTATTTTTCATTAAAGTTGTAGTGATAATTCTGATGCTAATTAAAAGTCAAACTCCATTCTCAAAGCATATTTTTTACTGGGTGAATTTCTCGTATTCTAACCTGTCAGAATTTATCAGTAAAGCAAGTTGTTAGAGTTCTGCTCCAGTGTAATCTGGAAGAGTATTACAAATGAGAAAGATAAGTACTGCTGAAAGATAATAAACTATCTGCAGTAACTAGCATTTGTAGTTTAGCCTTGTCGCTAGCACATGCAAAGTAATGAGATTTGTATTTATCCCAGCACTGATATGCAGTGATTTTTTTTTTTTTAAACTAAATATTTAGCATGTTGTCTTCATGTTCTCTAAGCAATGTTTGGTTTGTGTTATGGTTGGCTCCAGTTCCCATACAGCATGGAAGTCTTTCCAGGAAAAATGAGCTGGGCCTTATCAGAGGAAATCAGCAGTGAAACAAGAGGTGTATTTAATTAACACTGGCACAGGTTTTATCCAAGTTCTCTGAGACCATGACCCGGAGGGCTACATCACTCTCACAGGTGGACTGTTGACATCATTGCTTGGCTTCACAGAGTGATGGCAGAAAAGCTGCTGGAGTATGTGTAGGAAACCAGTGAGGTCATTCACTAGCAATGCTTGGGTGGGGAATTATTAGATTTTTTGTAGTATGTGTGTTTCTCTCCACACCCACCCAAAAAGCCCTAGCAGCTTGATGCTTTCTCACATTCAGCCACATTCCCATTGTTCTCTTTCATATGAGTTGCAAGAATGCAGGAAGGTCATAGGAGTAAAATGTTTTGTCTTTTGCCTTTGGGAAGTGATACCACCAAATCACTGGTGCAGGTAATAAATCTGTGTTTGAATCACAGTGAGATTTTTAAGTATGTACTACTCTTTTCCAGCCATGCACTTTCATTTTAATGGGTTAAAATTACAGGCAAGGTCACTCCAAAAATATGTGGAGCCTTTGGAGTCATGCCAGCTTCCAAATTCTCACAATGAACTGACATCCTTCTGATATCAACATATCTGAAGAAAGGTCAGCCTATTACAGAAATATTTTACTCCTCGTAGAGAAAGAAGTTCAAGTCTCTGGAACTAGTGCTGAAACTATATCCTCTGGGAAGGAACTCTTGGGGTGACCCAGTGTAGTTTGAAATCAGTGTATGGGGGCAATAAAGCTCTAGTTCACTTGTGGGTGAGAGCCAGGACTGTCCTGCCAAAATATTACCTGGATATTGTGAGAGGGAAAAGACCTTGAAAATAAATAGTTTTATTAATACTTTCAGAAGGAAAATATTGTTCCCTGTTGAATAAATTTCTTCTTTCTTAGTGGTTAAGAGCTTAAGAAGTTTTGAGACATGAGCATTGAACATGAGCTGGAGTCCAGGCCACTTGAAGTGAAATTGCAGTTTTTCGGCGGTGCACGATGCCCAGATTGTCTCCAAGCTGTCATTTTGTCACTTCTCTCAGATGCTTTTATGGGACAGATGAATAATAATTGTTGGATTGCTCAACTCATCCTGATGATCTGTGTAACACAGGGTAATGTTTCAAAAACATAAATGATGGTGAGGTTTATATTTGCTTTGTAAAACATTTAGCTTACAGTTCAATTTTATATTGTTTACAAAGGAGTTAAGCTCTGCTAGGTATTCTGATCACTTTTGGTCCAAAAAATGTCCCTGACGTGGCATTTGGCACCTGCCTTTGGTGTTGTATAGTTGCTGTGCTGCAGCAGCGCTCAGAACAGCTAGTTGTGAAAGCTAGGTGCTCACAGACTCTGCGGGCTGGTTTTGAGATAACTGCAGTAAGTGTGTAAGCGGTAAGAGTAAAGGAAAGCCATGAAGTTCAACTCATGTAGGAAAGCAGGTTAACAATTGTTTAGTTCTAAATTGAAAATTGGTAAGAGGAAAAGAAAAGCTGTTCTCTGTTAGATGATGTGCCTTTGTATCTATTACAGTAGGTGTCATCCCAACGAGGGAGAGAGGTTTTCTGCATTACAAAGGGTGCATCGTTCCTGTACAGTGGCCAGCTATTAACACATGGAAATGCTGAATGATATTACACTTGGTGGAGGCTGATAAATTATTCAGGGAAGGGTTGGTGGGCTGGGGCTGGCCAGATAGGTATGACTGATGGCTGGAAGTGAGGGTGGGGACAGTCAACTTCAGTTTGTTGTGTCTAAAAACTAGAGGCTGAGATTAGTTAGTAGGCTGAGGTTAAACAGGCGATCTGCTTCTGGCCCTTGGTGTTGCATGATGTGGTTGTGATGGTACTGGGTTGGCTGGAGAGGGGAGGGTCTCTGTAGATGAGGCAAAAATAGTCCTAAGTGAATGATTTAGCTGAAGGGCTGAGGAAAAAGTTGTAGATTATAAGGGAATGGGGTATGTGGCAGCCTTTGCAAACATCCCAGGTGTGTGGACTGTGAGGCAGTTAAGATTCAAAGATGGCTATGGCCATTCGTGATCAGAAGATGGGAATAGAAGGTTGAGGGCAGAATTGGAAAGATGGGATTGGCTGGAAAGGGAATAACTGAGAGTTGTATCCTCCAGTGGGAGGAGATACCTGTGAAATGATTTGGAGACACATCCAAGATGTACATGGAGAACTGGAAGAGGACACTGACATAAAAGCCACAAGGGTTAAAGGGATTTGAAGATGGTCCAAAGCATTAGTTAAAAAAATGACATGATGTAAGATCTGGGCAGGAAGAAGTCATGTGAGTAATGGATGTAGTTACAGGAGAGCAGAACGTGCCTTGCTGATGACTAAGGATTTTTTTTAAATTGAAGAGGAAAAGAGTAGAGTTTAGCTGGCTTGAAAATATCATTATCATTTCTGTAACTTTTGAAAGTGCATAGAAAAGAATGTTATTAAGTGATAGAAATGTCCATGTAGTCTGCATTTACTTTTAAATTGATGTGGATAAGCCAATGTTTGTTGGAAATACAGAGTAAATATACTTTGCTTTGGATCACTGTACCTCCATGCCATGGCTGTGACACAGGCGTATGGTAAAATACTCTCTTACAACCTGAAACAACACCCAAAAAACCCCATAAAACAGCCTCTCTTCCTCCTCTGGCATTTAGAAATGTCTTGACAGATAATGGAGGCAAGACACTTACTTAGATCCTGTGTAGTTCGTGCTGTCTCTCTTGGTTGCTGTTCGTTTGCTGGTAAGCATTATTTAACCTACATCATAATAATGTAGCATATATTGCCTCTTCTGAATGAAAGACCACGTTCCATTGCTGGCCAGATTAAACTTGTAGCTTATTACTGCTTATTCCACCTAACCTTACGTTCCTTGAGGGCCAGCATTTGTAGTTAGAGAAATGAATGAATGGTTTTGCTTTGTTTTCTACTGAGAAGAAAAAAGAAGTTTTGTAGGTGTGTGTGTTATTTCAGTGAATTGAATTGTTGAAGGAAAACCTGTTGTTTTGGGGTGGGATAAATAATTAGACAACATATCAAAGAAGAAAATAGACCCTGTGGTTTGGTAAGCTATTTAATATTTACTTTAGATGAGATTTTTTTCTTACTGCAACCTCCATTATAAGCAATTTCAATATGACTCCTGTGAAATTATTTCTTTGTATCCAGTGTCCACTATTTTCCAAAATTATTTTCCCATCTTAGCATGTTTTAAGCCTTGTCAGAGAATTTTTTCTATGCAAATGTTTAAATTTGGTTCTAAGCAAAATTAACTTTTTAGTGACAAAAATGAACCAAATGTGTTTGTTGTATCAATCAGATTTCCTTGATCATCTTTTCCAAGTATATTTATATTAAATACATCTATAGAAATGTAACATTATGTTCAAGCTTTTAGACATCTCAGTGTTAACCTGAAGTAGTTTATCTGAATAGGTAAACTTAAAACTTATTTACAAGAAGTGACTTTCATGTTTCACTTTAGCCAGAAAAAGTTTCACACTGATCCCCTGAAAATGCATTTTGATAGTCTCCCATCTCTTGTGGGAATTTTACCTAACCTCCTTTGCTTTGCATGTGGAAGGGCATGGAAGGCATGGTGGATCAGAGCTGCTGCAGAGGAATTTCTCAGACTGGTATGCCAGGATCACAAGTGCTTGAGCACATGTTTTCAGTTAAGATGAGCTGACTGGACACTCCAGCTCAGGCAGTACGGACTCACTGATCACGGGTGGTGCCTGGCTAGTGGGGACAAGTTTGAGCGATGCTGGAACCAAGAGAACTCGTTATGCTCTGGACAGTTTTGTTCAGTGAGGTTGAGAATGCCTCGCCCTCATCAGTCAGACCTGAGAAGTTGTATGTAATGAACTCAGTGCAGCTGTCTGAGGCGTGCAGGTGCCATCAGTGTAGGCAAATGGGAATCACCTGTAGCGCGCATGGAGCCAAAGGGGCACCTCTGGGAGAGCATCCTCTGCTCAAGGCCTTGTGAGAGTCTGGGAGTCATTAAGATCTGTGCTGTCTGTTCCAGTGAGACCTACCTGTGATCATAACCAGTTTGGGTATGTCTTCTATCTGTTTCATTTCCTTGTCTCTGATTTACAGTCCACGATCCCAGACGAGAATGGATATGGCTGCATCAGTTAAGAAAGAAAAAAACCAAGAGACTGATATTCCGTATGGAGAGCAGGGCTCTTTGAATGATGTACATTACCCTATTTGCATGGGGCTTGCTTTTAACAAAGATGTATCAGTTAAAAGTGGGAAGTGCAATTTGGACAGAAGCCAGCACCAATTTTGGACAACTGCCCTTGGATTTTATGCATGGCTTCAGACAAGAAATAGGGATGTTGCAGTGGAAATGCAGGCACGTGCAAGTTTGAGCAGTTAGTGAATGCCTTTTGCTGGGTGTTCTGCAGGGCAAAGAGGGAAGCAGGTGGGTGAATCATGGCAGCTTCTCTGTGGTGCAGCAGTGCTGCCTGCCCACCCTGGTCCCAGCCTACTGCTCTGACTGTGCTGGTTAGCACACCTGCTGTGTGTCCGAAGCAGGTAAATGGCTTTGGTTAAGGGCTCATTCAACCAGCCTGGTATGTGTGGACTTTGATCAAATGTGAAGAGCTCAAAAATCAGTTTACAGAATGCCTTGAAACAGCGGTGTTAAGGGTTTGATTGTGCTATCCATACAGAAGATGTACAGACCTGAGCATTAGAGAGGGCAGCCAGGTATTTCTTCACCCATTCATGATATTTTGGGTGACTTGCTGTGTGAAGAGGCTGATGCTGCCAGACATAGGCGTCATTGAATCTGATTGCTTTGGGGCAGGATGGGTATTGCTGCTGCCTGTCATGGTTCAGTGTGGTAGCAGCAGTTGTACTCCTGTCACTTCCAGCTTTCTGCTGTTCCTCTGTGTAGGGAGAAATTGAAATTAGGTTTCATGCTCCCTATTTTTGTTTGTTCAGCCTGATAAGCTCCTCAGTTGAAGAAATTGCAATTTCTGAAAAGGTTCTTTGTGGCTCAAATGGGAAATTTAGAGATTCAGCCATTCATGGAGGAAGGAGTAGCTACTTTTTAAAACGCCTGTCTATATGCAATTTTTTTGAGAGGCTATCTTATGCTCCCCTAAAGGAAAAAAACCATTGTCCTTTCAACATTCTTGCAGATGCATTTTTCAAATGCTGATTTGCAGATTTTAAAAGTATTGATTCCTTGGTAGCAGCAAAAAACTTTACAGTTTGGATCAAGTGACTGAAATTTTTCCAGACTGTCCAGTAAGACAAACTATCTAGCAGATGTAGATAGCTGTATATTTGAGTTTGGCAACTTACTGTTACTGCAACTCTAAAAATGATTTAAGGCTAATAGCAGGAACCTAGCTGGAGGCTGCAAGTCTGTGACTGAACAGTTTTATTGAGTTCTGGATAAATAAGGTGAAAGGCGTTTTGAACTTAATGTTCCCAGCAACTTGCTTTCTTTCGTTAAATTCTGAAATATAAAATAAATAGTGTGCTAATTAACATTAAAGAGGAATGAATATTTGTGCCTTCTGGTCAAGGGATTATCCTTGTTAAAACAGGAAATGGACTCTGATTTCCTTTTTTTAAGTATTTTCTCCATAAACTTTGTATGACAATGTGAGGTTAAAAATAGGTTATACTTTTACATAGTAAAATATGTCTATTATTAGTTAACAAATAGCTTTTATAGGGAAGGGATGGCATTTTCCAGATTGCTTTAAATTGAAATAAATGCATCCTGCATTTGTTATGCACAAAATAGTATTTACCGAGAAATTAGAAACTGAACTTCTCTAAAAATTATGTTGTGACATGGACCATAGAAGCTATAATACTCAACATTTACATGCTGTGTCTTTGTATTAGTAATTTGCTAGACAAGCAAAATTTTGACTTTTTTTTTTTTTTTTTAAAATAAGGAGTCCAGAGATACAAACAGTAAGGTTGCCCTGAAAAGTCTGGGACAGGACAAGGAACCAAATTCACGATTTCCTGGCCTGCAAAATCATGAGATGTTTATGTCTAAGAATGTGAAGAATAAGCATGGGGTATTTCCATTGGAGTAGGCTGACCTACATTCAGTGCACAATGCTAAAAGATAAAGTTACGCTGCTACTCCTCCTCTACTCCACCCACCCGCCCACATAAAAATCCTAAAGTATTTCCTGAGATATTCCCCATGTGTCCTTATTTAAAAGAAACCCCAAAAGGTACAAATGCTGGCACACTGAATTTTGCCTTTGATAAGTGGTAATGGGTTTGCTTTGAAAAGAGCAATCTTTCTTTACTTAGGAAATGATGAAATGTCATGAATAGAACGTTACTTTTTCACCACCTTGGCCTCACCTCAAGTCCTGTGTGCAGTTTTGGGAGGCACAATAAAAAAAAGGATATAAAGCTATTACAGAGCATCCAGAGGAGAGCTATGAAGATGGTGATGGGTATGGAGCAGAAGCCTTAAGCTGAAATCACTCAGTTTATGAAGTGAACAGAAGAAGAGGAGACTGAGGGGAGACTCATAGCAGTCTACAACTTCCTGTCTCTGGTGACCAGTGACAGGACCCCAGGGAATGGCACGAAGCTGTGTCAGGAGAGTATTCCCAGTGGAACATACTAGATAGTGGTGCAGTCTGGGACACCTGCAAAAGATCCAAAATGTGGCACCAGCTGGGTGGGTGTTCACTTTCACAGAAAAGTTTGGCTTCTTTGAAATAATTTTGACTCCATAATAACCTCCATAACCATCCAGTGAATGATAATCCCATGCTGGCTATACCAGTGCTTGACATGTTACAGGTTAGTGCCTGGCAGCTGGACATTCAGCTTTTCTTGAAGTCATGTAAAAACGCCTGATACAAATGGAACATTCTTTTCAACTGGTTTCATGTTTTTAATAATATTTTTTAATAACATGTCAAAGTTGGAGCTAGTAGGCTAAACAGTTTCTCTCTAGGGACTCCATATTTCCAGAAGATAAAATTCTGTAATTGCATGATATTTTAGGCTGGAGTGCCTGACCACAGCATCTTTCTTTAATAACCGTGTTTCTTTAGACAACTGAAGGAGCTGGGCTTTAGGCTTAATAAGAAAAGATAGTGACATCAAGAAGTTCAGAATGAGTTATTCAGTCATGTATAGGAATGCTGCAATTGGAAAGAAAGTATTGTAGAACTGTTAAAGTTCTACACGAGGTGTCCTACTTCAAGCTCAGCAATGCTCTGAAGACTTTGAGTCTAAACTTAACCTCAGAGTGCACAGTTTCAGGAAAAGCAGTGAGAATTAGGTAATCAGGTCATGGTTCCTTTTCTGCACAGCCACTCAGGGGCTATTTTTAATGTCACTTTTACAGGGTTTTACTTCACTTTTTTTAGTTGGAGACTACATGTCTACAGCAATTTTAAAAGGGTGGTTGAGTCCAAATCAACTGTTTCTTGTTTTTACAAATATGCAAAATGGCATAAAGATACTAAGTTTCAATAGTCATTTAGCAACCAACACGTCAGTTATTAAACACATGGAGGCTTGTGATAGTCACAGAAATATCATTTATATCCCCTGCAGTCTTCAGAAAATCTTGCTCTGATTCTCCTTAAATTCTGGTTTTATAATCAAAAGCAGTCTATGAAGGAACACTGAGTATATGTAGATGAGAAAGCTGCATTGTTGCAAGGGAAGGGATTGTATAATGCCTCTCACTGAAGTGGCAAATCTTTTGTATCTTGTAAGGCACCTACTAGGCTAACACCCTACAAATACTGAATACCAAGTGTGTCTTGAGGTAGCCTTCTGGTTTCACTGTTGCAATCAAATGAGCATACCATGAGTGAAAGCAGCAGAGAAATGTGGGTAATGTGTTTACCTTTTAGTAAATCATCAGTAAACTCGTACGCTGAAATGATCTGGTTTTGTTACTTGCTCACTCAATAAAATGAGGCTGGAAGAACTATGGTAATTTGTCACCTGTAGAAACCTGTTGTACTGTTTCTAGTATTTTTTAAGATTAACTTAGATAAGTGAAAATAAATCTTCTGGCTTAATTTTACTCTTCACTTGTATTTTTTTCACAAAACAGCATGAAATTCAACACCACTTAAGAGTTCCTGCTTGGCTCCTTGATCCTTATTTTCAGTCTGCTATGAGGAATGGAAGTGCTGCTGGAGAAGTATACTTGGGGACACCTGAGATTGTTGAATCTCAGTGGTGTTAACTTAAATTTATATTACACTTTTTCTTCTAGGCAATGTTATTCATATCATAATATGACAAATGCACCCCCAAAAAAGAAGTAGTAAATGTCACATGCGTGGTATCATGGAGTTGTTTTTAATCAGTTCCATTTGCAACACTTGCCCCTTGCTGCTCAGAAGTTACTGCATTTGCACAGCTCTCAAAAACTGCTGGGGCTCAGAAGTGAACTGCTAATCTGAGGGTTTGTACGAGGAAACTGTACAACAAAAGCTGTGATTTTACGTTTCTTTGATTCATGAAATATCCCAAAATACAAGGGTCTGGTTATTTTGCTGGAAAACGAAAGCTAGTGGAGTTTGGTATCTTACATGCAGTACTGTTCATAGTCTGAGATTATAAATGCCTGGTTTCCCTGCTCACAGAGGAATTCCCTTGTGAGCATCTCCAGGCTTCATTCAGCCAGTGGTTGTTCAGAAGGCTGTCCTGTAGATTGTTCTCACCATCCAGCTCATGGTTTCGGCTCAGATCCAATTTCAGGTTTCCAAGAGTGTTGCTACTATGCAGGATATGTGCCTGTTTGAAAGGACTTTGATACTGCTTCTGTTCTCCTGTCATTTTACTCTTTTCATAGAATCACAGAATCAGTTAGTTTGGAGAAGACCTCTGAGATCACGGAGTTCAACCGATGACCTAACACCAGCTTGTCAACTACCCTATGGCACTGAGTGCCACATATAGTCTTTTCTTAAAGTCCTCCAGGGACAGTGACTCCACCACTTCCCTGGGCAGCCCAATCCAATGTCTAATCACCTTTTCTGTGAAGAAATTCCTCGTAATAACCAAACTGAACCTCCCCATGCACAGCTTAAGGCTGTATCCTCTCATCCTATCGCTGGTTGCCTGGGAGAAGAGGCCAACTCCCTGCCTGGGTACACCCTCCTTTCAGGGAGTTGTGGAGAGCAGTAAGGTCATCCCTGAGCCTCCTCTTCTCCAGATTAAACACCCCCAGCTGCCTCAGTCGCTCCTCATCAGACTTGTGCTCCAGACCCTTCACCAGCTCCATTGCCCTTCTCTGGACTCGCTCCAATCCCTCAATGTCTTTCTTGTAGTGAGGGGTTCAGAACTGGACACAGCCCTCGAGGTGTGGCCTCAGCAGGGCCGAGTACAGGGGGGACAATCCCTGCCCTGCTCCTGCTGGCCACGCTATGGCTGACACAGGCCAGGATGCCTTTGGCCTTCTTGGCCACCCGGGCACAGCTGGCTCATGGTCAGCTGCTGATGACCAGCACCCACAGGTCCTCTGCTGGGCAGCTTTCCAGCTGCTGTCCCCCCAGCCTGTAGCACTGCCTGGGGTGGTTGTGACCTAAGTGCAGGACCTGGCACTTGGCCTTGTTGAACCTTCCGTAAATGCCCATTCAAACCCAGCCTTAACAAGGAGTATTCCTGCTCTTGTATGCACTGTATCAGTATCCAGAGGAAGTGTATGTGCTATACAGTTTAGTTCCTATTCAGCTTTGCCGTTGACCAGTTTTGAGTGGTATCTCTTTCTTGTTGAAAGTGTTTTAAGGATTTCTGTGTATTTATGTCGAAAAGCCAGTTTTCCACCCATCGGTTTATACATGTTTGACTTAATTCATAATGTTATTATTGGAGGTGGAGTGCAATGAGTGGAGCAGTCGTCATGTGATGTAAGGAGAATTTCCTTATAAGTACAGAAAAATGTAAATTGTGGGAATGAATTCGTTAATAGAAGGATGCTTTTAGTTTGATCATCAGATATTTGTGGAAAATTTCTCTATAACTGGAGAGATTTCTGTTGACAGTTGAGAATATTAGGAATCATCACTCTGTTGTTTATCCACATTTTGTTTGGATTGTGGACTGTGTTGAAAATGCATGCATTTTTTTTACCCATTGAACCACGCCTTCATTGTGTTCAGTTTTCCTACATTTCATTGCAGAAAATTGATATGATTTCATAGATCCCGTCATATCTTCATGATAATGGTCAAAAGCTTAATCTTTTTCCTCCTTTTTTCCACCTCTTCCTTTTTTTTTTTTTTTTTTT